>CAWUFW010000588.1:3600000-4002304 GCA_963921515.1 Calotriton arnoldi
CAGGGGCAGACAGATAGAGGCAGGGACAGACAGAGACAGAGAGACGGAAAGGGAGACGGAGGGGGACAGAGACAGGGACAGACAGAGACAGGGACAGACAGACAGATAGAGGCAGAGACTGAGACAGACAGAGACAAAGAGGCAGAGACTGAGACAGACAGAGACAAAGAGGCAGAGACTGAGACAGACAGAGACAAAGAGGCAGAGAGGGAGAGGGAGAGGGAGACGGAGGGAGACAGAGGGAGGGAGACAGAGGGAGACAGACAGAGGGAGACAGAGGGATGGAGACAGGGAGACAGAGAGAGAGGGAGACAGAGAGGGAGACAGGGAGACAGAGAGAGAGGGAGACAGGGAGACAGAGAGAGAGGGAGACAGAGAGAGAGGGAGACAGAGAGAGAGGGAGGCAGAGAGAGGGAGACACAGAGGGACGGAGACACAGAGGGACGGAGACACAGAGGGACGGAGACAGAGGGATGGAGACAGAGGGATGGAGACAGAGGGACGGAGACAGAGGGCGACAGACAGAGGGAGGGCGACAGAGGGACGGAGACAGAGGGCGACAGACAGAGGGAGGGTGACAGACAGAGGGAGGGCGACAGACAGAGGGAGACAGACAGAGGGAGACAGAGGGAGGGAGACAGAGGGAGACAGACAGAGGGAGACAGACAGAGGGAGGAGGGTGACAGAGGGAGATAGACAGAGGGAGGGAGACAGAGGGAGAGAGAGGGAGAGGGAGGGAGACAGAGGGAGAGAGATGGAGAGAGAGAGGGAGACAGAGAGAGGGAGAGAGAGGGAGAGAGAGAGAGGGAGACAGAGAGAGAGGGAGACAGAGAGAGAGGGAGACAGAGAGAGGGAGACAGAGAGAGAGGGAGACACAGATGGACGGAGACACAGAGGGACGGAGACACAGAGGGACGGAGACACAGAGGGACGGAGACACAGAGGGACGGAGACAGAGGGTGACAGACAGAGGGCGACAGAGGGAGGGCGACAGACGGAGGGTGACAGAGGGAGGGCGACAGACAGAGGGAGACAGAGGGAGACAGACAGAGGGAGGAGGGCAACAGAGGGAGGGAGACAGAGGGAGGGAGACAGAGGGAGGGAGGGAGAGGGAGGGAGGGAGAGATAGAGAGAGGGAGGGAGACAGAGAGAGAGAGAGAGAGAGAGAAAGATGTGTGTATGCCGGGTCTGGTGGCTCAGTGGATGAAGGCGTCCGCTGCAGGGGCCTGTGTTCAACCTCATGGTCACAGTTTTTTTTTTGCTCTAGCACCGCCCCCCTCCCCCACTGACCCCGCCCCCACCGGTGCGGCCCTCGGCCACAAACCACACTGTAAATTTGGCCCCCGAGAGAAAGTTTGTGAGTACCCATGATCTAAAGGGTCGTCCGTCAAATGACTGACTCCTACATGTCTTAGCATGTCTTGGAAGGTAACTGCTTTGGATTTGGAAAAATAGCAGTTTTTTCACCATGAATGACATTCACCAACCTTATAAAACCAATGTGGTGAATGTTCTTCATGGTGAAGTTGTTTTGCGGGTTTGATTTTCTTCTCACCTCTATGTAAGCTGTTCTTTATTTATTTATTTACTTTTGTGTTCAGACAGTTTCTGCTTTGCTTTCAGTTCCCCACTTGGAGGTCCCTTTCATCCGCATAGGTATTTTATGATAGACTGAGCTTTTCTTATTTCTTTTGCCTGCTTTTTCCTCTGTCCCTTTTCATCTACTGCCTTCACCTTCCCCTTAAACATTTTTGTGAACAAGTTTTGTTTTTTTAAATGGTGGTGAGTACTCATTTCTGCCTAAACTATTTACTCATCTCCTGGTCTTTCTCTCCCCAACTCTCAAGCCTTCTGTTTTTTAATCTTATTTTCATCTTGAGCGATCCCAGGTTGTGTTCTGGGACTCTTCCCTTCCAAGACTAGATAGGCATCAAATGCAGACTGCCATATCACCAGTCTTTCCTTACACTTAAACCCCATTTCTGTTTCTTTTTTTACTGGATGTATCTATCTATTCGAGGACTGGTGCATGTTTTCCCAGGGATTTTTGTGGAAATATTTTTTTCAACAAGTTGATACTTCTCCAGAATGGAAATTGACCAGCCTGGGGTTGTCATGGTGAAGTTCTTAATGTATAAAATGTGTGTAAATAGGAAGTGACACATACAAGTTGAAAATTTAGAAATTTAGAAATAAACCATACCTACCTTGAAGAGAAATCCTTCATCTGTCATGTTGCAGAGGCTGAGACTGCCTTGTCAGGTATTCAATCAACTTTGACAGATGTCAATCTCATCACTGCTTTTCACCAACTAATTAAAACAGGATATATAGATGGTACCCAAGAAGTCAGTATTGAAAATTGGGCAGCAAATATACTAAATGAAAGAAGAATTATGAGGGCAAAGAGGAAACACAAAATTCAACTCAAGTAGGAGAGCATTAGGCATCAGTCATGAAACAAGTTAGCTTTGTACACAGAAAATGCAACCGGTTTTAAAAAATTCCTTTTATTGGATTATCATCTGAAACAGAAAAAAGACCTCATTGTATGTAGGCAGGTATCGACATTTCCGTCATTATGGCCCAGACCAGGATCTAAAACATGGTACATTCAGTAAAAATGAATAGTGTCAAAACAAACAACTATGATATTTACGTTTTGGAAACCCCTTTTAAGGCTTAAACAACACCAATGTATTATGTGAATCTAGGTTATGAGCCTGTTATTCCAACTCAGCCTTGACCGGTAGCGGACGGTAATTTTAGCAGGGGGGTTCGTGGTGCCTTGCATGCACACATACACTCTAACTCACACCCATGCATTCACACACACACACACACACACACACACCCATTCACAACACTCGCTCACAAATGCCCATCCATACATACAACCATGTACTAAACATCAAAAAGCATAAAACATACCTTCCCTGCAGCTCTCCGGAAGAGAAGCCTTGAAGGTCCCAGAACGATTGGCACTGCTTCCTTCCCTCATTGGCTGACCTTAAGTCAGCCAACGATGGAAGGCAGCAATCCCTACCTCATCAGAGAGTTGGATGGGGCCATCAAGACTGCTGACCCCACCCCACTATGTGATGAGGTGTCAGTCATTGACACTGGGAAATCCTCAGCCTGGCAAAGTTCAGCTCAGGCAACCAGAAGCCTGCACATTAAGCTCATGTCTAGGTCCTGGCTGCCTGACCTGAACAAGAAGAGTGTGTGTCAGGCTGACCTTTGTTCAGCCTGACAGACACTCTTTGTTTGGTGAAAAGGTAGGGGTGTGGCCCCTCCGCATGCCAGGATGGGCCGCTGCAGGCCATGACCACAAGTCTAATCTATCCCTGCTTGCCATGTGTCAGAGGAACAGTAGATAGTAAATCTTCCTAGTCCCTCGCACTTTGGCTTGAAAGATATTGTCTGTGGTGTAATTTGTAGCACTGCAAAGTCCTTCGCTCTCTCTCCTACAAGTGCAGCTTCTTCAAACCAATCATCAACTTTGGGGATCAGTCCTTTCATCCAAACTTTGAAAAGTCTACTTTTTGTGAACAAAATTAATACTGCTATTAGCTTAAATGTTAACTTGGGAAACCCTTTTACACATACCAACAATAACATCTTGGGTGTTCACTGCACCTTCAGCCCCTACAATGTCCCCAATAGTAGTCGCAATCTCAGCCCAATATGCAGCTTTCAGTGGGCTAGATGGAAATAAACATTGGTTCAGTCCGGCATCATGCACAGTGGTAGTGTCTGTTTGGGGCTCTTCTCTGCAGAAAGTTGGTGGAACAGTATAATCTATTTAAGAACTTAATGGAGCAGCTTATGCCAAGGATTGATTGATACCAATTTAGTCTGCATACAGCAGTATTTCCATACCTCTGGAGTAATAGTGTCCCAAGGTCTGTCTGCATTGAGTGGTTGGGGGCCATTTGCTGGTCTTCTGCAAGCAACCCATACAGTCGAGATATCCACCTCCGGCCTCCAAGCTTTCAGAGCATCTGAGTTAGTAGGACAAACTACTCTCCTCTTGAAACGATGGCCACCTAGAAGAGACAACATGGCTAATCCTAAAATAATCAAAATCTATCTTAGGCCATCAGCACTCTGCCATCCCCGCAATGCTCATAGGATAGTTGTCTATTGGTCACAAATAGTTGGCCTATTGCCACTAGCCCTGCCTTCATAAGTCTGTTTTTTCTGCCTCCATACAATGTAGACGACAGACTAGGGTTATCAAGTAATGGGGGGAATGGTTTTAGCCATTGACCATAGCGACCAAATAGTGCATCTAAACATCTGTATGAGGTGTGTTGGTCAGGGTGCTAATATTGTGATGTTAGCGTGAAGGGTTCAAGTCGAGATTTGATCTTTTTCTATAAGTATGTAAGGTGCTCCGCACAGCAGATCAAACTAGTATGTCACATAGTGGAAATGAGAAGCTTGATAAAATCTCTCTCTAAGGGCCTGATTTAGAGTTTGGCGGACAGGGCACTCTGTCACAAACATGACCGGTATCCTGTCAGCCACATTACAAGTGCCATAGAATGTAATGCACATGTAATAAGGTAGACAGGGTATTCACAAACTCTAAATCAGGCCCTAAGTTTGGAACAGCAAATCCGTCACAATCATATGGTAGTGTGAAAGTGTCCCATCTAGCCTCGGATTATATCCCTTCTCGTGGAGTTCCTAAAAATACATAGGATCTGCATGTTTAGACAACATAAACTAAGGGATTGGTGTCAAGACTGATTCCGGACACCCCCAAAGGATATGTTACCCTTTAGACCAGCTAGCTCACAGTGCCAGCATAAGCCCCCTAACCTTACCAAGGAGCGAAAAGTTTCTGGCAACTATCGAACATGACAACCCTTGATCCTTCAGGGATCGTGGAAACAGTACAGTACTTTTCGCTCAGTCAATCGTGCTCACTTAGTCTCAGAGAGATACACAGAATAAACTATGGGGATGTTTTCAATAAGGATGTATTGAACCAGCGTCCTTCTAGTGTAAAACATGTTTGCTCCGACAATCATTAGACAGAAACAAATGTAAAAGATCACTAGCACCAACAGAGTAATTAAAAGGTAGAATTCTGCCATGGTGCTAAAACAGTGAATATATGCAGGCATATAAACATGACAGTAATCAAGCGTACTCCTAAGATGCAAACCCTACCTAAGTGTACCTAACATGTATGTAGGTGTGAAGCCAAGAAACCTCAAGGAAAGAGCCAACTCCATTACCTGATGGGAGAGAATGAAGGACCCCGTCTGGGTCACGAGTTGGACACCCTGCATGGGATGTCAGACCACTGCGTGCTGGAGCTTCTGCGTGCAGGGACCTCAGTGTCAGCGTGGAAGTGCCTCCTCTGTCTTTCTAATGAAAGTATGTTTTTTTTATACCATAAAGATAGCCCCGGGGTTTCTACCACAATTGATATGTTGTGAGTACGATTATGTAAATGAGCCTAAATCAATACCTGCAATTATGCAAAGTAGTTCTTTCGCCCTTGACTTTTATACCGAGTATGTTAATCCTGTTATGTACGTCATGTGCAGGAGACTTTTCTAAGAATCCGCATGCATAATAAATGAGGCTAGTTTCAAGGAAACCGATCGACATTTATTCAGCACATAACTGGGTAAAAGGTCAGTGCTAGAACCGTTATGCAGAGCAAGGTAGGACAAATGTAGGTGAAAGGCTGTTGAGCTACTTAGGTCTAGTTTGGGGTACATAATACCCCCACAGACCAGTCTGATGAATAGTGTTTTAACTTTGCTGAAGAAAGATTGGTTCAGTGACATGAAACAGCTAGATAAATGTAGGTAGCACTACCATTTTAATCAGGTCTACTGAAAGTTCCTAGCCAGACACAACCCAGATTTAATAATTTTACAGGAGACCCATTTAGTGTGCAACAACTGTGGGTTCCTTGGGAGAGACAGAGTCCTGGTGCACTCTAGGTTCATGTCTGGCTCCTGGGGGATTGGTATTATGGGCTGCAAATCACTGCTCTATGGTCGCCCAAATATGGACGAATCTAGGGGTTGCTACATGGTGTTAAGTGGGCAATGGAACCGTGAGAAGATCTTGGTGGCTCCCTTATATTTTCCACCAGGTCTGCCGAGAATTGTGCTAGAAAAAATGGGAAAATAGATAGCTCAACCGTGACACACTTCTGATCCTGGTGGGAGACCTCAGCCTCACAGTGCAGGGGTATTGTACCGAGTCACCACAAACAAAGAGTAGGCAGGGAAGTTAAGACACTGTACAATGTCATGAGAGCCCTAGTATTGACGAACTTCTGAAGGGAAGCTCACCTCACCACATGACAATATTCATACGTATCTAACTGCATGAAATTATTTTCCAGACTGAACTATTTTCTGGTGAGGCTGCCTCACGGGGAAAGATACGGGTATAGATACTTTCTCTCAAGGGGAATATTGCACCATTGCCCATTGCACACTGGGCTTGAACTGAGGGCAGTTAGAGAACAAGTGAGGTAGAGAATAGATCCATGGGTCTTGAAAAAACTGGACACCAAAAAGTAGCTGGCACAAACAGAGCTTTACTTTGTGAAAAATGAGGGGACGGGGCAGTCAGGGGTTCACTGTTTGGGAAGCCCTTAAGGCAATTATTGGAGGACAGCTCATAGCTAACAATATTAGCAAACAAAGGGAAAGATGCAAAGAGGTGTGCCAGAAGAGGTGGAAGTTAAAGCAGGAATCTGCATAACACCTTGAGCAAACATACAAACCCAGATTTAGCTATCCCACTAATTGGAAAGATTTGTGGGGGTTGCCACAGCACAAGCCCTATCCTGGGAAGACAGGGAAACACTGGACCAAGAAATAGAAGTGGAAGAATTTACAGAGGCAATTAGGCAGCTCAAGAATGGTAAAACGGGGTGGAAATTGTGGGGTCCTCTTAGACGTATGTTATATAAAGCCAGAGAGAGGTAAGCTTGCTACAGGACTTTTAAGGCAACCCCAGGAGGAGTGTGCCTCCTATAGAACCATCTCACAGCTCAATGTGGAGGTCAAAATGCTGGCAAAAGTACTGGCCATCTGCTTATACCAAATAATTGATTCATTGATAGCAGTAGGCTTTAGGGGTTTATGCCCCATAAATCCACGCGCCTCAATCTCAGCCACATATATGGAAGCCTAGCATGGCAGAACATGATACAAGAACCTGTGGGGCTATTAGCCTTCGATGCAAAGAAAACGGTTGACTCACTAGAGTGGCAATATCTGCAGGCAGTCTTAAAGAAAATGGGCTTTGGCCCCCGGATTCTATCATGGATTGAACTGGATATACTAATCCAGTCACACGGGTTTGTATCAATAGCATGATCTCAAGGGAATTTCACCTGGGTCGGGGCATGAGGCAGGGATGCCTCCTGCCGGCACTGTTTGCATTGCCAATTGAGCCCCTAGTGAATTGAATGAGGAGAGATTCTTTGTTTCGGGGTCTTCGCTGGGACCTGGACTGGGAGGACATCATCTCTCTCTATGCTGATGATCTCCTTCTCTACCTGGTGGAGCCATGAATATTCAATACCTACAATCCTGGCAAATACTAAATAAATTTGCACTCAGGTGAGCACACAAACTGGCATAAGTCGCTTGTGTTACCCTTAATGCCTTGGCAACATCCACCAAACTGGGAATGCAATGGGCACATGAGGAGTTCAAATATCTGTGAAAATATATAACAAAAGACCCAAGTGAATTTATGCTGCAGAACCCTGCAAGAATCCTGGAAGATAAAGTAGTTGCGGGGCACTTGAGGGTGCTCCCTTTAATGGGTAGACACACCTTATATCGGATGATTACACTACCTAATTTTATATATACATTGCAAAACACACTGTAGGAGGTGACATATAAAGGGTGAATAATGTCACACAGTCCCTACTGTGGAATTGCGTGGTCCTCAGAATAGCTTTGGCAACACTGGCAAGGAGCCCATAAGAGTGTGGAATCACTCTGCCTAATCTGAAACTGTACTGCTGGGTGACTCATCTCCTAGTGGTGAATGATTGGTCATTCACCTCGCAGCAAGAATCCTCAATATAAGCAGACAGGAGAGACAGGGAACAGAGAGGCTATCCAAAGATGCTCTATAATGTAGAATGATTTGGCCCGAAACTCACTAACAGCTATAGTAATAGGTCTCGGAAGAAGGCTATTTAAAATATTGAGTGGGGAGGGATGTTAACTCTAGAAACACCTCTGTAGGACTCCAGCAACCTTGGTGACCTGAGAGCTGAAAGTCTTTGGGAAATAGGACCTTCTGGGGATCTCCAAATTAGGAGAGGTATGGGAGGCTCATGAAATCTTACTAATTGGCAAGAGGGATGCTTGGGAATAACCTAGTGGCCCGCTGTCATGCACACCTTGAGCAAAGTCTGTATCACTGAGTGTAGAAAATTGAGATACCTTATTAACAAAAGATAGAACTGATGTGTCGAATTTGAACATAGGTCTAATTTTCGATCTGTGTGAAGTAAGTGCTGTCAATCTTAATATACAGCTCCTTATTATCAACAAATTGGTGGAAATCTATGCATGTACATTTCTAACAAAGTCTCACTGGTTGAACAGTAAGGGAACAAAAATTGTCAAAATGGGACTTTTGTGAGGGCTGATAAGGAGTCACCTGTTTTTGAAGCATTGAATCTGACCATGATATTCAACTTGAAAAAGGTCAATACTTGCCTTCCTAACCCAATCTATTTTGTAGTGTGTGGAGGAGGATGTAATCTTCATTGGTCTCAAAGGCAGCTGACAGGTCAAGGAATACCAATCAGCGTGCTGTGTTTGTCTATATGAAAGAAACAAAGGGAATCACCTATGATCATGGGAGTATTGGTTTCAATACTGTGTCCAGATGTAAAACCAGATTGACGCAAACTCAGTAGCTGATTTTGAGATAAGTGTTTCTCTGGCTGAAAGACAACACATTATTCCAAGACTTTGGCAACGAATGGTAATCCTACAATGAGTAGATAGTTTTTAAGCTTGCTAGGGTCAGCATTAGTTATTTTCAGATGAGGATGAGCTTTTTACATCATGACTATCAGGGAAAATGCTTTGATCAAAAGAGGATTTATAGATTTCGAGCCATAACGGTAGGAGTACACCTTCATTTTCCTTAGCAAGAGTTGGTGGCAAGTCGGCGGAATACAATGAAGATTTTGGGCTTTATTGAGAGTTTGGAAGGCAAGATGCTTTGTCACAAATGTGGTGGATGCCCTGTCTGCCATATTAGAAGCTTCATTGTAGCCCATGGCAAGATAACTGTTACGTGCTGAAGGAGTATCCCTTCCGCCAAACTGTTACTAAGGCCTTTTGTATTGTAACAATATTATTGATTGCTAATTTTGAGTTGTTTTTTTAAATTGGACCAAGACCGGGTCAGATAGAAGAGGAAGCTTTCCTGGAGAGAGGAATATGCTTAGAATTCAGATTGTTATGCTGTGCGGTTGGTGTCCTCTCTGATCATCTGTATTTTTTACGAGAAGTGTTTGCCTAACTCATCACAATTTGGAACTGTAAGTGGGGAGTCATTTTGTCTTGTGAATGTTCCTGTATATCTCACAGAAGTTTTATGGTTCTATCTGTTTCATTCTGCAATTTGTTGCTAGAAAAATGTATTTTCCAGAATTAGGGGTTTTTGTAGTCTTCCCCTTTGGATCATGTCGAGCTGAGTCTAGAGGGTTATGAGGATTACCCCCAAATCTTTTCATGGGAGCATAGGGTCTTTCTCTGGTGGTTGATTTCAGTATTGAACCAACGTGCAGTGTTTTGGGAGGGTTTGAGTTTAGTTTTAGTAGGACTATTTGTTTTGAATGTCAATGCAATAGTTTATTAGTGCAAAGAGGTCAGATGTCTGTAGAGACAGCGGTAATTATCAAGTCATTCTCTATAATTTTCAACCTGTTATTGGTACCTTCTTACTGAAAGTTTGGCTGGGCAGAGGTTTGTCAAGATTATTATTGAGGGTGATGGCGTTGTCTGACCTGTGGTTAGTGATTTTTGTGCGTAAGGATGTAAAACCCTGGCGATCATCAGGCCATGTGTGATACCTTGGGCGTAAGGGGGAAAGCTGCAATGCTGGATAAGGTTAATGTTATGATATGTATTCTTAATGGAATGTGCTTATGACATGCTACTGTTCCATTGTGGCGTTCCACCTCAGTACAGTTGCTGCAGTGTAACCAGACACACCCGTTTCTTGTGTATATGCTACTTGGAATAAATCCATTTATAATGCAAAGGATTTGGCGTGTCATATGGAGGACGAAACACAACAATATGGCGACAAGCTGGAAGTGGAATTGTCTGTGATGGTGTGGTACCATTTAGTACCATTATTTTCTTTTTGAGACTTAGTCCTGAACACCAAAAAAATTCACACTGTGACCTCCCATGGTGAGTTGGGGATGTGAGGAAGCTCCTGCCTGTATTATCAGCTGTTTTTCGAAGGATCTGTCGATGAAGTTGCACTGGAGGTGAACAAACCAATGTTAAAGCAACGTATGGTTTGAAACTTTGCTGTTAAATCTTACCAGCGGGTGCTGGTGCTCGTGTGCAGCGTATTTGGAAATTTGCACGGCATCCCTGCTCGCTGAGTCTTTTATTGACGGCAGGTGTTTGTGTCTTCTGGAGGATTACACAAGACATATTTACGTGTTCAGTGCGAGGGGGTAGGTGAGCTGCGCGGCTTCCAACAGAAGCGGACATCCTAATATAGATGTCATAAGTTGTGCTGAAGCAGATGGGGCGCAATCTACACCAATTATAGGTTTGCCCCAGTGCCTGCGGGTAATACCCCGCACTTCCTTGTGGTGGTAGGTAAACCTTTACCAGACCACCTTACTGTATTAATCATCACTTAGTGGCACATATTACACCCCACTTGTTGTAGATAGTCATATTTCACGGTCCTGAAGAAACGCCGCCTGATCCTTAGGACTGATGGGCGTGAAACATGTCGACCATCCACGAGTAGAGCGCCTCTTGACTCTTGATAGCTTGGTAGTCGCCTCTCCTTACTATTTTTAATCAGGCAGGGATCCTCCCAGATTAAAATTGCTCTAAGGATTCCCTACTTGTTTTAATTTCACTATTCAACACATCTACACATACACTAGGCCCCTCACACCCACGGCACCCATACGGCAGGAACAAAAGATCTCCGGCAAAGAGCCCCTTTTATGGGTGCCCGTCGGGTATTGCAGCGCCGACCCGACGAGGAGCAGGCCCATATGATGAAGCATGTCACCTAGCTTGCTGGGTGTGTGAGGGCCCTAGTTCCGAAAAGAGGATTTCCCCCCCTCTTGGGAGCCTGGGGCACTACCTGCACGCCGACCTGCACTCAGTAGGTCTTACATGTACACGTTTAGGAACTGTGTACCTCTTTTTGTTCAATATTTACGTGTCTCTCACGACATTAGGAGTCACGCAGAGGTCACGCAACGTGACCTTGCGGGGCATTTAAAAAATAAAAAAAAATTATCGGCTGCGAAGGAGGATTAACACACGGAATGGGGTTGTTTCAAGCCTTCCGGTTCGAATTTGTTTTTCAAAGACTGTTGTGTACCGCTCTGCAGGAGTCGAGAGGTAAATAGATATTTATTCTCTTTGGGAACTTCTGGGCTATATTTTTCTAGTTCTGGACTATACACAGCACAGGAAACAGGTGTAAGTTTTGTTTTTATCTACTGTGTATACAAGCCATTTTTTAACTCTACCTTTCTTCATTTTTGGATGCATGTTTTTGGTTTTTCCTAATATTGATTAATTTCAGTTATTGACTTTTACTCTCATAATTATTTTGTGACAAGAACTATTTTGTTGTATATTCACTTTTTTCACTTTACCTGGATTTTGCGTGCTGCATTGGTTACACCTTAGTAAATCAGACTTTTAGCAACTACATTATGGTGCAACAACATTTTTTAATTAACCCTCCACATATATTCTGGGCGTCAGGATCTGAACCTTCCATGAAATGGGTAGAATTGAAGGAATATTTTGAGAATTATATAGCTGCAATAGATGAGTCTAAGAAAATGTCAGTGGAACAGAAAAAAAGGATCCTCTTGCATTCATTGGGCCTTGTTGGTTTGAAAACATATAATCGCATGCCAAAAGCAACTGTTGAGGGTGATGTTAATGTGTTTGTGGCGGCTCTACAAGATTTGGACAAATATTTTGCGCCTAAAGTGTGCATAGGTATTACCACGTTTAAGTTTTTTCAAAGCAAGCAAAACAAAGGCAAGGCTGTGGATGATTATGTGGCAGAGTTGAAAAAACTGCCTATTGATTGTAAATTTGGTGCCATTCATGATGACTTAATCGGGGACCAATTGATCATGCATGCCAATAATCCAACAATACAAGAACGTTTGTGGGTCAATGAGGATTCACCTTTGGAGGAAGTGCTCACTATAGTGCGTAAGACAGAAATATCTGGGAGGTGTGCCACAGAGTTAAAACAGCCTGGCAAGGATCTGTCTTGTGTCTGTAAAGTTTTCCCTCGTAAAGGGGATTATGAAAAGAAAGTAGATACTAGGGACAAATGTGCAGCCAATGATAGGAGATGTTACCGCTGCGACAGCAAGGAACATCTTCTATACAGCAAAGCATGTCCTGCACTTAAGCAAAATGCAGTAGTTGTGGTAGAGTAGGACATTACGCGAAAGTATGCAAGAAGAAGAAATATAAAGTGAAATGCATCCATAAGGGTAGAAGTTCCAGTGGTAGCAAAAGTGAAGAGGAGGCTTCTAAGCAAGGCAGTGTTATGAACCTACAAGAGACATTTGTGCTCAACGTTGAGGAGAGAAATACTAAAGGTAAACCAGAGTGCAGTAAATCCATTGGTGGTGTGAGGATAAAAGGTTTTGCAGATTCAGGATCACCTTTTATGATTGTAAATGAAGAAGTTTGGAAGGATACATTTTTGGAGAAAATTGGCAAGCATTTGTCTCCATCGGATATTAAACCGCAAAGTTTCACAGGAGAAAGAATCAACATTCTTGGATTTAGATGGTTATCCTTTGTATTTAAAGGCAGACATGCAAGGGGTAAATTGTACGTGGTAAAAAGAGGACCATCCGTTCTGGGTTGGCAGGAACAAGGCAATCTTCATATTGTTATAGATTCAAACAGTATGGACAAGGTATTGGTTGTGGATGACGGAATCACAGCTGGTGAGGAATTGGCACATAGATATACTAATATTTCAGCAAACAATTTGGTATGTTGGAAGGTTTTGAGCATGACATTGTGTTGAAATGTGGTGCTAATTCTAAAGTTCACAAAATGAGAATGGTACCTTTAATGATTCGAGATGAAGTGTCAAAAGAATTGGAAAGGTTGAAGGAGATGGATGTTATTGAACCAGTAGAATGCTCGGACTGGATTTCTCCCTGGGTTATTGCTCGCCGCAGTAATGGCAAAATCCATCTATGTGTGGACTTACGCCATGTGAACAACAACATTCTCATTGACCGTTTTCCATTACCTAGAATTACGGAGATGGTGTCAAGTCTCAAGAGGACAGCATGGTTCTCAACTGTTAACCTTTCTAGTGCATACCACTCCATTTACCTCTCAGAAAAGTCTAGGAGGATAACAGCTTTCATCACACCCTTTGGATGTTTCCAGTTTAAACGCATGCCGTTTGGCCTTGCATCTGCGGCGGCTGTGTTTCAAAGACTTATGCACACATTGTTTGGGAGGGAAAATGGTGTACTGTTTTTCTAAGACGATATTTTGGTCTTTGGGGAGGATAGAGCCAAACATGATGAAAGATTGCATAAAGTTTTAGGGATCTTGGAGAGTAAGGGTTTGACTGTTGAGTTGAGTAAGTGTAGGTTTGCAGAGAGAAGCGTGACTTACCTAGGACATGTAATTTGTGAAGAAGGTGTCATACCTAAACCAGCTTTGATAAATGCGATCACAGAAGCACCTGCTCCCACTAATAAGGATGAGGTAAGGTAATTTCTAGGATTGGCTGGGTATTGTGCCAAATGTTTTACAAATTTTGCTGAGAGAGTGTTTAATATTAGTCAGCTACTTAAGAAGCATACAAAGTTTATTTGAGATCCTTTGTGTGAGGAAGAATTTTGTTATATCAAGGACTATTTAGGAAAGGTACCAAACTTGAGCAGTTTTGATCCTAATATGGAAAGTTACATTACAGTGGATGCTATCAATAAAGGTCTTGGGGCTGTGCTTATGCAGGGAGATGACAATGGCAAAGAGAACATCATTTTGTTTGCGTCCAGGTCTATGTCTCCAACTGAAGAGAGGTATCCTATTATAGAAAAGGAGGCGTTAGCGTGTGTGTGGACGCTTGATCATTTTCAAGCTTTTGTTTGGGGAACACCCATTGTTATTCGGAGTGATCATAAGCCGTTAGTTAAGTTACTTACAACAGAAGGTAGTATATCTGCTTCAGCGAGAATGGCAAGGTTATCTATGAGGATGAAGGTCCTTTATAAGTGTGTGAGGATGATCGTTGGAACGACTTTAAAGTAGCTTTGATCCATGATTCTGGGTCACCAGCTATCAAGCAAAAAGATTGGGAAGATAAACAGAAAGAAGATGAGGTTTTACAGGATATTTTGAGGTACATGTCCAGTGATTGGCCTAGGAAAGAATTGTTATCTGAGGAGTGCAGGCCATTTTGGGAAGTTGGGTCTGAGTTGTTGGTAGATAGAGATGTTGTTTTTAGAGGTTGCAAAATAATTCCACCAGTTGGCGTGCAGAATGTAATTTAAGATCTCTGTCATGAGGGCCATTTTGGTGTTGTAAGGACTAAGAGTGTGGTTAAAAAGTTATTTTGGTGGCCTGGTGTGGACAAAGCTGTGGATTGATTTATTCCCAGTTGTGGAGTTTGCTCCACTTCTGATAAAACCTTAAGTACCTTAAGGCCTCCCATGAGTGAAGGTCTGATTCCCAAGCAGCATTAGGAGAATGTGGCTATTGATTTGTTGGGTCCAATTGGTTATGTGCAGGAGTACATGATTGTTTTGATGGATTTGTTTACACAATGGCCAGTTGTGGAGGTAGTGGAAAAAGCAGACACTGTTACGGTGTTAGAATTTTTGGACGGGACTTCCAGGGATTCCAGCTGCACTTTTGAGCGATAATGGAGTTCAATTTACATCTAATGCAGCTGAAATATATTTTGAAAGAGTAGGGGTTAAACATAAGACTACAGCACTTTACAATCCCAGTGTAAATGGCACAGTTGAGAGATTTAACCGTGTGGTTAAAGGGGTGATTCAGAGTGCTGTTACTAAAGGAGGTGATTGGAGAATAGCGGTAAAGAAGGCTGTGTGGGTGTCCTGGGTGACCAAGAATGATGTGACTGGTGTGTCTCCGTTTGTTATGATGAGAAGTAGGATTCCAAGGTGTAAGTTTACACAAGATTGGCTGTGTGATAGTGCTGTGCATAAGTGGCCACCTAATTGGTAAAGGAAAAGTTGGAAGAAACTCATCTTAAAAGCAAGGAGTATTATGATGCCCGCAATAAAGTCAAGATGGTCCACATTAAAGTGGGTGATTGGGTGAGAATCAGGAAACCTATCAAAGTACAAAAAGGGGAAAGTACATTTTTTCAACCACAAAAGGTGAAAGAGATTATGAGAAATGCTGTGAGATTAGAAAATTGGAAAGTATGCAATATGAAATGGGTTGCTTTGTGTTACAAGGATTTGTGTTCTAATGAACTGGTTGAGGATTTAAATATTAGGAGAGAAACAGATCCCCTTTGGTCTACAGATATTTATGAGTTATCTAAAGAACAAGCAACTTTGCAAGACAGAAGCAAGGGTGATGTTATGGAAGGAGAGAAGGATGTTGCTAGTATGGGTGAACCAAGTACTAGTAGGGTTGAGGAAGATTCCAATGGAAGTATGCAGGATATTGTCATTGGTAAGGGTGGCAGGAAAAGAGATTTACCAGGATGGCTGAAGGATTTTGTTGTGGGATGATAGATTTGTTTTGTTTATGTTAAAAAAAAAAATCATTTATATATAGGGCGTGGCTTGTTGGGCATGCATTATTAAACTTTTATCTTACTTTGTTAATGTTTATAAATAAGGGAATGTCTTATGCTTTGTATTCTTAATGGAATGTGCTTATGACATGGTACTGTTTTATTGTGGGGTTCCACTTCAGTAGAGTTCCTGCAGTGGAACCAGACACATCTGTTTCTTGTGTGTATGCTACTTGGAATAAATCCATTTATAATTCAAAGGATTTGGCGTGTTATAGGGACGATGAAACACAACAGTTAATCTCATGTAGGAATAATTTGAGTTTGGGTGTGTGTTGGTCGATTTGTTACGTTGAATGTTAATGCCTTCAAAGATGGTGTGTTTGCAAGAAGAAAGTGAAAGCTAAAGAATCATAAAATTGCTTGTGGCACTCATTCTTTTTTTCTTTTGCAATATTCTTTTTTATTTCCTGGAAAATAAAAGGTAGATGGTATACATTACAGCTGTCATTAGCACTGTTACACAAGGAAATGCCATATGGGAGTCATACATCAACAAGCATTGGTAAATGCATTAGGTTTCGCCTATTTGATTAATAATAAGCTGTTTTTCTGTAAGTTGTAGCTTAGTGATTGGTGATTCGAGTGTTATGACTTGTTTATCGCAGACACCAGACAGCCAGTTGTAGGGAAAATCAGAAGTGTTGAGGATAGGAAAGAAGAACAAAATGGCAAAGCAAAATCCACACTGTGCTCTTTGCAGACAACACTTGCAAAAACATATCACCTGCAAGGAAATAACATGAAGAAAGCCTGTTAATTTTCAAGGACAAAACTCGGCGATGAGAGCACCTAAACACAACATATTCATCATTAATACAATTGGCATGGCATGCGGTGGGGTTAGCTCCCTAGCAGGACTTGGGCTCAGGTAAAGAGCACAAGCAAGATGCAATGCTATCTATCTGAGAGAGCGACTGACCCCACTGTTCTGCGGAGGCCAGAAACATGGGGGTAAATTCAGCCAGAAGTGTTGTTTATATGGCAACTTTTTCAGCATCTCCACCCACCACCTTCACTCACCTGCCTTCCTGCTTAGCTGTCTGTCACATGCAGAAGAAAAAGAAAAACGTAACAAGAATGCAGCACACCATTCACACTTGCAGTGGATCCATTTGGAAACAGTTAACAGGGCTCTAAGACACCCCAAAGCCTGTTTCTATAGATCGGTCTAAGGAAGAGGTACTTAAGCTGTTGAAAAACGAGCCAAATACTGCAAAAGAAAATGAGAAGATCCTTCTGCCTCAAGTACCTTTGCAGGCGGGTGCAGCACTGCAGAAAAAGATGTATGTTGGCTTGATCGGTCCGACGATCTCAAGGTAAATGTGCACATTTAAAAGCCAGTGGCCTGCATGTGCAGGGACTTCGTGCTGAAGTGAAGTGACACGTTTATTGAGGGACTTGCATTTGACCCTATGAACTATGCCTGATAGGGTGAAGGTGTCCTACAACTCTTTGGGACCTATTTGTTGGGGGCAGGGGTTGAACTATTAATATCTGGAGGCTTTCATTGGGTAGCAAGTTTTAAACTGTTGTCTTTGCAAGGCATGCAGATCTTCTTATTTATATATATGTAGATATATATTTATGTATTCCTTTTATTGTGCTCCTGAGTGCAGGGATTTTCAGGTTACTTGTGGCACCACACTTATGTATATTTGATGGTGTGTGTGTGTGTTTATGTGTATGTGTGTGTGTGAGTGTGTATGCGTGCATGCAACAGTGCATGTAAATTTGTGTGTGACAATATAAAAAGACTACTAATCCCCTTTAAACTGTTTGGCACTCCCTAACCATTTTCCCAAAAAAAGGTGAAAGGCTGCTGGACGGTAATTACTTTTTGAGCCATGCAGTAATATTTTCACCAATAAAAGCATTTCAACAGGTGAGAAACTTCCCTGCTCCTTTTAAAATGTCTCTGTTGTCACTGCAAGTTAAAGTGCATCTCAACACTACAAGAGGCCGAAGAAGGATTTCCACTCTCATGAATCGTCTTTTCAGGGTGATTGATGGGGGGTGGAGTGGAGGCGGGGTGCAGAGAGATAGTTTCTCATCATGAATTTTCAGGTGAAGGAGACCATGAATGAATAGAAAGACGTTATCAGCTGATAACAATAGTAACATGGTCTCCGTAGTGTTTGCATTATTAAATGATGCAAGCACCATAGATAAAATGTTACTATTGTCATCAGCCTCAATGCAGCCTTTCTCCTTACCTGCTGTCCCTGTGGCTCGGGTGCCTGAGATCCGTGGGGGAAGTGCAGAGTAGTGCAGGGCTGTGTGGTGCTCCTTTGCTCGGCGTGCTGTTGCTGTGCTAGAAGGGGACTGTCTTCTCTCCAGAAGTATGCAGTCTCCACGGTTTCTCTTTCACTTTTGCAGTGCTGCTTTCACTTTCTGTTTTCCAGCATCACGTTTGCTGGGAGAGGTGGATCCAACAGGAGACAAGCTGAGGCATTCGTGACAGTGCATATACAGGGCTGATGTTAAACAAGCCCCTGGGTGCTTCAAAATATGACGCTACTTGGCGTCATTAGTGGGTGGTCTCTGAGGACCCCCAAGTATTGTAGGCCAGGGCTGAAGTCATCTCAGCTCGCAGGCCGCTTAAAAATCCCACTGGGAGTCAAATTTCAGGCACATGCGCAGTAGTGCATGTGCCTTAGGAAAAACAAATGTGGATGGTAAGTGCTTTTTGCAATTACCATCCACATGGCTTTTCAATTTAGAAGAGTGCATCCCCTTCGCCCAACACCAGAAGCCGCCCCTGCTATATTGAATTAAACGGAGACCGGTTTCAGGTCATTAAGTGCGCTTAGAGGGAGTGGTCAAACAGAGGCTCTGCACACTGGCAAGGAACGTAAGCACCAATGTCCACGATTAGGTAGTCTTGACTGAGCACTGGCCAGTGAGGGGCTGTGCGTGCATTGCCATTGGCCAGTGTGGGGATCTGCGTGCACCACCATTGGCCAGTGTGGGGATCTACGTGCACCGCCATTGGCCAGTGCACGTCATCACGAGGGATGCCATCTCCTGAGGAAAATATGCAAAGAATTTTAGCGCATTGTTTTGCTTGACGGGGATGCGCACACCAAAGTGTAAATTGTCAGCTGTGTGTTCAGGTGAACCATGACAGCATGGCATGAAAACAAGCACACTTGAAATGCCTGTAGCCATGTAGATTATGTAAACAAGCAAGCGCTGTGCAGGAAAAACAACAACAAAAAAGTTCCACAAAAGCAGATGTAAACTGTACTTTGTGAACCGGACACGGATGAGAGAAGCACACGAGAGTAACAACATGATGAAATAGGAAACAGTGTGCTCCAACCAATAGAAACAGAGGAAAAGTAAGTGGCAAGCACTGGAACCAATGAAAAGTAATGAAAGCAAGGGAGTTGGATGTAAGCCCCTTTTAGATATATTTAATACAAAACATTTCACAAGCACAGTGCAAGCGCTGTGCAGGCAAAACCTAAAAAGCAATCACCTACATCGTAATCTACTAATTAAGCCTTAGAAGAGAAAAGTGATCAATCCCAAATAAAACAGACTTTGGACAAACAGATTTAAGCAAGTATTTATATAAGAGAATACAAACGGTTCGAGGAGCCTGCCACCCAAAACCTGTATAATTACCTACATTATTGAACCGTGGACTAATGCAACCTCCCACCACACTACGAATATAAATTAGAAACAGAGGCATGATCCGCCCGTTCACAGGGAGGACATGATGAAGATGCTCAGTAGAAAGTTTTAAACATCGAGGTCCATCATCTGGCTGTAGGTCTCCATTGAGGCTAATGGCTTCTTTACCATTCCACAAAACTAGAACATTGTACTATTCTCAAATAGTATAGAAAGTCTGAACCCCATTGATGGGTATAACATGTATTTTTAAAGTGCACGTTCACCACGACAGGTATCTTGGCACTGAATAACAGCTATTTATTGTTCCCCAACTCAATGGTACTCATTTTATTGACCTTAGAAGGATGAAAGGCCCTGCCAGGATTTGAACCTGTGACCATGAGGTCAAACACAGGCCTCTACAGTGGGCGCATTAGTCCACTAAGCCACCAGCCTCGCTAACAGTTAACGGTATAGTTAAAAGTCCTGGGAAAAGGCTCAAGTGTGCAATTAAAATGGGACTTCTGATCATTCAATTGATAGATTGTCCATTCACAGGCTGTGATTCAAGAAGGGTCACTCAATCATTCCCCCAACGTTGGCACTGAGGGTGTCCTCCAATGTCGTATGTAGGTTATCACACTAGCCAATAATGTCACTACCCATCCCTGCTTCAGATTAGTGGATATGGTACAGTCTAACATATCTTG
Source organism: Calotriton arnoldi (assembly GCA_963921515.1). Lineage (NCBI taxonomy): Eukaryota > Metazoa > Chordata > Amphibia > Caudata > Salamandridae > Calotriton > Calotriton arnoldi. The sequence continues at coordinate 3,620,430 of CAWUFW010000588.1, forward strand.
ATGGATTGCCAACTGTTTTGATGCAACAATTGTTACAGCATTAGCAGAGGAAAAGCTCAACCAATGCTGCAGTCCAGAATGATTTGGCACTTGCGCAGTTGCAAATTATATGAATCAAATCACATTCTTCCAAATTGCATCGCTAACATTCAGAGTGACAGAGAAGTGCAGCTTTGTTCAAGTGAAGCAGGCAGTAGTGCCGGAAATGGAACATCTTAAAGTATGAGAACTTGAGTTTGGGTTCCCTGAGTTTCATGTGTGGCTAATAGTCCCTTCTTTTCTTCTAGTGAATATAACACTTGCAGTTTATCCTGCCGTACAAGTTTGGATGCTAAAATGGGAGTGAGGACGGGTGGTGGTTAATCCAGATTACCTATGAGCATGTCATACAGGCATGAAAAAATGCCCATCATGTTTCCTAGTTTTTCAATTTAATTTCCTACAGGGGAGATCACTAAATTTATCGGGCCCTTGCCTAATCTGCCATGCTTGTTGTGACTTAGTGAAATTTTGTTGCTATCAGATTTTCTATCAAGTCTCTAATTGCTATCTGGTCTTGTGTATTTATACCTGCAGATTTCCACTCAGTCCAGGAAATAGAGGATCCTCCCCATTGTTATGCCTCAGTTGCCCCACTGTGGTGCTGATGCATGCAGCCACAGGTTTATATGTAGGAGTTTGTGGTTTGATCGCTGAATTTGTAGCATGCAATGACTATTGGGTTGTTGGTTTTTTGTCTTGGAAGCCAACTGCCAAATAGAGAATTAATGCTGCACTCACTACCATGTATGTCACAATCAATGTGTACCCATGAAGGGATTTCTATAGAAGATGCAGTAAAGTAGTGCAGTTGTGAGTGGTGATTTACAATATGATGTGCTCTGATATGGGGTAAGTGTAAACCGCCAGACTCCGTATGTGCATATAAATAGCACATTTTTGGGCCTATTCACAAAGGTTAATTTACATGTGTAGATTTACTCATGTGTAAATGTAGTCCTGCACCTAGCTGTAAATCTGTATGTTTGTGCTATTCACCATTTCCCATTGTAGATTTAATTTTTCCACCTCCGTTCAGGGGATAGAGACATCTAAGAGTGAGTTGAGGAGTTAAATTTAATTTAATTTTGAAATAAGTTTATTATTACATTTTAAAATAATAAAATCTTCATTTAACAAATATATATATTTTTTAAACATTAAACAAAGTATACATTTTGGGATGTTTTATAAGTCCCTGCCGCCCTTATTTTCTTTGGGAATGTGTGTAGTACCTGCGAGTGGCCATGTGTGGTGCTTGATTTACTGCTCTAAGGCTGGGCTGGATTACATTTACTACTGTTTTTCACCTTTAGGTCTGTAGTAACTTCAGAAATGTTGTTTGTGAATACCAATTGGCTAACTGTTTTGTGGGTTGATATTTGAAGTAGCCACTATTACCCTAAATCCCTCCTTACTTTACCCTAAATCTTTCTCATATTGTAGTACAAATTCCCCATTTACCCACCACTCCCTCAGTGCCTCCCGCATTTTCTACTAAGTAGTAAACTTATATGACCCGTCCATAGACAAAATAAGAGAGCTTAAGGTAGAGCTCCCCACCTGTAGGCTTGTGTATCGCATTTTTTAGTAAGTAGTACTACTAGAGAATTACTGTATGTACTACAAAATGAAGTTTGTGAATCAGGCCCTATATGTCTTGGTCTCTGTTTTCCCCACACAAAGGGTGCGATTCACAAAGGTAAACTTGCACATGAGTAAATCAACACGTGTAAGTTTACTGTTACACATTCTTACTCTTACACATTGCAGTAAATGTACTACTTTAGACTGTTCACCACCAATGAATGTAAATTTACTACAAACTGTAGGCCTACATCTCTCCTCCCCTGAAACCATGGGGTCGAGCCTAATTTACAAATGTAAATTTACTAAATGGTAAATTATATCTCCCTGCGGCAGTAACATTTTAATAAACCTTTTAACTTTTCCTTATAATTTATAAGGAAAAGTTAAAGGTTTATTACAATTTTAAAGAAATAATAAAAAATATTTTGAGATAAATATTAATGAAGGTTCATTCAGTATATTTAATTTAAATGTCAAAAACCAAATAAGGAGTAAAAACTTACCAAAATTAAAATGTTTATATTTATTTGTTATATATAAAAATCACTAAAAGATACATATAGAATTCATTTAACTGACTTTAATTATTTTTGGAACAATTTTTTTTAATGTATATTTTTAGCATTTGATTTGAATTGATTTGAATTCATGTATATATTTGTATATATTTGGAAAGTCTAAATAAATTAATTTATTTTAACATTGCTTCCTGTAGGGTGGCTTTATAAATACCTACCTCTGCTACTTTCTTTGGGAGTGTGTTGCAGTACCACTAGTTGGCCAGGTGTGGTGCTGGACTTACTCCAGGTCTGACCTGGAGTACATGCATTACTTTTTGAATCGTTGTTGGCTGTTGTAACTTTAGAAGTGAATAGCTAAAGTCATACTCATTTGTGGGGGAGAAGGGTGCATGACCCTCTCCAAACCCTTCCATAACCCTCACTGCCCCTCCATACTGCTCACTAAATCCCTCACATTTACTAGTAAGTATTCCCTGTTTTGCATACCTCCCCCTGTCCCTTTCACATGTACTACTAAAATGAAGTTGTATATGTGCAGAGATGTCCTCAGTAGAGGCAGAGATACTTGCACAGAAAAGATAGGAGAAGTGGAGGAGGAGACCTCTACATGCAGGTATGTAAATAGCATTTTGTAGTACGTGAGTAGTACTATTCTAGTGCAACTAAATGTACTGTATTTAGGGACAAATGTCTTTGAGATAATCTTTCAGAATCTAATTATTTCCTTCAACCATTCTTTTGAGACCTCTGTTTAAGAGTATTTCCAGGTACTACATACTTTTATAGACCCCTTTTTTGGCATGCCATTTATGCAGGATCTTGTGGTGCCTCGGGCAATGCATCGCTTTGTATTTTCCTCAGATAATTTTATAACCAGAAAACTAGGAGAAGGATTCTATTAAGGTGATTAGCACTGGTAAGGATGTTTGCGGGTTTGAGAGGGTCATTAATATGTCAATCGCATAGAGGAAAGCTTTTATTGGACCTGTTTGAGAGAAAAGCCATTGACTGACATAGAGAGAATAGCTTTTGCCACCAGGTCAAGTGTCATTATGTGGAGTAGCAGGGATAAGGAACAGCCATGTCTAGTCCCACATTTAAACTGTATAGGCTGGTAAGAAACTCTAAGCAGTTAATCAGGGCCGTAGGGTCTTGGTAAAGCCATTTGATGCTAGACATGATATTGTGGCCTAAACCATAGTTTGAAACATGCAAACTCATTCCACCCGATTGATCACTTTTTTGGCCTTGAGAGTAATTGCCAACATTTTCTCTCGACCGCCGTTAGATTCCCACAGCATGTAAGACAGTGTTCTGAGGTAGTTCCTGGATGAACTTTCAGGACCAAATCCCTCCTGGGATTGATGTATCAAGGAAGGAATAACTCTGCGGAGTCTGGTAGTCAGAATTTTGGCCAAGACTTTTATATCGACATTTATGACTGAGATGGGCTTGTGTCATGGTCACGCAGAGTAAACTAGGGTCAGGGTGCTTGTTAAGGCAGTTTATGTACACCAACACATGGGTCCTGACACTGAGAGTGCGCGAGTGGAGATGCAAGGCATGGCCAGGGCATCCAGAAACACCCGGTCAAGGATGTGTGGTAATGAAAGTTTGATTGTGACCTCATGCATGCATGTAAAAACATGAGGTGAACATTGATGTCATAGCACTGTGCAAACATGGGCAGAAAGATTGGCATGCGCGCCCGCGAAGACACTGATGCGATTGGTACCGGCTACACAAGAAAGCAGCATCAACCTGAGGCAAACTGATTCAAAGACAATGGGGATTCTAGAACCCTCTAGCATAGGCCTCGTGAGATTTGCAGATCTAGGCAGCCATTTTGAATCAGCAACCTATAAAATATCATGCCCAAACACTACGCCCTTTGCTATGCAATCAGTGCTCGTGGAAGCAGCTACCTTGCTTACCTGATCTGGAACCCCTGCTTACCTGAGCTGGAATCTGCTGGTCTTCTTCAGCGGTAACATTCTCGGAACACTTAGCAACACTTCGACTTCTTCTGATACCACACCAGGGTTATCAGCACCAATGAGGAAGGAAAGAGAATGGTTAGTAATTGTCATTTTAACCTCAGCAAAGCACCTGCGCATGGCCTAACCAAATAATAGTGCTTGAACAATCGCAATATTAAAGACTTGGTGTCACAAGATAAAGACTTTGTTAAAACATTTGGAGCAGAAAATCAAAAAGACTAAAAATAACTCATGAACAAGTGCGTTTTGCGCCAATAATTGCTCAAACCCAAACAGCCAATAGAGGCATTCAAAGGTGCGACTTACGCTTAGATTCAGAACACTTAGCCAAATCTATACTCCGATGTAAAATACCACGAACCCTGGCGAAGACAATGAAGTAGATGTCAGTGAGGAACTCGTGCTTTAGAGGAAAGAGGTAAATGATTGTGAAGCAAGTGTACACACACTGTGTAATTGCTGATACTAATGATTGTTTTTTCCCTGTAGTACAAGCTAACACAATGCGCAGAATTCGCTCAGTCCACATCGCAGAGAGACCAGAGTGAAGGTACACATGTGAAGACACGAGGTCAGTGGTTGGCCAGGTTTTCTTATTTTGCCCACTTCCAGCATTCCCTTTGGTGCTCGTTGGTACGATGTAGCACACAGGTTGCTTCATTGAGCTCTAAGAGGAATGGTAGGACTCACGTAGTCCATCCTCCGATCTCGCAGGTTAGTGTGTGCTAAAGTTAAACTAGTATACCTGAACATGACAGATTGGGTAGCCCATGAATTCTACCTAGCCTGAGTGATGGACACCAACCATGTGCTCGCTACTATTCTGTAAACTATAACTAGCTTGTATAGGAAGAGCAGATATCAAGGGCAGAGAGTCAGGATTTCCGAAAGGTATTAAGTTCCATTCGGAGGAAGCTGGCGGGATGGTCTTGTAAGTGGAAACCTGAGGTGGTGGTAAAGGAGGCTCTGGGTTAAAACCATGGACATTACCTCCTCCACTCCTTAGTTCTAGTACATTCTCAAACCACACAACAACCACCTCGCCTCCTGCGGCACCACCTGGTGCCAGTTTTCAACTTGCTCCTGCCAGCGTTATTTACGTAGTCCAACCCCTGCAGACTCCAGTGGCTGCCCCAGAAAGGTTTTGATGGGGATCCCAATAAATATGCCATATTTATTAATCAGTGCAAGCTACATTTTGTATGTAAGCCAGCTGCATTCCCCGATCAACAAAACAACGACAGCATTCATCTTATCCTATTTGGGTGGGAACGCTGTGAGATGGTATATGCCAATCATAGAAAGAAACACCCCAATCCTGTATAACTCAGTGTCTTTTGCTTTGAAATGAAGAAACTGTTTGACAGAAAGACCCACAGTTTGTCTTTAGACTGAGAACTCAGAACCCTGAAACAAGGGTCACAGAATCTGCTCACATATATAACAACCTTTAATCGATTAGTGGTAGAAACAGACTGGCTAGAGGTAAAAAGGGCCTCCCTCTTTTACCAGGGATTGTGAAGTGAGCTAAAGGATGTGCTAGCTCAAGTAGTTAATCTCTCAGGCTCCTGCGAGGATTTAATTCAGTTGGATCATAGGCTGTTAGAAGGGAAGGAGGATAAATCCCAATCTGTGGCCAAACTGATGGTAGTACACCCTGAGCCTGGAGGGGATGAAGGGGGTAGAAGTAACAACAGGTCAGAGACAATGCAAGTTAATGGATTAAGAAGCCCTCTGTCTACTGAAGAACGGGAGAAGAGGTCGAAATTAAGACTGAGCATGTACTGTGGTAGAGTATAGAGAAGGAGGGGCTATTATATCATCAAGGCACCCTGTTAGTCCCGAATCCACCTCTTCAACAACAAATACTAGCTGGATGCATGACGCTGATCTAGCAGGACACTTGGGGATTCACAAAACAAAGGCAGCTGTGCAATGAAATGTTTGGTGGACCTCTCTTACGCAAGATGTAGAACCCCATGTTGCCACATGTGCAGTTTGTGCCCAAGGAAAAGCAGATCACACCAAACTTTGGGGGAATTTACAACACATACCCATACCTCTGAGTCTGTGGTACAACATTTCCATAGATTTTACTGTGGAAATGTCCCTCAGTAAAGGCCACACTGTGATATTAGTACTTGTAGATCACTTAACCAAATAAGGATACTTTGTAGTGTTAGCCAAACTACCCTCAGCAGTACCCTAAAGACTATCTGGCACATGCATCAACAATGCCATTTGCGATTCCTTATTAGCGAAAAATAAGGATTCGCTAATAAGGAATAGCAAAAGGCTATGCATGTAGAAATCTCTTTAAAAATAGCGATTTCTAAACATTCCTTAATTGCGACTCGCAAATTGCGAGTCGCAATTAGAATACCTCCCCTTCATTCCTATGGGCCTAGAGGCCCATAGGAATGAATGGGAAGACATTCTCAATTTGCGATTCTCAATTAGAGAATCGCAAATTGAGAATGCAATTTCAAGGGTGCCAGGGTGTCAAGAAGACACCATGTTGCACCCCTGAAATCTGCATAGGAGTACATCTTGCACACACACATGCCCCAAGGGCATGTGTGTGTGTAAAATGGAACTTTGAAAAATGCACTTTAGTGCATTTTTCACACTTTTGCAAATTACCATGAAGTTCAGCTTCATGGTAATTAGCTCCCCTATTAGCGAAATCGCTAGTTTTTTTACTTTAATGCATTGCATTTAAGGAATCTCAATTTGCGATTCCTTAAATGCAATGGCAATTTAAGTAATCGCAATTTTGCGATTACTTAACTTGCGATTTTTGCATTTGGGATGATGCATCCCAAATGCAAAATACTCGATCATAAAGGGGCAGATTCTGAGAATCTGCCCGTTTGCGACCGGTTTTTGCTTTGATGCATGTGCCTGCTTATTCGCAGAACACATAATAGGACGACACGTAATACCAAGTGTTTTATTTACGGATTGTGGTACACATTTTACTGCACGTTTTTGGCAAGAATTGTGTGCAACAATAAAAACTGAGACTAGGTTATCAACCAGTTATCATCCTAAGACTGACAGGGCAACAGAGTGCCTCAACCAAACACTAGAACAATATTTGAGAATTTTGGTAGTGCAGCAGAAAGAGGACTGGAGCTCCCATTTATGGATGGCAGAGTTAGTTCACAATAACTCAGAACATTCTTTGTCACATATGGGTATCATCTGAACATTCTACACATTGAGTGGCCAGTTAACACCCCAATTCCTTCAGTACAAGTACATCTTCACAAGCTCCGCACAGTGCTTCAACACGCCAGAAAACATTGGGAAATAGCTAAAACACAAAACAAATGGTATGCAGATAGAAAGAGAACACAGGAACTAGGTTATGAAACAGATGCTCGGGTTTGGTTGTCCAGAAAACATTTGGCTTTAAAAGGAAATAGAAAACTGAAACCCAAGTACATTGGACCATATCTGATTAAAAAGGTGGTAAATCCAGTAGTAGTGTGTTTAGAGTTACCACCAACCCTTCATCTCCCATTATTGAAACCCTGCCATCCAGATATCCATATGGGGCATAAGGTACATCAGGAGTTCTTCTGTGCCAAAAAAGATCTGCTTGATAGGAATTGCTGCGACTAGCAAAATAGCTGCTTGGTGGTTCCTCCCTCTTCCACAATGGCATGATTAAAATACAGTGGGCCCAATTCACAAAGGGCCTCTGCTCTCGTGGCAGAGGCCTCGCAGTCGTGGCGGGGGGCTCCGCACTCGAGACGGGTCCTACGCAATGAACATTTGTAGTGCGGAAATGAACACATGGACTGGATTAGAGCACTGAGTTCTGCAAAAAAAAACTCACATAACTCCAATATGAAATATGGACTGAAACAGCACTTCAGTACCAACCGGGCAGTCTATGCAGATCAATATTTGAACCCCCCCATCTCTGACCTCATGCCAGCGGTGAAGCCCATGAGACACTTAGAATATTTTATTAGGAGTTTTAAAATGTGCCATAAGTCTGAGGGCTTCCAAGCAAAGGGCCTGACTTCCCCAGCCACATTTCTGGTCAGCTTGTCCCCTCCATGAGGCAGCAAATTAGGGATTTACCCCAACATGCCACCATGGGGAAAGGGAAAGACCACAAGATACTAGATAAAATGAATAGAGGGAGCTGACCTATCTGACAAAAAGCCTGACTTTCCCCAAATCGCAGGAGGAATCCCTTTTTTTCTCAGGTGGAAGCCCAGCAGGCAACTGGTACATTGTATTTGGTTGAGTGGGGGTAAAATAAGTCCTATTCTAGCCCCTACTCCCCAAGTAGAGGTCACATCTCCCCCCAGTTACACAGCTTTTGGTAGGATTTCTGTCAGACGAGTAGGGGATTCCCATGCAAGTTTAAAGCCCACAATTCACTGGGAATTTAGATTAGGGGACAAGGCCCGCTGGCACAAACGAGACTCAACTCAACCTCACTGGCACATTTTATTGCTGAATTGTACCTAATTTGCTCTGAAAGATCAAGCAAAGAAGGCAGCAGGGATTTATCCTGCTGCAGGTGCTAACAGGCAGGGTCTTATCATTCAGTGGAATGGTTTTACCCCACATATAGTGGAATAATGCTGCTTTACTCTAAGGCCCTCATTATGAGGGGACTGGTAAATGTGCCGGATTTTCCCCACCCCTAGAGTAACTGTTACTGGGGTACTGGTAACTCTAGGGTGGGAAAAATGCTGTTACCGGCCCTATTAGAATTAAACGGCCATTTGTAATGAGAGCCTAAATCTCAACAGCGTATAAACTACTGCACATTTAACACGGTTATCTATTTTTTTCGTTCTTTGATAGTCTCTGAATGAAGGCCAGCCTCACAGATGTACAACAAGACAGAATCCTTGGTCCCAACGATCCAACCAAACACCCTACGGCAGCACGGGGTGCAGGGGCCCACGTTACACACCCAAGGTATTCCATATGTAAGTGTTGGTAAGTGGGTTCCTTTAGCTAACTTACTAGGCAAAGCGGTGTCTCTTTTCATGAAAAGAATATATTCTCCCATCAAAGGCAAAGAGAGAAGCACACAAAAAGCCAATTGATCTGTAGCTTCTATTCAGTTTAAACTGTAGATTTAGGCAATTACTGTTAGTATTTGCAATAATGTTAACCAAAGTGCTTGATCTCTTTGCCAAATTTTAACATATAAATTATAATTACAGTTTGGCAGGAGGATCAAGCATCAATGACTGATTGTTTTACATGAATTAGAAATATTATTGTACATTTACAGCATACAGTAAATGCTAATTATACACCGCCTGACTTTTTAGAAATTTCTGTTGCTGTCTTTCTTGAAAGCAGGTATATTTGTTATATATAGGTATAAAAAGTCGGTTTTTGTTTTGCATACAGTGATTTCTTCTCCTTCCATCACTTTCAATACGCATGCCCCTGTCTCCATTTTTTTACAATTTCCGCAAAACTATCCAATGAAATAGAAGCATATTAAAAAAGTGATGCGTAATTAATTTTTGCATACGTTTAAAAGGTTTTTGTTAAAACATGGCAAATAATATTGTTGTATCGTTTTTACAAATCAATAATGAACAAAATACAGGGCATTGACAGAGAAGGTCGACAGAGCATGGTGCCTGCATTTGACGCCTTAGAAAGCTTTGTGGCTTCGTGGGAGTAAGATCACTGTAGAACTGCTAGAAGAACAGAAACATTCAGCGTTTGATGCACAAGGACATGTAGGGGCCGATTCCGATCTCGGCCGGTAGGGCTCCGAATCGGATTCGGCTTTACCGGATCCGATTCGGAGCCCTGTTTCCCGACCGAACCGTACGCGGGTCCGGCCGAGCGAGTACGATGCGAAATCGCCGACCGACTCGTCCGGGCGTCCCGACCGCTCCGACCGACTCGCTCCCGGCTCGAACCGCTCCGACCGACTCGCTCGGACTCGACTCGCACCGCGCAATGGAGACGCTTCCCGGCCGGGTAAGTACGATACGTGCCGCGAGCAGTCCGACCGAGCCGCGCACTCCGGCTCGTAAGAGCTGTCGGAGCCGTACTTTGGGGGTCCGTGTCGGACCCCCTGTACGCGTAGCCGCGCGAGTCGCACACAGGGGGACCCATGGGTCTCCCTACCTGTGCGTGTACGGCGCGAATCGCTTCGCCGCGTACCCACTGTAGGGGCGCCCTTGTCCGACTCGCACCCATTGAGTCAATGGGAGCCCCCGTACGCGTTGTACGACCGGCTCCCATTGACTTCAATGGGAGTCCGACCGACTCGAGTCCGATAACATACGGACGCATCGTACTCGTTCGGTCGGACTGCACGGGTCCGATTCGGTCGGAAATCTCTCCGGGTCCGGCTCGGTCGGAGAAATTTCCGGCCCGAATCGGAATCGACCCCGTAGTATTTGAGTCCACTCAACAAGTCCTTCTTTGCATGGCCATTTATAGGACATTGTCATAGTGAGGCAATTCAGGGTTAGGGCATTGTTGGAAAACTGACTGTCTATCTATTGGAGACAGATCGCACTATTTATGTAAACTGGACAGAGGTCCGACGCTGCATACCAGATGGACCCACAAGGGTAAAACAGAATTCCCTAAGATATCATTGTCTTATCTATGTTAACACAAGCAAGCTGTAATAAAAGAGAAACATGTGATAAGTAAAATGTTACAAAAAATAACAAGCCTGTCAAAGGTTTCGGAGATATTAAAGGTCAAAAAAGTTTCCATTATCAATAACCGAGTTTAACCACAGACAAAATCATTTAAAAATAGTGAAATCCATTTGTAGGTCTTCATTGGGACATGGGGCTAAGTAAGAGTGACCTGTGAATGCAGACTGTTGTATTGGTGATGGAGATGTGGCTGGTCATGCATTTTACCTTCAGACAACCTTTGCTATTGATTAAACATCTGCCCACTGAGTAAAACCAGGTGGTTGTGCAAACCCATGTATGCTTAAGTCAAATGCCCTCAATCTTGGGGCACTTGAACGTTGCTTTAATTATTCTGGTACAAACTTTGCTACTAAACTAGGTAGCCTGGCCACTCTTGCCACTCTTCTGGATTAATTTTAGAAGTTGACACTTTCATCCCACATGCCTCTGTCTTTCCTAGCTCCTATTCTCAGCTGAACAACTCTGACTAGAAACCCTTGTTAACATATACACTCGCCTGAGGACCACAGTGACAATTTAGGGTATGATTGTTTGCCTTCTTTCTTGGGAGCTGCACCTCCATGGGTAGAACCTACGACAATCCTTCGTGGAGCCAATGGATTACTTGGGATATAATTGTTTGAAATCTCTTGTGTGCTGTCCTTTCTGGGTAGCATCTATGTTGCTCAAAGGTGTACACTACAGATTGATTTGAACATAATCATTCATTCTCTTGTATCTGTGCCTCTGTGTGTAGTACTCTAGACTTTCACTGGGCCAGCAATTGTTGATATATTCATTTTTGCACCCTATATTCCTATGTTTAGGACAGTATCCATACTGTATACTTTTGGAAATGGGCTATTGTGCATTGATAACTAGCGAAACCTAAATGTCAAGAATTTTTCAGTTCTGTTATCAATGCCTTTGAAGTACCTCCTTATTTTTGAACCCTTAATGAAACTATCATCCTTTTAAACACATTGGGGCCAATTCCGATCTCGGCCGGTAGGGCTCCGAATCGGATTCGGCTTTACCGGATCCGATTCGGAGCCCTATTTCCGACCGATTCGTACGCGCGTCCGGGCGAGCGAGTACGATGCGAAATCGCCGACCGACTCGTCCGGGCGTCCCGACCGCTCCGACCGACTCGTTCCCGGGTCTAACCGCACCGACCGACTCGCTCGGACTCGACTCGCACCGCGCAATGGAGACGTTCCCCGGCCGGGTAAGTACGATGCGCGCCGCGAGCAGTCCGACCGAGCCGCGCACTCCGGCTCCAAAGAGCAGTCGGAGCCGTACTTTGGGGGTCCGTGTCGGACCCCCTGTACACGTAGCCGCGCGAGTCGCACACAGGGGGACCCATGGGTCCCCCTACCTGTGCGTGTACGGTACGAGTCGCTTCGCCGCGTACACGCTGTAGGGGGCGCCCTTGTCCGCCTCGCACCCATTGAGTCAATGGGAGCCCGCGTACGCGTTGTACGACCGGCTCCCATTGACTTCAATGGGAGTCCGACCGACTCGAGTCCGATAACATAGGGATGCATCGTACTCGTTCGGTCGGACTGCACGGGTCCGATTCGGTCGGAAATCTCTCCGGGTCCGGCTCGGTCGGAGAAATTTCCGGCCCGAATCGGAATCGACCCCGTAGTATTTGAGTCCACTCAACAAGTCCTTCTTTGCATGGCCATTTATAGGACATTGTCATAGTGAGGCAATTCAGGGTTAGGGCATTGTTGGAAAACTGACTGTCTATCTATTGGAGACAGATCGCACTATTTATGTAAACTGGACAGAGGTCCGACGCTGCATACCAGATGGACCCACAAGGGTAAAACAGAATTCCCTAAGATATCATTGTCTTATCTATGTTAACACAAGCAAGCTGTAATAAAAAGAGAAACATGTGATAAGTAAAATGTTACAAAAAATAACAAGCCTGTCAAAGGTTTCGGAGATATTAAAGGTCAAAAAAGTTTCCATTATCAATAACCGAGTTTAACCACAGACAAAATCATTTAAAAATAGTGAAATCCATTTGTAGGTCTTCATTGGGACATGGGGCTAAGTAAGAGTGACCTGTGAATGCAGACTGTTGTATTGGTGATGGAGATGTGGCTGGTCATGCATTTTACCTTCAGACAACCTTTGCTATTGATTAAACATCTGCCCACTGAGTAAAACCAGGTGGTTGTGCAAACCCATGTATGCTTAAGTCAAATGCCCTCAATCTTGGGGCACTTGAACGTTGCTTTAATTATTCTGGTACAAACTTTGCTACTAAACTAGGTAGCCTGGCCACTCTTGCCACTCTTCTGGATTAATTTTAGAAGTTGACACTTTCATCCCACATGCCTCTGTCTTTCCTAGCTCCTATTCTCAGCTGAACAACTCTGACTAGAAACCCTTGTTAACATATACACTCGCCTGAGGACCACAGTGACAATTTAGGGTATGATTGTTTGCCTTCTTTCTTGGGAGCTGCACCTCCATGGGTAGAACCTACGACAATCCTTCGTGGAGCCAATGGATTACTTGGGATATAATTGTTTGAAATCTCTTGTGTGCTGTCCTTTCTGGGTAGCATCTATGTTGCTCAAAGGTGTACACTACAGATTGATTTGAACATAATCATTCATTCTCTTGTATCTGTGCCTCTGTGTGTAGTACTCTAGACTTTCACTGGGCCAGCAATTGTTGATATATTCATTTTTGCACCCTATATTCCTATGTTTAGGACAGTATCCATACTGTATACTTTTGGAAATGGGCTATTGTGCATTGATAACTAGCGAAACCTAAATGTCAAGAATTTTTCAGTTCTGTTATCAATGCCTTTGAAGTACCTCCTTATTTTTGAACCCTTAATGAAACTATCATCCTTTTAAACACATTGGGGCCGATTCCGATCTCGGCCGGTAGGGCTCCGAATCGGATTCGGCTTTACCGGATCCGATTCGGAGCCCTATTTCCCGACCGATTCGTACGCGCGTCCGGGCGAGCGAGTACGATGCGAAATCGCCGACCGACTCGTCCGGGCGTCCCGACCGCTCCGACCGACTCGTTCCCGGGTCTAACCGCACCGACCGACTCGCTCGGACTCGACTCGCACCGCGCAATGGAGACGTTCCCCGGCCGGGTAAGTACGATGCGCGCCGCGAGCAGTCCGACCGAGCCGCGCACTCCGGCTCCAAAGAGCAGTCGGAGCCGTACTTTGGGGGTCCGTGTCGGACCCCCTGTACACGTAGCCGCGCGAGTCGCACACAGGGGGGACCCATGGGTCCCCCCTACCTGTGCGTGTACGGTACGAGTCGCTTCGCCGCGTACACGCTGTAGGGGGCGCCCTTGTCCGCCTCGCACCCATTGAGTCAATGGGAGCCCGCGTACGCGTTGTACGGCAGGCTCCCATTGACTTCAATGGGAGTCCGACCGAATCGAGTCCGATAGCATACGGACGCATCGTACTCATTCGGTCGGGCTGCACGGGTCCGATTCGGTCGGAAATCTCTCCGGGTCCGGCTCGGTCGGAGAGATTTCCGGCCCGAATCGGAATCGGCCCCAATATAATGAATTAAGAAATACACCGGTTATACTGATATATTCTTTTTCTTTGAATTTATACAGACTATTGTGCCTTTCACTGTTTTTGGATGTCATGATTAGACGTCTAGGAAGTAATTGCTAACTTTATTTAAACATATCTTTAAATAAATATCCCTTGTTGGAACTATTACCCAAGACTTATCTACCTAAGCTCACAAGGGTATATTGGGTTGCCCATTTCTCCATATAAACCTTTAGAAAGTTTCCATTTTCTTGTGCTAACCATTAGGTGCCTGCAGCCTGTATCCTGGGTCACATGACTAGGTGTAACTGGCAGTTGGTCTTTGTGTATTGCTCCCAGATAGTGAGACAAAGAGAATATAGGTGTTGGCAGGATGTGCAATCTCTGACTTGCTGAGGGGGACGAGCTGTCGCCTACCACACTCTCACATCACTAAGCCTCTGCCTGAGCATACTCACAAAGGGATTGACACTAGTATTTTGTGATCCCAGACAAGCTGGAGCCAGGGCAGGGAGGCAGGAAATTCCAGACATCTCTATAGGTGGAAACCTCCAGGACCTTCTCGTACTTCAAAATGGGCACTAGGCATAAATAATGGACCCTCAGACCGAACACTTCAGTACACATCTGGACCTGTGAAAGACTCAGAAGGACTGCTGTGCTGCTCTGCAAGAAGGACTGCTGCTCTGCTGCCTGGCTGCCCTGCTGCCTGAGTGAAGGGACTTGAGCCCACAACCACCAGAGTGACTCCAAGGGCTGGTTGGCTGGCCTACTGATCAGGTCATCAGGGACAGAAAAGACTCTAACCACCTTAAACCTAGCACCTGGACTCTGTCTGCTCTGAGTCCTACCCCCTAAGTGGTGCCATCTGAGTCCTGGGCCCTGGAAGTGGACCTAAGGCTGCTCTGCCAGCCCAGCTCTGGTCCAGTGAGTTCAACAGTAGAGAAAGTGTTGGATAGCGGAGGGGTAAAAATTACTATTCCAACTCCAGTGAGTGCAACAGTACGGAAAGCATTGGATAGCGGAGGGGTAAAAATTACAATTCTCACTCCAGTGAGTGTAACAGTAGGGAAAGTGTTGGATAGCGGAGTGGTAAAAATTACTATTCCCACTCCAATGAGTGCAACAGTAGGGAAAGTGTTGGATAGCGGAGTAGTAAAAATTACTATTCCCACTCCAATGAGTGCAGCAGTAGGGAAAGTGTTGGATAGCGGAGGGGTAAAAACGACTATTCTCACTCCAGTGAGTTCAACAGTGAGAAAGTGATGGATAGCGGAGCGATAAAATTTACTATTCCCACTCCAGTCAGTTCAAAATTAAAAACAAACAAAATATTAACAACAATAGTAAAATATTTAAAAAAACAAAATAAATATATAAATATGTTAAAAATTTAAATACAAATACATTTAATATTAAAAAATAAAAACATTATAATGTTAAATACATATGAAAAATCCCTTCAAATATTATATTAAATAAATTAAAAAATAATTTTCAAACAAATACATATTTTTAATTAGAAAATATTTAGAAAAAAACATTAATTATCACATAAATTTCGTTTTTTTATTTCCTACCCTATAACACCACACAATTCACAACACACATCTAAATTTGAAAAAAAAATGTACTTCCATGGTTAACATAATTAATTACAATAAAAGAAATATTATTAATTAAAAAACAAATTGAAACTCATAAAAATTATTTAACTTCCCACACTTTACACCTATAATTCCCACAACCCACAGCTAAAATTAAACTGTAAAAAAATTAAATACACAATTAAAACTTATTTTCAATAAAAAAATTAAAAGTATTTAACAACTAATTATAAAGTAAGTAAAATTAATTTACTCCCACCCTTTACAAAAGTAAAACCCACACACAAAAATGAAACAATTACCCTAATTAAATATAAATTAATTAATTAATAAAAATGGTCAACTAATTAATTAATTAAACATAAATTACTTCCCACCCTTTGCCCAGAAAACCAAACAACCCACACCTAAAATTAATTACACAATTTCCATATTTAATTTTCAATTAATTAATTAATATTAATTAACAACGTATTATAATTAATTAAAAATAAATTACTTCCCACCCTTTACCTCTATAAACCCCACAACCCGCACCTAAAATTAATCACACAATTTCCACATTTACTTTTCAATTAATTAATTAATATTAATTAACAACGTATTATAATTAATTAAAAATAAATTACTTCCCACCCATTACCTCTATAAACCCCACAACCCGCACCTAAAAAAATCACACAATTACCATAATTAATTACCAATTAATTAACTAATATTAGTTAACAACCAATTAATAATTAATAATAAATTACTTCCCACAATTAACACTATAAAATCTCAATTAAATAAATATTAATACATAAAAAATAATCATGAATTTATTATAATTAAATTACTTCCCACCCTATTCCCCTATAAACCCACAACCCACTACGGAACTAAAAAAACGCAAAATCTAATTAAAATAAAATTGATAACTACTATAAATTTAACACATATATTAAAAAACATAAACAATCCTTACACAAAAAAAATACATCACATACATTTAAAATATATACTAAAATACATAACACTAATTAAAAAATCGATATTTTAAACAACTATATTCTTGCAAACGATATTAATGAGTTCTATATTTTGAAATTCGATATTACTTACCTTCAAATCGATATTCTTGACAACGATATTCTTGCACTCGATATTTCCACTCCACGATATTTCCAACTCGATATTCATGTAGTTCGAATTTTTGGGCCTCGATATTCTGTCTCATTGCCCTTGTTTTTGATCATTTTTCTTACCATTTTTATTTCTCTCCAGGAACTGTTTTACACCTCTGGCTAGTTCTGATTTGTTGTTTTGAATAGTGAACTTATGTCACAAAAATTAATATAAAACAAAAATTCATTTGAACATTGTGTGTACAAGGCAAAGAAAGCTGATTTTTTTTTATTTGTAAAAATAAAAATATGAATCAATGTGTGTTAATATTTGCTGTAATGTTGTAATAATATTTGTATAAACATAAAGCCTGTTTCTTTTTTTTTGCAAGCAGAACAGTTGATGGGCGGAATGGTGAACAATGTCAAACTTTTACCCCTATTATAGAGATCTGGGCCTAAATGCTTCATTTTTTGTTCACCACGCCATTAAAGTTTTGACCCAGCCATATGCAAATCAGTCTTGACCCTGCTCTCCATGGGAACAGTCTAGCCCGAACTGCTAGGCCAGGTCCTACCTGGATGGGAAACAAGCATCCTGGGACTGGTTGAAGGGTATCACCCCTAATGCATTTCAAATATTTCCTGATGAGTCATTTTTTGTGACTGATTTTGAGTTTTGCAGCTGGGATACTCCAACATATATGTGACAGACCATTCCATCTGCAAAAGTCAGTTTAAGTAATCTATTTTTGTTCAATATTGATTTATCATCTGGACATAACAAAGGACATACAATTAATGGTTTTGGGTATGGGCTACTCCGTCACCAATGTGTTCACATGCCTGTCTGTTTTTAAAAAAAATGTATGATATATTATTTTTCAATAAACTGAGTGGCTTACCTGCACATTTGTGAATGAGTAAGGCATCATGTCATTTTTAACATAAATTAAATTGTATTTTTTATTAAAAACATAATTGTAATATGTTTTTAATCACAAATGTAGCCATTTAGGGGTCGATTCCGATCTCGGCCGGTAGGGCACCGAATCGGATTTGGCTGAACCGGATCCGATTCGGAGCCCTTTTTCCCGACCGACTCGTATGTGCGTCCGGGCGAACGAGTACGATGCGAGCGCGTGCGAATTCGCCGACCGACTCGTTCGCGGGTCCCGACCGCTCCGACCGACTCGCACGGATGCGCCTCGCACCGCGCAATGGAGACTTTCCCCGGCCGGGCAAGTACGATGCACGCCGCGAGCATTCCGACCGACCCGTGCCGTCCGGCTCGAAGAAGCAGTTGGAGCCGCACTTCGGGGGTCCGTGTCGGACCCCCCTGTACGCGTAGCCGCGCGAGTCGCACACAGGGGGGACCCATGGGTCCCCCCTACCTGTGCGTGTACGGCGCGAGTCGCTTCGCCGCGTACACACTGTAGGGAGCGCCCTTGTTCGCCTCGCACCCATTGAGTCAATGGGAGCCCGCGTACGCGTTGTACGACCGGCTCCCATTGACTTCAATGGGAGTCCGACCGACTCGAGTCCGATGTCATACGTGCGCATCGTACTCGTTCGGTCGGGCTGCTAGGGTCCGATTCGGTCGGAAATCTCTCCGGGTCCGGCTCGGTCGGAGAGATTTCCGGCCCGAATCGGAATCGGCCCCTTAGTCTTATGTTTATAGTCATTTTGACTCACATGTTTACTATCGTTTGTTTATAATCCTAACTCACAAATGTGACGTTTGGACTATCCACTGTAACATTAGTGCATTTTATTCTATGACATTTGGAACATCCACTGTATCATTAGTGCATTTTATGCAATGTCACATATAATACATCCTTCACAATTGTGACTAAGCATCACACCTGACAGAAGAAAAAAATGTTGGCCTGTTTGTACGAATGTCCCTTATAACATCAAACAAACTCAAGTTTTATTTTTTTTAAGGCAGGCATGCGTCTACTCAAAACCGCAATAAATTGATATAATTTTCCACAAATTTATATGAAAAACGCTTCATGATACACCTTGTGAAAAATGTACACGTTCAAGAATTCTTCTTGTGCGTTGGTCATGTGTCAACCTCTATGTTGATGTCAAAATTTGTTGATGTAACAAAAAAATAGTTATTTAAAATGAAAAGCTCAAAAAACAACTTAGGGGCCCATTACGATACCCGGCGTAAAAGAATCCGCCAGGCATGGAAGCGGCAAAAATCCGCCCGCACACACCGTCTGAACACCGACAACGCCATTACGATTACACAAACCGAAAACCGCCATCGGCGGAAAAATCACACAAAATACCGCCCGCCAACGTCCGAGTCGGAGTCAAACCGCCCGCCACGGACGGAAACACGCACGACAACACAAAACCGCCCGCCCTCACGGCCGACACACCGCAAGTGAAATTACGATCGCACCGCCATGAGCGCGGGAAAACCACAAATATACCGCCCGCCAGCGCAAACAACGCCGATGAGAATCGACACGGCAGAAGCCATGGCGCCCACGTACCTGCACAGAAACCATCCGCTCACAAAACCAATAGCACACAACATGGCCAACAAGTCCACACAGCAAGGCACGCACAAATACACAAGCACAGTACACATCCCGAAAACACCCCCCGGACAAACAAAAAATACAAAGGCCAGAACCCCAGACACAACACACCTGAAAACAACAGACCATGAGGACACACCCACATAGGTAAGTACAAAAGCAGCACTCCCACAGACCACAACCCCTTGCTACATTGCAAACCAGAGAGGAGAGGAGAGGACACAGTGACACAGCAAGGACAGCAGCACACCACAGAAACGCACACATCACAACCACCACCACCACCACCACCACCACCAAACACCTGCACCACAAACCCCCTGCACATTACACAACACACACCGCACCAGCACCACAAACACCATGGCACCACAAAGAATGCCCAAGTTCACGCCCATTGAGCTGACGGTCATGGTCGACGAGATAATCAAGGTGTACCCACAAATCTATGGGAACATGGTCCAGCACACACCACTAGCCACCAGAAACAGAATGTGGAACCGGATCGTAGACCAGGTCAATGCAGTCGGGACCCTGCCCAGGAACAGAGGAGAAATAAACAAACGTTGGAATGACGTCAAGAGCCTGGTCAAGAAGAAGGAGGGCAAAAACAGAGAGCTGGCTGCCGTCACTGGCGGAGGGAATCCCGCGCTCTTCAAGACCTTCAAAGCGTGGGAGGAGAAGGTGCGAGTCATAATACATCCGGAGATCCTCGCCGGATTAGCAGGGGAGTGGAGGCTGGTAAGTACAAACTAATGTATACCAGCACACCGCTATGTACTCACATGCACTACCACCATGCCACAGCTCCCTGGGACAAACACCCCCATGTCCAGCACACAATACACAACACATCACACACACATGCAACAGACACCACCACACACAGCCCAAACCGAACAACTGTAAGATACGTGGGGACATGTGTACACTCAGCCAGCCACGTAACCACCAACAGGTCCCCAAATATGCCAGAAGCGCCACAACGAGCACCCACCACACCCATGTGTCCGCCACAGCTGCACTAACCGACAAGTAACAGGTAAGTGGCAGGAACACAAAGTGCAGTGGGTGGGACGGTGGACAGCCCAAGTACAACACACACCAGGCCCCTAGTCCCACAGCACAGCAAGGAGGAGCATCCCCCACACCCCACAGCCCACGTGTCAGCCACCGCAGTGCACAACGACAGCCGAAAGGCAGACATCACGGTCCACAGCTATCGGTGTCAGTGGGTGTCCAGCCACCGCCACGACCCACAACACCCCCCCACCCCCACAGACCTGCAACATGGAGCACCCCCCGCTTAGAGCCATGTGGCATCCAGTACAGTGCACGCACAAACAACTTGCAGGTGGGAAACTGGACAGGGCTGGATTACTGGAGGCATGAGGACCGGAACACGACCAACACATGGGACGTGTCACGTAGCAGACGAACACGCAGCACCGCCCACCGTCACGAACAAGTGAACAATGTGCACACGGACATGAACAACAGACTCACACCCCACATGACCCATCACAGACATAGCAACACCCAAGGAGCCACGTCTTCATGCACAAGCCACACTGAATATAGTACCACACGGCAGCCACTGTGCAACTCATCACACACAACCGAAACACCATTGAAGTCCTGTCCATGTAGCCCCTACTGCCTGTCAACCACACACCCCACAACTACGCCTATGTAAGACAAACAACACTAGACGCAACAGAGCGGAACAACATAAATGCACACGAACACCACTGAACCCATCAAACACACAGACACACCATGCACATACAACATACCATCCATCCCATCCGTCAGCCCCAGTCTCATGAAAGGCATGTCATCCGCACAGCTGCCACACATACAGCAGTCACGCTAAGATACATGCCCATGACCAACCATGTGCCAGAAGTCAATGAAGCGCACGACACACTGTGAGCAACAACACACAACATGGGCCACACCCCCCGAGCACTGCAGTGATGCACATGGCACAGGGCAGCACGCACACCAAGGAGATGGGACAACTGCAATACGTTGGCTGGCACACAACCATCACTCACTCATAACGATGCGTCCAATGCCATGTCCAGTAATCACAACAGACAGCAAATATGCAGGCCATGTCAAGCATGCACACACCTCAAACCATGCACTGTCATGCTGCCACAACACATGTCACGTTCGGCACCCATGGCTCACAGCATGTACCCCAAAAGCATATCCCCTCCCAAATGCGAATCTGGGGCATGGCCCCCATGTTGCCATATGCGTTCCTAAGCGTTCCATTTGAACCCCAAAAGCATATCCCCTCCCAAATGCGAATCTGGGGCATGGCCCCCATGTTGCCATATGCGTTCCTAAGCGTTCCATTTGAACCCCAAAAGCATATTCCCACCCAAATGCGAATCTGGGGCATGGCCCCCATGTTGCCATATGCGTTCCTAAGCGTTCCATTTGAACCCCAAAAGCATATTCCCTCCCAAATGCGAATCTGGGGCATGGCCCCCATGTTGCCATATGCGTTCCTAAGCGTTCCATTTGAACCCCAAAAGCATATTCCCTCCCAAATGCGAATCTGGGGCATGGCCCCCATGTTGCCATATGCGTTCCTAAGCGTTCCATTTGAACCCCAAAAGCATATCCCCTCCCAAATGCGAATCTGGGGCATGGCCCCCATGTTGCCATATGCGTTCCTAAGCGTTCCATTTGAACCCCAAAAGCATATTCCCACCCAATCGCGAATCTGGGGCATGGCCCCCATGTTGCCATATGCATTCCTAAGCGTTCCATTTGAACCCCAAAAGCATATCCTCTCCCAAATGCGAATCTGGGGCATGGCCCCCATGTTGCCATATGCGTTCCTAAGCGTCCCATCTGAACACCAAAAGCAAAGTACAAACCAGACCCAGGATGGGCCAGGAGCCCGCATACACCAGAGTCACAATAAGTAGGGGCACAGCAACACACCCATCGGCATGGCCAATCCGTCCCATGCCACATGTGCACAGCACACAGTCCCATTGCCAAGCACACACAACTACAGATGCTACAGCCACACACACGCCTCCGGGAAACCCATGTACGAGATTGCACGAACTGTTAATGTCAGACGACAAATACATACTTCGCCAGGTGCAACACAATAACAAATCTCATTCTCTCCACAGGTGACGAACTGCTGGATGCTGGGGATGGAGCCAGCAGCCAGCACAGCCAGCCTACAAGCCCCCAACGAGGACACACGGATCTGGAGGATCTGTCCTCCTCTTCGGACACGGACCACCAAGCAGGCCCATCTGGTGTGGCAGGGCCCAGCCGCTCCCCAGGACCCCTCCTACCCACCAACCCATCATCCAGGGCTGCTGAACATTCCCAGCCCCCTGCTGCCACTGTCGTTGCGGCCACACCCACGGTCATTGTGGCCACTACCACTGCCGCAACCGCCACCATCGCCGCACCGACCACCACCGCCGCCACCACCACCACGTCTTCGCTGGCACCAGCCCCAGCGCAGGTGGTGGCCCGGCCGACTGGATCCACCCTGGGAGCCACAGCGAGGACCGTGATGAGCAATGTGGCTAGTGGGCAGGCCGGTGGCAGCAGGACTGGTAGGAGGAGCAGGGTCAGGGAAACGCCAGCCTCCCCTGGGAGCCATGCCCTGCCTCAAATGGCCAGAGTCCTTGGGGCCTATGAAGAGGCCCAAGGACAATGGGTCCGGTCTGCTTCAGACACGCGTGAGGTGCTGGGGGTGCTGAGGTCCATGGACGCCCGTATGGGCCAACTCGTGGACCTCATGGGCCAGCTGGTGGTGGCGGTGAGGTCACAGCCAGGGACAGCAGCTCCCCCTCCGCCACCACCTGCCGGGGCGCAGGGTGGAGCAGCAGTGTCCAGTTCCCCTGCGTCCACAGCCAGTGAGCACACCTCAACCACCAGCATGTCGCAAGCAGGCACCCCCTCGCAAACGTGGAAGGGGCCGTCCGAAGTGGAAACAGATCTCCCGGGAGGACTTCGCACGCTCCAAACGCAAGTGAGGCAGCCAGCCAGCCTTCCGCCAGCCTTCCTTGACCAGCCACTGCATTGACTTGGACTACGATCCCACTCCACACAGCCATCTGGATGGCATGTGTGTGTTGGACTATGGACATAGAACCAGTGG
This sequence comes from Calotriton arnoldi, assembly GCA_963921515.1. Taxonomy (NCBI): domain Eukaryota; kingdom Metazoa; phylum Chordata; class Amphibia; order Caudata; family Salamandridae; genus Calotriton; species Calotriton arnoldi. Next base: position 3,644,246 of record CAWUFW010000588.1, read on the forward strand.
GTACACCCTGAGCATCACGCAGCCATGACCGACAGCTCATTGTCACTGCACGCACCACTTTTGTCATCACCTTACACACAATCACATGTCACAGTTTGAAATAAATGCACCTTTTACACTAACTGCTGTTTGTGCCCTGTGTTTTATTTGTACGGAATACAACGGCCACCTTGGGCGGAAAGGCACCTGATGCGTGGCATGGCAATTGAATCCGGAGGGCCTGTAGGGACCTAGGGGTGGGAGACAGAACAGGAGCACATTCAATGAGTGTGTCACACACCCATCACACAGTACATGTCAACAACTACAAGCAATGTACACACATCGCACAGAGCAATAGGGCACAATGCCACAGCCACCAACAGTGGCATACTACCCTGGCCATGGAGCGTTGACACACAGCACGCAGTGAACAAACGGCCACCCTGACACAGCACACACACACCTGCACAGATACAGCCACATCAGCCGTCGTACATGGACACTCACCGTCAAGTGAAGTAGCGGGCGATGAGCTGCTGCCGCACATTACCAGCTTCCTCCTCTCCGCTGTCCTCCTCACTCGAGCTGTCCTGGTCTGCGGGCTGGGGCCCTGGTTGATCTCCGTCATCCACGATGAGGGGGATCTGCTTCCGAATGGCCAGATTGTGCAGCATGCAGCACGCCACCACTATCCGGCACACCTTCTGTGGGGAGTACGCCAGCGCACCCCCGGTGCGGTCCAGGCACCTGAACCTGGACTTGAGGAGGCCAAAGGTACGCTCGACCACACGTCTGGTCCTCCCATGTGCCTCATTGTAGCGATCGTCTGCTGGGGTGCGAGGATTCCTCAATGGACTGAGCAGCCATGCCCCATTCGGGTACGCAGAGTCACCTGGGTGTGAGGGACACAGAGAACCGTTGCTATTCCAACTGGACAGGGGACAGCATCGCACAACCAGCACGCTACACCACTCCACATACTCACCGACAATACAGCCACGATCCTGTTGCATATTGGACATCAGTCGTGGCAAGATGCTGTTGCGCATTATGTGTGCGTCATGGGCCGAGCCTGGGAACTTTGCACACACGTGGGTGATCACCATGTCCGCAAGGCACACCACTTGCACATTCAGGGAGTGCGCGTGCTTCCTGTTGCGGTACAGGTGCTCAGTGGCCTGTGGTGGAACAAGGCCGACATGTGTGCAGTCAATGGCTCCAACGACGTGTGGGATTCTGCCAAGGGCATAGAATGCACCCTTCACTGCCGCCAATTCACGAGCCCTGGGGAAGCGGATGTACCTGTTTCGGTACAGCATCATGGCTGCCAGTACATCCCTCAGCACCTTGCTGAACATGGGCTGGGACATCCCTCCTCCAATGCCCACTGTGTGCTGGAATGACCCAGTGGCGAAGAAATGCATGGCGGCCATCACCTTAGCCGTGGGGGTGACAGCAGTCAGATACACCCTGCGGGGACGGAGATGGGGTTCTAACATGGCACACAGTCGATGCAGGGTTGGCCTGTCCAGCCGAAACTTCCTAATAACCTCTGTATCGTCCATGTCCGCCAGCAATTGGTATGGGCGGTCAATGTTCGGTCTCCGCCTAGGGACAATGGCAGAGGACACATGTCAAAGCAACACGACACATAGCAATTTCGCATACACATCACTGACATGACTGAGCAAGCACATGAGCCACAGCCCAGCTGTCAAGCTGGGACGGCACGGCCACAATACACTTACACAGGTCTCCCAACAATGGCAATGGCTAGTGATACAAACCACTGCCATGTGCATGCACATGGGGATCTAGGCCCCAATGACTTGCGGGCGTGCTGATGGGGACTGACTGCATATCCGTCAAGCGGCAACGCCATGGCAACATGAATGTCTGCTGAGCATGGAACTGCTTCCGCGGCTGGATGAGTATGGCACACGACGACGACGATGTGGGCACAGGCTGAGCGGCCAAAACAAGTGGGACCTGTGGCACGAGGGGATATGAGACAGTAGTAGGTGTCAGCACTGCACCATATGTACAGCACTGTACGGATCACACCTCCCGAAACATTGACAGGTGTCCACATTGACAGCCCCATGCCAAGACGGCTGTGTGCTTGCAGTCACACGTCACAGGTGAGAGGTTACATTGCACGTGCCAGGTGGCAGACGTACATAGTGGGAGCTGGCATGTGTGTGCATGTGTCTCCTGTTCAGGATCCACCAGATGGGCGCTGACTCTGTACTGACCATTGGACACAGCATGTTCCGTGGAAGGCTTGTGTGTGTGGGATGGTGGCACTGGATGTGCCTCCGTTGGGTGGGGGGCCATGCACAGGGCGGGTACGTCGATGATTGCGCATTGTTGGTCACGGTGGGTGCACCAACTGAAGATGTGTTGCCCTGTGTTCAATTCCTATGTCCGCATGATGATGGACTGTAGATGTGGGCAGACTACACATTGGTCGATGTGCTGTCTATATGCATGTGCCTTCACACCAGGCACAGCTGCCCCTGCACATGTGACCCCTGCTGGACTCGCTGCTGGGTCTGTGGAGCTGATGCACCTTCTGCGCGTGGGGCGGACAGCTCTCCTCACTTCCCTCATTGCGCATGTCATGACTTTGCCGCAGGTGACATGGATCATGGAGGGCCCACATGTACGCGTGGGTAGGCTACACATGATTGTACACTGGTCGCCACCCCCAGTCAGTGTTTCGAATGGGAAGGTTGTCGTGCTGGTGGTATGTTCGATGTGGCGGATGGGCGGGCCTAGGTGCGGGCTTACATTCCGGACATGGGGGGTAGTTGGATTGGCGACTAGTTGCAGTACACACGGGACACGTCTCTTCCTTTCCACATCTGGGTCATCCCTTGTACTAACTGACAGTGATACAGTCATCTTCGCCCCAGCCCTCATGTCCTCTCCTCGCTCCCCCAATATGCATGCTCACCTGCGAGGCTAGCGCTTGCACAGGCAGCCCCAAGCTCGCACCAGAGAGGGCAAGGAGTGTATGTGTGGGTCCAGTTGCACGAGTGGGCTGTCTCAGGGTATGATGTGTTGCGGGACGCCGTCCACCTGCGTGGTGCCCCAAATGGAGACCCGGCCTGCATGGACTATGCATCACAGTCTTCGCCTTCCGGATCCGCCACCTGCGACACCCAGTGGCTGTGGCTGCCCTTGCGGCCATGCCGCGTCCGTCTGTGACTGATGGCCCACACATTCACTCTTTGGCCTCTCTGGGGAGGGCTCGGGGGTGGTGGCGCACGCGCTTGCACTTAGTCGCAATGGCATGTGGCGTGGTTGGTATGATGGGCAATGGATGGGATGGTGCGAGCCACCTCCCGTGACGTCAGTGCTGCTCGTGCTGTGGTGCGTCCCCCTACACTTCCATTTGACTTGTGCCATGCTAGACGTTGAGGTTCTATTGCCTGCGTGATATGACCAGGAGGAGCGCGAGGAGACCTCTCACACACCATGCTCCACTGCCATCCCGTGCCCTGTATCGCCTGTGCGGATTGACTATGTTGGGGTTACACCTGGTCGACTGGGGCTGTGTGTGCCTTGTCAAGGGGCATGGCGGGCGCACAACAGGATCCAGCTTGTCCACAGAGGGTGGGCTGAGGTGCGCCTGGTACCGCTTTGTATGTGTGCCCGGCTGCTGTGCACACACGTGTTCACTCCCCCGACAGGTGTCCTCTCACAATGCCCAGGGAAGCGGTGGTGTACTGTTCATGACCCCTCCCAACACGGCGTGCTCCAACTTGGCATGTGCGCATCTACCCGTCACACCCACCCACCTGAGCACTGCGTCCATACGACTTCACACGACACATGTGTGTCTTCCACAGTTGTGCTACTCATTTGCGTTGACATCCAATACCAGTGGACTACATGGTCATGTCACGACTGCCGTGTACTTCACATACTCTCATCCTCTCTCATTCGTACTTGTGAAATGAGTCAGCGGAGACAGTTTTGGTTTCAAACATTATATTGAGTCTTCTGTCCTCTGTGATGCAGTATAGTGGACACTACTGGCAGCGGAATACATGTTGAGGATATACTGAGCATGATTGCAAATGGGATAGGGTGTGGGGTTACATGTGATTGGCTGTTGCATGTGGGATGTGGGCTTCAGAGTGACATCTGCTTGGCCAAGGCTGTGCTAATGTACATTTACGTATAGCTGCGGAGCTGCGGACTTTGACACAGACGGTATACATGTAGCCTACCAGACCGCTTGGCATCCTGGGCACAGTCCATCTCAGTTCCATGTGACAGGTTTGCTGCGGTTGTTCCTCATGCACGCGTGCATGTGAGATGACATCAGGGCATGTGCTTGCGTGCATGCAGCGGCGTGCCACTTGTTGTTGCACTGTGGTGGTTACTGGACATGTCACAGTCACTGGGGTCGTGTTGTTGTTGTATGCACTTGTCGTCCATGCAAAGGTCCTGGTATGGAATTCCCGGGGCGGGGGTGGGAGGGGTGCAGCACCCACAGACTCCAGGCGACCTATTCATGTCCACTGAGCGGTGTGTGTGTCCATGGGCGCTGGATCCATGTCGTGTCCTGGTTGTTCGTGCAGTTCCGTCCATGTGGGTGCGATACACAGAGCCCATACCACTGCCTCCCACGATGCATGCGGTGTTCCTGGATGTGATGGGGAACAGTGTGCATGTCCCGGTCATATCCGATGTCATGGCGATGTCGTTGATGGTGTGGTTACAGTTGCCGGTCGTTTGGTATGGCTGTTGTGGTGGTGACTGGCCAGTCCGTGCGGAAGCTAAGCATGGGTGCGGGGTTGGACATCATAGGTCAATCGGGGAACCTGCGTTGTGGTCCGACGAATTTACAGGTTGTCAGGTATGCGATGCCGTCCAGCAGGGCTTCCATGTCATTGGTGGTGTACATGTTTGCCAGCCAATGTAGCGGATGGTGGCTGTCAAGGTGTTGTTCGTAAGTTGTCCCTTGGAGGACCATGATGGGGCATGCTGGGTGACATTCGATGTAGCTGTTCTCGATGATCCGTCGTGTGGAGGCACAGTGGTCCCATTTCAGTGCGGGTGCGATGTTGGCCACATACGCCATGCCCCCATAGGCAGAGCAGGCCCTGTCGTGTGCGTCCAGAGGGAGGAGTAGTGGTAGCAGGTCCGCCTTCAGACATGCCGGGTTGGAGAGGCATATCTCCACGGGATGCTGGTAGGGACACCTCCGACAGTAGAAGACGGGCATGACACAGCTGAACAATGTGATGCGGTAAGTCAGTCGGTAACTTACGTTCAGCAGGGACAGGAGATCGCATCCCAATGTATGAAACAGGTTGGTTTTCTACAGCTTGAGCTGTTCGGCGTAGTTGGGTAGGTGTGTTGCGGTTGCCATTTCGCAGCGGTGCGTTGTGGTGGCGTGCTCCGGCTGTGTGTGCAGTCTGCAATGTGCACGCTCCGAGGTTGCTGTGAGCTCTGTGTAGTCGTAGGGAGACAGGACTTGTGTTCTGTTGGCTTGTTTGGAGGACACGGGCCCTCTTCCCACATGCTTCTCAGACAGTTCAAGGTCAGTGATGTGTGACTCCTTCCAATTAACTTGCATGTGGCCGACATGGGGGAGTGTTTTCTTCTTTCTTCCCCGTCCGTTGTGTGCTTCTGTGATATGCGCTATCTGCCCTGTGGTCGGTCTCCTCGGCAAGCCTGTGTTGGTCTATTCTTGGACAATGGCTGTATTCACCGGCTTCTGTCGTAGGGCTGTGGTTTCGGAGTTGGAATGGAAGGTCATTCAGTGCTGTCTGCTCTCCCTTGTGTGGGCGGCAGGCTGCCTTTCCGCTCTGCGTTGGGCCTTGTGTGTGAATGTTATTCTTGGGCCACCTGTTGTCGGTCCCCGGGCTCTTTGGTGTTCCGTTTTATATGTCTTGTTCATATGTGCAGGGTGGTATGGGTGTTTCAGTGTGGTACTGGCGTTCCTCTTCCCGAAGGGGCCCTGCTTCTCCTAGTTGGTGTTGCCGCCGCTGTGTGCTACGCCATGTTTGTTACACTGGGGTGTGTCCTGCTGTTGCGTGTCTTCACTGACATGTGTGCGTCGGTTGTGTGGCGTTGGGTGTTGTCCGTGAATTGGGCGTTGGGGACATGTCTGTGGCAGGCCTGTCACGTGTCATGTGCGTTCGGGGTGGGGCTGATGTGTGTGCTGCTTGGTTGTGTCCCTGTGTCTGTGTGCGACGCATGCATGGCGTTGCGGTTGGCCTCTGCGTTGTGCGCATGTGTGGCGGCGTCATCGCCGCTTTGGGGCCGTGACGGGGTGGTTGGTTCCTAGTCCCAGGTGGTGTGTACACATGTGTTACGCAATGTTACGATTTGGCCTGTGTGTCATATGTGGATGCAATGGTGGATGTGTAGTGTACACGCGCTGGTGGGGGTTGTCCGCTTTTTCCGCCCTTGCACTGTGTGCGCTGTTTGCGTGCACTTGTTGTGTGTGTGCCTACCTGCGTCTCCGCGGTACATTGCGTCCTTGGTGGTGCATCAGCAGGAGCATGGGGAGGGCCTGCAGTGCTGGATTCATGCTCGGGGAGCCGCTTCTTCGTTGTCCGTGCTCGGCGTCTGTGTTACCGCTTCGGTTTGTCGTACGGTATCTCTTGGCCGTGGGAGCCGTTTGTTTGCGGCATCGTAATTTATGCGCCGGGCGGGACGTGTTTCGTCGGACGGTGTGTGTCAGTTGGGCTGCGCCGCTACGTGTACGGGCGCACTTTGATGGCGGACGGTGTTGCTGGCTTGCCGGCGGTGTTTGGCCTACTTTTCGCATCGTAATTGGGCGGGCGTGTGGACTGCTGCGTGCCGGCGGTAACTGGTGGTTTTTGCATCCGCCAGCACGGCGGTTGTGCTTCCGCCCGCCATCGTAATGAGCCCCTTACCCCCTTGATGCTGCTGTCTTGCTCTCAACTGCCCATCAAGCTCGGGATAGGACACCGCAAGTATGCGGGCCATTGGAAGGGGGGTCAGGGTCCGGTACACATGCTTCTAATGTTGGGAGGACTGGCCGAGCTGGGCTTCTGCTGACTTCTTGGGCCAATATATTAGGTCCTCCCATCTCTTTCATCAGTGGATGCTGCCTCGCTTGTAGACCCCCAGGGTCCACACCTTCTTGGCGATGGCCTTCCATATGTCCTTCTTCTGATGGAAGTTGACCTGTAGGGATACAAAAAGTGAAAACCCAAAAAACAAATTGTGACTTTTTGTTTGTTTGTATTGATTTAACACAATTGTGAAAAAAATAATCACAAGCCTTTTTAAAAAGTGAAAACAGCAGAGGTTTTTGTTTTTTTTATTAAAAAAAACATGTAGTAACCAATTGAGTAACCTTATCCCTTGTTATGTCCTTATATTGCTAATCCAGGCTAGTGACATCATGTAGGATGAGTTATTTGTGGGATTATAAAAATGGCAAAAATCCATTTTTTAGGTATGCAAAAAGATATATATCATTCATGACATGGTCAGTGACATCACCAATGACATCACTGATGACATCTCAATGACATCACTGATGACATCATCCAGTGACTGTGTGTTTCTATAAAGTTTAAATATGTTTTATATGTATGGCAAGGTGTATTGAAGAATGAGTGGGTGTATAAGTGTCTGGATGGAAGATTTAGTAGGTGCGTGACTGACTGTATAAGTGAGTGATTAAATGTGTCTTACTGAATGCATTGGTTAGTGACTAAACTGTGTGAATGTCTGTATCAGTCTGTCTGTTGTTGTGTAAGCTGCTGCATGGGTTGGTGAGTAGCTACATGAGTGTCTATATGGGTTATTGATTGGTTGCCTGAGTATTTGTATGGGTGCCCGAGTGTATGTGTGGGTGGGTGGGAGGTGTGTGACTCTGTGCATAGATGTGTGAGGGGTTGATTCACTGGGTGTATGGGTTCAAGAGTGCATGTGGAAACAGCTGTATGGGTGGGTGAGTGTGTGTATGGGTGTGTTGGTGAGTAAATGGATGTCTCAGTGGTACATGTCCAAGTAACTACATATCTAAAAGGCAGTGTATGTGAGAGTTGCAGTATATAAATGACTATACGTGAGAGTCAGTGATTGTGAGAGTGGCTGTATGGATGAGTGTGTACTTGTATCAGTGATTGTATAAGAGAGTAAGTATGCGTTAGTATCTGTATTAATAAGTGAGGTGGTGTGTGTATAACTGTATAGGTGAGTAAATGGAAGTGTGATAGCAGTCGCGTTTGCAGAGTGGTGGAGAAAGGTGAGCGAGGCCTCCATACACCTTTTAGCAATCCCACTGTGTGGGATTTAGCGAAGGTAACAGGAGGGATAGTTAGCCCCCAACGTCAACCTTGGGAGCCAACTACCCTTTTTATTACCTCCAGTAAGTCCCACACAGCAGGTTTGCTAACTTGTTATATCAGGCCCCGCCCCCTCCCTGCACCACTGTGCAAACGCGCCCCCTGGTGCATTGTAAGTTGGGGGATTAAGTCCCCTTGAATCCTGAGGGTCCCTGGGGGCCAACTAGCCCACCAGGTACCTCCAGTAAGCACCACAGAGCTGCGTTGCAGAGAGGTGTAAAAAGGGGCGTGGCCTCGGATCACCTCTCTGCAACGCAGCTCTGTGTCGCTTACTGGAGGTACCTGGTGGGCTAGTTGGCCCCCAGAGACCCTCAGTATTGAAGGGGACTTAATCCCCCAATTTACAATGTGCCAGGGGGCGCGTTTGCACACTTGTTATGTCAGGCCCCGCCCCCTCCCTGCACCACTGTGCAAACGCGCCCCCTGGCACGTTGTAAATTGGGGGATTAAGTCCCCTTGAGTCCTGAGGGTCCCTGGGGGCCAACTAGCCCACCAGGTACGTCCAGTAAGCACCACAGAGCTGCGTTGCAGAGAGGTGTAAAAAGGGGCGTGGCCTCGGACCACCTCTCTGCAACGCAGCTCTGTGGGGCATACTGGAGGTACCTGGTGGGCTAGTTGGCCCCCAGGGACCCTCAGTATTCAAGGGGAATTAATTCCCCAACTTACAAAGCGCCAGGGGGCGCGTTTGCAGAGTGCTGCAGGGAGGGGGCGGGGCCTCCGGCGCGATGCCGGCTTTTTTTTAAATTTTATTTTTTTAGAAGGGGGGCTGTGTGGCCCCCCTTCTTTTACAATATTTGGGGCCCTGGGGACCCCATCCCCCAGGGCCTGACCCGTTTTTTTCTAGAAAAAAAAACGGGAAGAGGGCCGTGCGGCCCCCCTCCCAAGGCCAATTTCGGCTCTGGGGACCCCATCCCCCAGGGCATGGCCACATATTTATTATTTAAAATATTTTTTAAGGAGGGGGGCTGCGTGACCCCCCTCCTGAGGCCTTTTTTGGCCCCGGGGACCCCATCCCCCAGGGCTGTGCCTCTTTTTTTTTTTATTTATTGAGGGAGGGGTGCTGCGTGGCCCCCCTCCCGGGCCACTTCTGGCCCCGGGGACCCCATCCCCCAGGGCCGGCCCTTTGCGTTGGGGACCGTGGGGGGAGCCCCAATGCCCCCACGGTCCCGCCGGCTCCCCGCCTCCTGCGGGAGCCGGCATTGCTTTGAGCAAGGGGGCTGCTGACATGCAGCTCCCCTTGCTCAAAGCAATTCTGCTGCTTCATTGAGCGAGAGCAGGTTTCCTGCTCTTGCTTCAATGAGGCAAAGCAGAGTTTGCTATGGCAGGGCGGGAGCCGTGCTCCCGCCCTGCCATAGCAAACAGCAATGTCCTGGGGGTGGGCACCCCGGGACATTGCAGGAGCCGGCCCTGGGGGGTGGCGGTCCCCAGGCCCATCGAGGGCTCCAGGAGGGGGGCCATGCGGCCCCCCTCCCAACATATTTAAAGCCCCGGGGAGGTGGTGGTCCCCGGGGGTCCGTAACGGACCCCCGAATTTGAATATTAAGTGCCCCGGGGAGGTGGTGGTCCCCGGGGCAGTGTGGGGGGGCTTGAGCCCCCCACACTAATTATTCTTTATAGCCCCGGGGAGGTGGCGGTCCCCGGGGCTCGGGGGGCCCGCGAAGCCCCCCTGCCCATTTTCATGAATGCCCCAGGGAGGTGGCGGTCCCCGGGGCAGCGTGGGGGGGGTTTGGACCCCCCCACATTCAATTTCATAAGCCCCGGGGAGGTGGCAGTCCCAGGGCTGCGGCGGCCCCCGTGGGCCCCTGCAGATTAGTTTGGTGAGTGCCCCCGGGACCTGGCCCACCCGGGGGCTTTCAAAAACAAAGCGCGGTAGTCCGCGCTTCGTTTTTTTTTTTTCTTGGCCAGATTTGCGGCCCCAGCGCGAATTCGGGCGTTTAAAAAAAAAAAATGCTTTTTTTGGCCCTCCCCCTGAGCAGGCCTAGGGGGTCAGGGTGTTTCTACCCTGCCCCCTTTTCTTGTTTTTCACCATTTTTTTACTCTTTTCTTGTGACTCGGTTACCGAGTCACAAGATGGCTGCCAACACATTCTGGATTAGAGTGTTGGCAGCCAATCAGAGTGAAGCTCGTGCCCAGGAGAGTTCACAAACCCTCCTTGGTGCTCAGATATCGATATTTTTCTTTTTCTAATTTCTCAGGAACTACTGAACGGATTTACACCATTTGAAAAAAAGGTCTCTTTCTGAACCAAGGGCTACCTTTTTGCCAAATTTGGTGTAATTCCGTTCAGCAGTTCGGGCTGTAGCCTGTTCCAATTTTTCCTATAGAAATTAACATGGAGAAAACACGTTTTTGGACCCCCCTTTTTTCTTGGCCCCCGCTTGACGAATCACCCCAAAACTTTCAAGACAGGAGGAGCTGACCTGAGCAGTCCATTAGTTTTGAAAATTTTGCGTAGATTCGTCAAACGGCGCCAAAGATATTGGCAAAAGAAAAAATTATTTTCCTATGGAAACTAGGTCCTAACTATAACTACCTACTGGAGACCGCCAGTAGGTAATATATATATATATATATATATACATATATATATATATAAATATAAAGACCAGTCCCTTTCCACAAGAACGGGTCCGACACATGCTCCGTGACCAGAAGAAACTTTATTGCAATGAAGGCTCAATTGCTGCTGTAATAGCGAAACGCTAGGGCACACACGTTTCAGCCTTGCGGCTTTCCTCAGTGCCCGCTTCACTTTAAAAGATGTTACACCTGGAGGATCGTTATAAACACTCTAAGCAGATCCTCACTGATTGGAGCATCATGCAAGCCCAACCTCCTCGGCTTCTGCCTCCAAAAATCCTGTTACAGTCCATGCCGGAGTTTCAGTGTTCCCCACTGTGATGGCAGATACAGTGATCGGCTTTTCAAACACCAGGTGGTGTTCCAACCCATTGTTGGCTTGTGGAACGCACTAATCCTCCGGCGGTCCGATCAGGAGACAAGAATGTTGATTCCAACTCTGGTCACTTTCAAGCAGCAGACCACTCTTGACCGCTGCCTGCTTTCTCCCCAAAAGGCTTCAAACTCCAGTGAGTGTATCAAACCATCAGGGGGGGCGACGCGCTGTGTCTTCAAAACACCACACCACAAGAACGCAAACCATGTGCGTTGCACCAAACCGAAAGGCGTGCCGGATTACGGTGTTTGCATACCGTCCGACATAAAGACCAGTCCCTTTCCACAAGAACGGGTCCGACACATGCTCCGTGACCAGAAGAAACTTTATTGCAATGAAGGCTCAATTGCTGCTGTAATAGCGAAACGCTAGGGCAGACGCGTTTCAGCCTTGCGGCTTTCCTCAGTGCCCACTTCACTTTAAAAGATGTTACACCTGGAGGCTCGTTATAAACACTCTAAATAGATCCTCACTGATTGGAGCATCATGCAAGCCCAACCTCCTCGGCTTCTGCCTCCAAAAATCCTGTTACAGTCCATGCCAGAGATTCAGTGTTCCCCACTGTGACGGCAGATACAGTGATCGGCTTTTCAAACACCAGCTGGTGTTCCAACCCATTGTTGGCTTGTGGAACGCACTAATCCTCCGGCGGTCCGATCAGGAGGCAAGAATGTTGATTCCAACTCTGGTCACTTTCAAGCAGCAGACCACTCTTGACCGCTGCCTGCTTTCTCCCCAAAAGGCTTCAAACTCCAGTGAGTGTATCAAACCATCAGGGGGGGCGATGCGCTGTGTCTTCAAAACACCACACCACAAGAACGCAAACCATGCGCGGTGCACCAAACCGAAAGGCGTGCCGGATTACGGTGTTTGCATACCGTCCAACATAAAGACCAGTCCCTTTCCACAAGAACGGGTCCGACACATGCTCCGTGACCAGAAGAAACTTTATTGCAATGAAGGCTCAATTGCTGCTGTAATAGCGAAACGCTAGGGCACACGCGTTTCAGCCTTGCGGCTTTCCTCAGTGCCCGCTTCACTTTAAAAGATGTTACACCTGGAGGCTCGTTATAAACACTCTAAGTAGATCCTCACTGATTGGAGCATCATGCAAGCCCAACCTCCTCGGCTTCTGCCTCCAAAAATCCTGTTACAGTCCATGCCGGAGTTTCAGTGTTCCCCACTGTGACGGCAGATACAGTGATCAGCTTTGCAAACACCAGGTGGTGTTCCAACCCATTGTTGGCTTGTGGAACGCACTAATCCTCCGGCGGTCCGATCAGGAGGCAAGAATGTTGATTCCAACTCTGGTCACTTTCAAGCAGCAGACCACTCTTGACCGCTGCCTGCTTTCTCCCCAAAAGGCTTCAAACTCCAGTGAGTGTATCAAACCATCAGGGGGGGGCGACGCGCTGTGTCTTCAAAACACCACACCACAAGAATGCAAACCATGCGCGTTGCAAAAACCGAAAGAGTGTTGGCAGCCAATCAGAGTGAAGCTCGTGCCCGGGAGGGTTCGCAAACCCTCCTCGGTGCTCAGATATCGATATTTTTCTTTTTCTAATTTCTCAGGAACTACTGAACGGATTTACACCATTTAAAAAAAAGGTCTCTTTCTGAACCAAGGGCTACCTTTTTGCCAAATTTGGTGTAATTCCGTTCAGCAGTTCGGGCTGTAGCCTGTTCCAATTTTTCCTATGGAAATTAACATGGAGAAAACATGTTTTGGGACCCCCCTTTTTTCTCGGCCCCCTTTTGATGAATCACCCCGAAACTTTCAAGACAGGAGCTGACCTGAGCAGGCCATTAGTTTTGAAAATTTCGCGAAGATTCGTCAGACGGCGCCAAAGATATTAGCAAAAGAAAAAAAGCTTTTCCTATGGAAACTAGGTCCTAACTATAACTACCTACTGGCGACCGCCAGTAGGTAATATATATATATATATATATATATATATATATATATATATATATATATATATATATATATATATATATATATATATATATATATATATATATATGTATATAAATATATACATATATATGAAACCAGGATCCCAAGGAAAGACCACGCCGGGTCAAGCACAGACTCAGTAATAGATGCAAACAGGAAAGTTTATTTCATATACATGTCAAGATGACTCGTTTCGACCGCAAGCCTGCGGTCTTGATTACATAACGTGCTGCAGTGAAGCACGCAATATATATAGGGTAACAGGGTAGTGACTCTCCTATTTCCATACTTGAGTGACATGTAGTGTAATCCTTACGACATGCTGTAAATTCTGTGTCATCGGCCGATGCCTGAGCACACACCGTGAGGCAACGTACAGACTGACATGAATGAAAGACTTAAACATTGCGGCTGATGACCTCAAATGTACAATGAAAAATGAAACATGAAAAACATTGTGGCTAAAATACATAGAATTCATAGAGGAATGAAATCAGTCGTTCAGCTAAAACAACTGGGCCTATGCAATACAAATAACATAAGACAGGAAGAAACCCTTCTCCCAAGTGTGAGGAGACCAAAGATGCGTGTGGTCGAAGCCAGAAATGAAACGCTGGGATTGCGCAGATGTGGGTAAGACCGAAGCTGTGAGAGATGTGTTGCATCTAAGGAGCTGCCAGAAAACATGAATTCACAAGGAGAAGGGAATCAGGCCAAAATGGCACCGGATACTGTGGGTCCGAAGTGCACAGGGAAACTGAATGGATGGGTCTAAAGCCACATACTGAGGTGAGTCATCACATGAAAGCTCAACATACTACCTGCTTAGTGCTGGAAGTCAAAGGACTGCCGCCAACATACTAACTGCTTAGTGCTAGGCGTCAAAGATGTATAACCAGAGGAAAACCTCCTGCTAATGTGTGCTAAGTACATGGTGTATTGCTAGGTGAGGGTCACTGACTATATACATTGCTTAAAAACAGATAGAGGAACGAGGGGGGGTCGGGAAGACTGGGAATGTGCTGATGTGTTTGAAACAAGTGTATGTGATGAACTCAATACTAATGAATTCAAATGTGTGGGTTAAAATCTAGTGTGTGTACTGTACATGAAAGTGCTTTAAAAAGACAACCAAACAGAAGTGAAATGGACGCAGAGAATTAATGAAGACGCAAGAAATAAAGACGCAAGTGCGGGAGAAATCAAATGCAGATTGAAGCTGCAAAGTACATGTAAACGTGCATAATTTAGCCACAAATTAGTGGTGCATCCTGGCTTGTTCTTCAAGAAGAACTTAACATACATCAGAGAACTGACTGTATATTGAGGTCGAAACTGGGTACACAATGACAGTACTGATGAACAGAAAATAGGCACAAATACATATGTTATATGACCAAATTAGCGAGGCGTCTGGGGCTAAGTGCTGAAATATGTGCCTCCTGTGGGTGGTAAACAAGCAAAGGATCTAAAGGAAGTTATGCAGGTCCTCACTCATATTGAGTCCTGCAGGGGCCTTGGAATTCAATTCTAGAATGTACCTCGACTCAAGCTGTCGGAGCATTCTCTCTCTGTTCCCACCCCGCCTAAGTGGTGGTACGCAGTCTATTACAAAATATCTGAGGTGGTCCAGATTGTTGTCGTGGACTTCCTTAAAATGTCTTGCGACAGGGTACGTGGGGTCATTGTTCACAATTGCCCTCAGATGTTGTAGGATGCGGAGGTGTACCTGCAACTTGGTGCTGCCCACGTACCTAAGACCACATTTGCATTCCAAAACATAGACTGCGTATTCGGTCCTGCAGGTCAATCTGTGTTTGATGACTATAGGTTCACTCCTGAACCTAGCTATGACCTGGCTGGTATTAGTCCCAAATCTGCACGCCCTGCAGCTACTGCACTTGAAAAACCCCATAATGCCCGATAACCAGTTCGTTTTGGTAGTGATTTCGGGACTACTTCTGACTACTGCATCATGCATGGAGAAAGCTCTCCTGTATGTGATGTCAGGTCGCTGTGCTACCATGGGTCCAAGTGTGGGGTCCGATTTGATGATGCCCCAGTGTTTGTTGACAAATTACCTTATGGCTCTTTCTTCAGTGTTGTGTGTGATAATCAGGCGGGTGTTGACAGTGCCTTGGGTGGACGTCTCACTCTGTGTGTTAGTACTATCTATCGTGGTGGTGGGCCTCCCTTGCAACAGCATGTCTCTAGATACAGCATTGCCTTTATTGATAGCAGAGATGATATCTTTTTCTGCGTTTCCCCTGGCTTTAAATCTGGTGTATGACTCCCTCTGGCATGCAATTAAATCCTCATTCGAGCTGCAGATTCTGCGCAAGCGCAGCATTTCGCCATATGGAATTCTCACAATGAGGTGCCTGGGGTGGAAACTGGAGGTGTGAAGTGTGGAATTGCCAGCTGTGGATTTTCTGTGGCGGGTGGAATTCAGTGTACTTTTGGCGACATACAATTTCACGTCAAGAAAATCAACAGAATCAGTACTCATGTTAGCATTGAAACCTAGATTGGACTCATTGCTATTAATCTCGGCTATGAAAGCTTGAGCACTCTCAATGGTGCCCCTCCAGACCACAAAGACATCATCTATATAACGCAGACAACACTGGATATTGTTGGACCAAGCATCAGAGTGTTTTACCATGAGGACCCGCTCCTCCCACCAGCCACCATGTAAGCATGCGTAGCTGGGGGAGAAGCAAGCCCCCATGGCAACTCCCCTGAGCTGATGATACACCTTGTTATCAAACATAAAAAAGTTGTGTTGTAAACACCATTCAATTAGGAACATGATGAGTTCATTGTGCTTGTAACAAGTGATAGGTCTTTTAGCTAGGAAGTGTTGGCATGCGGCTAGTCCGTCACAATGGTGGATACTGGTGTATAACGATGTGATGTCAAGTGACATCAACACACAATCCTCAGACCAGGGTACATTGTTGATTTTGAGAAGGAAGTCGCTAGTGTCTCTGAGGTATGTGGGTAGGCTAATCACAAGTTCTTGAAGGAAATAGTCCACATATTTGGAGATGTTCTCGCAGAGACTCTTACGTGCCGAGATGATCGGGCGTCCTGGCACTGGAGATGTACATTTGTGAACTTTAGGAAGGAAGTACAATACTGGGAGCACTGGAAATTCATTGATGAGGAAATTGAACTCATCCTTGCTGAGGATACCTTGTGTTCTGTAGTGATTGAGATTAGTCTTCAGTTCTTTTCCACTTGCAGCTACTTCCTTCGTGTTGACAACTCTATAGCATGTGGTGTCATCAAGGTGTCTGTGGGCTTCCTTCATGTACAATTCTTTGGGCCAAAGGACGATGTTACCGCCCTTATCCGATTTATTTATGATGATGTCATTTCTGCTTTGAAGTTTCTTCATCAAGTCCGTGTATTGCTTGTGCTTGAAGTTGCATCTACGTTTGGCACGGGTTTTGCGCTGGTGCAGGCTTTTGAGCTCCTCAATGATCAAATCATTGTAGATGTCGATGGCATCCCTAGGCATGCTAGGCGTGAAGGTAGATGGCGGTTTGAAGGGACTAATTGGCCACACTGTCGATGCCTTCCTTGTGTAACATCTGTTGCGTCAAGACATTCTCCTCAGAAGATGCCAGTTCTGTTAGTGTGCGAATGGTGAAAATGTCAGACACCAACAGGTTGCAGTCATTGGGTCCGGTCGTTTTGGCACATGCTGATCGGGGGTTGCTGGCATGTTTCTGTTTGAAGAATTTTATGAGCTTGAGTTTGCGGATGAAGTTGAAGATATCAATCCTGGTGGTGGTGTAATTAAAACTGCTTTCAGGGCAGTAGGTCAGGCCCAGGGAGAGGAGTTGTGTTTCGGCGGTTGTGAGTTGTAAGTCGGAGAGGTTGATGACTGTTCTGGAGTCATTCCTCATTTGCGCCTCCAGTTGCCTCTTCTTCTGTTGTTTCCTTTTTGATTTGCATCGCTTTCTGCGTTCACGTCTCCTGTAGTTGCGCCTGTGTTTGATTTCTTCGGAAGTCGTGGGCGTAAGGTTTGTCGCCAGTCCAGGACTAAAAAATCGAGCTCTTCCGCTAAGCTAAAGTTGCTTGGTTGTAGATTGTCTCGGTTGCTTAAGCTCCTGCCATCTTCGGAATCCATGCCGCTTTCTAGCGCTGAGCTCAAGTCGGATGTTGAGAGTGAATCAGCTCCATCGCCTGCCAGGGATGCCGCCGTTGTCTGTGGCCCTGATCTCGTGGATTTGTTGAGTTTCTGTCTTTTCACAGAATCATATTTCCTGGCGAACGTGAAGATCTGTCCGCATTCATAATCCGCTTTATCTCGTGCGAATTTGAATGCCTTGCGTGTCTTAATCGATTCCTCATGTTTCTTCAATCGTGCCAAGATTTCTTCATGACCTTTGGTGACCTGATCTTTTTGCTCAGCGTTATCAAGTTCGCTATTGATTCGGTCAATTTCTTTCTGTGTTTCAGTGCGGTCGGTATCCGCATATTTAATAAGAATGACAACTAAACGCATTGAGGCCTCGAGGTTGCTTTCTGCCCACGCCTTGAGCATTAGTGGGTTAGGGTTATCGAAGCTAGATGCTAGCATGATCCTGAGACCGCGTGGGATACGGCCGACATCGCAGAATTTTTGCAGCGACTTGCATTCCCACCATTTAGTTAATTCGGTGCGCATGAGTTTTTCAAGATGTTTTAATTTAGTTTTGATGTTGTCATTGTTCGGAGCCCCCGCAGAGGTGGAGGCTCTCTGTTGGTTGTCAATATTTGGTAGATTGTCAAACAGCGCATCAGCTGCTGCTTCCCTTTCCCGCAGCGCTTGGTTTGACATGTTGAATAAATGCAAAACAATGTTGTGACTGTCGATACTATAAATGTCAAATAGCGTTGATCTGCACAGTCAATCTTGTGACCTCTTCTAACCTGCCAAATCCCATGCATACATGTACTCACCAACGGGTATAGAGATGATAGATGGGTCCTCCGACTCGACACACAACTCACCCATGGTGAAACTTGAGCAGAGATTGTCGGGCTAGCAAGGGGCAGTGCTTGTTCCGTACTCCTCCCGGAGAGACTCCAACATCCGACTGATGTAAATCACGCGTGCCCTTGGAGACGAAGAGGGGGTCTGTGGTGCAGAGCCAGGCGTGCTCCGCCGAAATATGAAACCAGGATCCCAAGGAAAGACCACGCCGGGTCAAACACGGGCACAGACTCCGTAATAGATGCAAACAGGAAAGTTTATTTCATATACATGTCAAGATGACGCGTTTCGACCGCAAGCCTGCGGTCTTGATCACATAACGCGCTGCAAAAAACAGGTTTCAGGGACGTTATAGTTAGTAGAGCTAACTATAACTCGCGCCCCCGCAATGCACTGCTGATGACGTCACATATTACATCACTCATGACATGGTCAGTGACATCACTGATGACATCTCAAGTGACATCACTGATGACATCATCCAGTGACTGGGTGTTTCTAAAAAGTTCAAGAATGTTATATATATATATATATATACATATATATATATATATGCCAAGGTGTATTGAAGAATGAGTGGGTGTATGAGTGTATGAATGGATGATTTAGTGGGTGCGTGACTGACTGTATAAGTGAGTGATTAAACGTGTCTTAGTGAATGCAGGGGTGAATGATTAATCTGTGTGAATGTCTGTATCAGTCTGTCAGTTGGTGTGTAAGTGCATGGGTTGGTGAGTGCTACATCAGTGTCTATATGGGTTAATGATTGGTTGTCTGAGTACCTGTATGGGTGCCTGAGTGTCTGTGTGGGTGGGGCGGTGTGACTCCCTGCATGGATGTGTGAGTGGGTGATTCACTGGGTGTATGGGTTTATGAGTGCATGTGTTAGGGACTGTATGGGTGAGTGAGTGTAAGTATAGCTGTGTTGGTGAGTGAATGGATGTCTTAGTGGTATATATGTAAGTAACTACATATGTGAAAGGCAGTATATGTGAGTGTTGGAGAATATATGTGAGTATATGTGACAGTGAGTGAATGTGACAGTGGCTGCATTGATAAGTGTGTGCTTATGTCAGTAATTGTTGAAGAGAGTACGTATATGGTACTATCTGTATGAATAAGTGAGGTGGTGTGTGTGTATAACTGTATAGGTGAGTAAATGGCAGTGTAATTAATTTGTTTGGTGACTGACTAGGTGTTTGAGTAACTCTTTGGGTGAGTGCAGTGTGTAAGTGTCTATATGGGTGTATGAGTGGATATATCAGTGGTTGTATTGATGAATGACTGCGTGTATGAGTGACTGTATGGGTCAGTGAGTGGATATGTGTGTAGACGTATGAATCACTGAGCGGGTATGTACTAACTGCTATTGGTCTGTCAATGGTTTCGATATTGGTAGTCTGTATTTTAGAGTGGGTGTATCAAAGGTTTTATTATGGTGTGAGGAGGTGCATCAGATGATCACGTGGATGATGTCATCAGTGATGTCACTGACCGTGTCATGAGTGATGTAATATGTAACGTCATCAGTAGTGCATTACGGGGGCGCGAGTTATAGTTAGCTCTACTAACTATAACGGCTGAATTACTCTGGTTTTATACGAGTGAAATGTCCAACTAACTATAACGTCCCTGAAACCTGTGGTTTTTTCAGTGAATCTGTAAGGTTTTTAAATGCTAATCCCTAACTATAACGTCCCTGAAACCTGTGGTTTTTTCAGTGAATTTCTAAGGTTTTTTAAATGCTAATCCCTAACTATAACGTCCACGAAACCTCTGTTTTTTTCAGTGAATTTCTAAGGTTTTTTAAATGCTAATTTCAAACTATGCCTACATAGGTAGGACATGTGCAGAAAGAGGAAGAAAGGTGCAGAAAGAAGCAAGAGAAGTGCAGAAAGAGGCAAGAGAGGTACAGAAAGAGGAAGAAAGGTGCAGAAAGAAGCAAGAGAAATGCAGAAGTAGGCAACAAAAGTCCAGAAAGATAAAGAAAGGTGTAGAAAGAAGCAAGAGATGTGCAGAAAGAACCAACAGAGGTGCAGAAAGAGGCCTACTTTGACTGTACCTTACAACAGACTCATACAAAGTACACTAATCACTAATCCTTCTCAGAAGATGTCTTAAACCTCACTTTTCTCTTGAAGGTTCACTATTAACCGACTGCTCAGAATGTTAGGCCTACCAAACATAAAACGGCAATCCTAAGCATATCACTGTTGTAAGTCTGACCAAGTTTGTGAAGGTATGCATGCATGTCTCTGCTTTTACCGAGTGACATGTTACTTAAAAATAAACATAGAAATACTTAAATACCTGTGTTTCAAACAGCATACTATGTAAATCTGTGTAAAAAAAAGGTGTATGCATTTCTTTCTGCTCACAATACAGGGCACATGGGTATTCAATAGTATATTTGAGGGGCTTTATAACACATATATACATAAGACATGTCTGCCTGTGCAACCGAATGACAGAACAGAACTGAGAAAATTTGACCACCTATAGGAGAAGTTACCCACTTTTAAGCTACCATCTTCAGATGCATAACACATGTAAGAATACATATACAAGTAGACATATACCTCAGTCACGAGAGCACGCAGACCTTTCGCTTGCACTTCTCATTTGAGTACAGAAAGAGGCGAGAGAAGTTCAGAAAGAAGCAAGAGAGTTGCAGAAACAGGCAAAAGAGGTGCAGAAAGAGGGAACAGGGGTGCAGATAGAGGCAAGAGAGGTGCAGAAAGAGCGGAGAGGGGTACAAAATGAGGCAAGAGGGGTACAGAAATTTGCAAGAGCAGTGCAGAAAGAACCAACAGAGGTGCAGAAGGAGGCAATAGGGGTGCAGAAAGAGGCAAGAAAAGTGCAAAAAGAAGCAACAGAGGTGCAGAAAGAGGCAAGAGGGGTGTGGAAAAAGGCAAGAGAGTTGCAGAAACAGGCAGGAGAGGTGCAGAAAAATGGAACAGGGCTGCAGAAAGAGGCAAGAGAGGTGCAGAAAGAGGAAAGAAGGGTGCAGAAAGAGGCAAGAGGAGTGCAGAAAGAAGCAACAGAAGTGCAGAAAGAACCAAGAGAAGTGCAGAAAGAAGCAACAGAGGTGCAGAAAGAGGCAAGCGGGGTGCAAAAAGAGGCAAGAGAAGTGAAGAAAGAAGCAAGAGAGGTGCAGAAAGAGGCAAGAGAGGTGCAGAAAGATAGAAGAGGGGTGCAGAAAGAGGCAAGAGAGGTGCAGAAAGAGGCAAGAGAGGTGCAGAAAGATGGAAGAGGGGTGCAGAAAGATGGAAGAGGGGTGCAGAAAGAGGCAAGAGGGGTGCAGAAAGAAGCAAGAGAGGTGCAGAAAGAAGCAAGAGAAGTGCAGAAAGAAGCAACAGAGGTGCAGAAAGAGGCAAGAGGGGTGTGGAAAAAGGCAAGAGAGTTGCAGAAACAGGCAGGAGAGGTGCAGGAAAATGGAACAGGGCTGCAGAAAGAGGCAAGAGAGGTGCAGAAAGAGGAAAGAAGGGTGCAGAAAGAGGCAAGAGGAGTGCAGAAAGAAGCAAGAGGAGTGCAGAAAGAAGCAACAGAAGTGCAGAAAGAACCAAGAGAAGTGCAGAAAGAAGCAACAGAGGTGCAGAAAGAGGCACGCGGGGTGCAAAAAGAGGCAAGAGAAGTGAAGAAAGAAGCAAGAGAGGTGCAGAAAGAGGCAAGAGAGGTGCAGAAAGATAGAAGAGGGGTGCAGAAAGAGGCAAGAGGGGTGCAGAAAGAAGCAAGAGAGGTGCAGAAAGAAGCAAGAGAAGTGCAGAAAGAAGCAACAGAGGTGCAGAAAGAGGCAAGAGGGGTGCGGAAAAAGGCAAGAGAAGTGCAGAAAGAACTAACAGAGTTATGTAAGGAGGCAAGAGAAGTGCAGAAAGAGGCAAGAGAGGTGCAGAAAGAGGCAAGAAGAGTGCAGAAAGAAGCAAGAGAGGTGCAGAAAGAAGCAACAAAAGTGCAGAAAGAAGCAACAGAGGTGCAGAAAGAGGGAAGAGGGGTGCAACAAGAGGCAAGTGAAGTGCAGACAGAAGCAACAGAGGTGCAGAAGGAGGCAAGAGAAGTGCAGAAACAGAAAAAATAGGTATAGAAAGAAGCAAGAAAAGTGCAGAAAGAACCAACAGAGGTGCAGAAGGAGGCAAGAGGGGTACAGAAAGAGACAAGAGGGGTGCAGAAATTTGCAAGAGAGGTACAGAAAGAAGCAACAGAGGTGCAGGAGGAGACAAGAGAACTGCAGAAAGAGGCAAGAGAGTTGCAGAAACAGGCAAAAGGGGTGCGGTAAGAGGGAACAGGTGGGCAGACTGAGGCAAGAGAGGTGCAGAAAGGGAAGAGGGGTGCAGAAAGAGGCAAGAGGGATACAGAAATTTGGAACAGAGGTGCAGAAAGAAGCAAGAGCAGTGCAGAAAGAACCAACAGAGGTGCAGAAAGAGGCAAGAGGGGTACAGAAAGAGGCAAGTGAAGTGCAGAACGAAACAAAAGAGGTGCAGAAAGAGGCAAGAGAACTGCAGAAAAAGGCAGGAGAGGTGGACAAAGAGGCAAGAGGGGTACAGAAAGAAGCAAGAGGGGTGCAGAATGAAGCAAGAGAAGTGCAGAAAGAAGCAACAGAGGTGCTGAAAGAGGCAAGAGGGCTGCAGAAAGAGGCAAGAGAAGTGCAGAAAGAAGCAACAGAGGAGCAGAAAGAGGCAAGAGAGGTGCAGAAGCAGGCAAGAGAGGTGGACAAAGAGGGAAGAGGGAGGCAGAAATTTGCAAAAGAGGTACAGAAAGAACCAAGAACAGTGCAGAAAGAACCAACAGAGGTGCAAAAAGAGGCAAGAGAGGTGCAGAAAGGGGCAGGAGAGGTGCACAAAGAAGAAAGAGGGGTACAGAAAGAGGCAGGAGGGGTGCAGAAAGAAGGAAGAGAAGTGCAGAAAGAAGCAACAGAGGTGCTGAAAGAGGCACAAAGGGTACAGAAAGAGGCAAGAGAAGTGCAGAAAGAAGCAACAGAGGTACAGAAAGAGGCAAGAGTGGTTCAGAAAGAGGGAAGAGAGGTGTAGAAAGAGGGAAGAGAGTTGCACAAAGAGGGAAGAGGGGTACAGAAAGAAGCAAGTGAGGTGCAGAAAGAAGCAACAGAGGTACAGAAAAAGGCAAGAGAGGTGCAGAAAGAGGCAAGAGAGGTGCAGAAACAGGCAAGAGAAGTGCTGAAAGAGGCAAGAGAATTGCTGAAAGAAGCAACAGAGGTGTGAAAAGAAGCAAGAGAAGTGCAGAAAGAGGCAAGTGAGGTGCAGAAAGAGGCAAGAGAGGTGCAGAAAGAGGGAAGACGAGTGCAGAAAGAGACAACAGGGGTGCAGAAAGAAGCAAGACAGGTGCAGACAGAGGCAAGAGAGGTGCAGAAAGAGGTAAGAGGGGTGCAGAAAGAGGCAAGAGGGGTGCAGAAATTTGCAAGAGAGGTGCAGAAAGAAGCAAGAGCAGTGCAAAAGAACCAGCAGAGGTGCAGAAAGAGGCAAGTGAGGTGCAGAAGGAGGCAAGAGTACTGCAGAAACAGGCAAGAGAGTTGCAGAAACAGGCAAAAGGGGTGCAGAAAGAGGGAACAGGTAGGCAGACTAAGGCAAGAGCGGTGCACAAAGAGGGAAGAGGGGTGCAGAAAGAGGCAAGAGGGATGCAGAAATTTGGAACACAGGTGCAGAAAGAAGCAAGAGCAGTGCAGAAAGAACAAACAGAGGTGCAGAAAGAGGCAAGAGGGGTACAGAAAGAGGCAAGTGAAGTGCAGAACGAAGCAAAAGAGGTGCATAAAGAACCAACTGAGGTGCAAAAAGAGGCAAGAGGGGTATAGAAAGGGGTAGGAGATGTGCACAAAGAGGCAAGAGAGGATATAGAAAGAGGCAGGAGGGGTGCAGAAAGAAGGAAGAGAACTGCAGAAAGAAGCAACAGAGGTGCTGAAAGAGGCACGAAGGGTGCAGAAAAAGGCAAGAGAATTGCAGAAAGAAGCAATAGAGGTACAGAAAGAGGCAAGAGTGGTGCAGAAAGAGGAAAGAGAGGTGTAGAAAGAGGCAAGAGAGTTGCACATAGAGGGAAGAGGGGTGCAGAAGCAGGCAAAAGGGGTGCAGAAAGAAGCAAGTGAGGTGCAGAAAGAGGCAAGAGGTGCAAAAAGAGGCAAGAGAGGTTCAGAAACAGGCAAGAGAAGTGTTGAAAGAGGCAAGAGAGGTGCAGAAGGAAGCAAGAGAACTGCAGAAAGAGGCAACAGAGTTGCAGAAAGAGGCAAGTGAGGTGCAGAAGGAGGCAAGAGAACTGCAGAAAGAGGCAAGAGAGTTGCAGAAACAGGCAAAAGGGGTGCAGAAAGATGGAACAGGTGGGCAGACTGAGGCAAGAGAGGTGCAGAAAGAGTGAAGAGGGTGCAGAAAGAGGCAAGAGGGGTGCAAAAAGAAGCAACACAGGTGTAGAAAGAAGCAAGAGAAGTGCAGAAAGAAACAACAGAGGTGCAGAAAGAAGCAACAGAGGTGCAGAAAGGGGGGAGAGGGGTGGAGAAAGAGGCAAGAGGGGTGCAAAAAGAAGCAAGAGATGTGCAGAAAGAAACAAAAGAAGTGCATAAAGAAGTAACAGAGGTGCAGAATGAGGCAGGAGGGGTGCAGAAAGAGGCAAGAGAGGTGCAGAAAGAGGGAAGAAGGGTGCAGAAAGAGGCAAGAGGGGTACAGGAAGAAGCTAGTGAGGTGCAGAAAGAGGCAACAGAGGTGTAAAAAGAGGCAAGAGAGGTGCAGAAAGTGGACGAGGTGAGCAGAAAGAGGCAAAAGAAGTGCAGAAAAAAAAGAAATGTACAGAAAGAAGCAACAGAAATGCAGAAAGAGGCAAGAGAGGCGCAGAAAGAAGCAAGAGTGGTTTGCACACCATTAGTACCAAATTAATACCCACATTTAGCAATAAGTAACAGGTGACCATTCTAGGTTTGCAAAGGGCCTTCCACCATGATGTAACACTTGTCGCTGCATTTTTGGGAGCGTTTGAGCAGTTTGAGCTAGAAACAAGGTTTTCTTTTTGTTCAAATCTGCAGATTATGCAGCAGATGATGGATTATGTGGCAAATATCAAAAAAGTGGCAGGGAAATGTTTTGGACTGTTGCGGGCCTCAAACCTATACTTGGTCTCTTTGACTCCAAGACTCGTCAACTGATCATCCAATCTTCTGTCCTTGCCAGACTAGATTACTGCTATGTGCTTCTCTTGGAAGCCAACAAATCCGCTGTCAAAAGGCTGCAGCCTGTTCAGAATGTTGCTGCTCGCGCAATCTTTGCCCTCCCTAAACACTGTCTCCAGCCTCCTCTGTCGCCTTCACTGGCTCTCCCTCGAACAGAGAGTGCGCTTCAAAATGCTGTGCATCACCCACAGAATCTTGGGAGGTATCGGCCCCAGAATATTGAGTGATTTATGCTCCTACTATGCTCCCACACGCACGCTGCGCTCGGCAGATCTGCTCCTGGCCAGAGTTCCTCGGATACAAAGGGCCAGAGCTGGAGACCGCTCTTTTAGGTTGTTGGCTCCCGCCCTCTGGAACTCCCTTCCTATCCACATCCGCAGCACCCCTGACCACCTCACCTTCAGAAGGCTGGTGAAGACATGGCTATTCACCCAAAGTTAAACTCTCCTCTGTTCTGTCGTCCCACTCGGTGCTCATCTCAGCGCTGGGACGCCCCGTTGCTGGGGCAGCCATGCGCTCTACAAATACCTTAAACAAACAAAACAAACATAAACAAATGCGGAAAATGTATAATTGTGCGAAAGTTGGTGCAGCCAAACAGTCGCATAATTCCAGTGGCCCTGCTCATACCTCTGACTAGGTCCAGAAGTGCTCCTCAGTGGTTCCTTTTTTTCTCATTGAGTTTATAGTTTAGCTTCTATGGAAATGAGGAAGACTAAATCTGAGGTTACCACTCCACAACACAGACTACCATACCACATAATTACTCTCCATAACACATAATCCCACTCTACATAATTCCTATACACTAAATACCACATACCTTCTATCCACATCATAGTCAAAGTCTATCCACATAATTTCACTGCACATCATACCACATAATTCCACTACACACAACCTACATACACTCCACTCCAAGAAACATTAGTAAAACACTTTTAAATTTACAATGCCTGTAGCTCTAACTCTCGCAATTGTGAAACCTATTACATTGCAAATGCTTCTTTAACTAGTAGTCCCGGTTGCAGAGAGGTGGAGAAAGGGGGCTGGACCTCCGACCAGTGCTCAGGAATTCCGCTGCATAGGACTTACAGGAGGTACCAGGAGGGATTCTTGGCCCCCAAAGTCCCTCAGGAGCAAAGTGGACTTCACCCCCCAACCCGTAGTGTGCCAGGTGGCGCGTTTGCAGAGCGGTGGAGAAAGGGGGTCGTAGCCTCCGAAGACGTCTTACCAATACCACTGTGTGAGACTTACTGGAGGTAACAGGAGGGGTAGTTGGCCCCCAAGGACAACCTTGGGGGCCAACTACCCCTCCTATTACCTCCAGTAAGTCCCACACAGCAGCATTGGTAAGTTCTCAAAGCAGGCCACGCCCCCTCTGCCCACCAGTCTGCAAACCTGCTCCCCGGTGCACTCTTGGATGGGGAGTGAAGTCCCCTTCGCTGCTGGGGGTCCTTAGGGGCCAACTAGCCTACCTGATACCTCTAGTAAGCCCCATATAGTGGGATTGCTGAGAGGTGGACACAGGCCACGCCCCCTTTCTGCACCACTCTGCAAACACGCCTCCTGGTGCGTTCTTGGTTGGGGATAAAGTCCCCTTCCCTCCAGAGGGTCCCTGGGGGCCAACTAGCCCTCCTGTTACCTCCAGTAAGCCCCACACAGCTGGATTGCTGAGAGTGGTCTGAGGCCACGCCCCCTTTTTACACCACTCTGCAAACGCGCCGCCTGGTGCACTGCTGCTCGGGGGATGACGTCCACTTCAGTCCTGAGGTCCTCAGGGCCCTTGTCCAAAAGCAATTCTGCTTTGCTTCGTGCTTCCACCAAGCAAAGCAGAGTTTGCAACGAGAGGGCGGGAGCCATGCTCCCGTCCTGTCATTGCAAACTGCAATGTCCTGGGGGTAGGCACCCTGGACATTGCTGGAGCCGGCCCTGGGGGCTGGCGGTCCCCAGGGCCATCTTGGGCTCCAGGACGGGGGCCGCGCGTCCTCCCTCCCAACATGTAAATAGCCCTGGGGAGGTGGTGGTCCCCGGGGCCGGGTGTCCGCAACGGACCCACACATTATCTTAATTAGTGACCCGGGAGGTGGTGGTCCCGGGAGCTGCGGGGGGGCCGTGTGCCCCCCACACATTATGAGCTAAGCCCCAGGGAGGTGGCCCCCGCTACATATATTTTTTGATTGCCCCCGGGACCTGGCCCACCCGGGGGCTGATTAAAACGAAGCACGAGAGACCGCGTTTCATTTTTTTTTCTCGACAGGATTCGTGCACCCAGTGCAAATACTGCCAATCCTTTTTTTTTTTTTTAAATGCTTTTTTTGGGACCCCCTGAGCAGGCCTAGGGGGTCAGGGTGTTTCTACACTGCCCCCTTTTCTTGTTTTTTATCTTTTTTTTACTGTTTTCTTGTGACTCGGTTTACCGAGTCACAAGCTGGCTGCCAACACTTCTTGGTTTGGAGTGTTGACAGCCAATCAAAATGAAGCTCGTGCTCGGGAGGGTTTGCGAATCCTCCTCGGCCACCAGATATCGATATTTTTATTTTTTGAATTTCTCAGGAACTACTGAACGGATTTACACCATTTAAAAAAAAGGTCGCTTTCTGAACCAAGACCTACCTTTTTGCCAAATTTGGTGTAATTCCGTTCAGCAGTTCGGGCTGTAGCTGTGTCTAAAGTTTCCTATGGAAATTAACATGGAGAAAACGTGTTTTGGGACCCCCTTTTTTCTCGGACCCCGCTTGACGAATCACCCCGAAACTTCAAAGACAGGAGCTGACCTGAGCGAACCATTAGTTTTGAAAATTTCGCAAAGATTCGTCAAACGGCGCCAAAGATATTGGCAAAAGAAAAAACGCTTTTTGAATAGAAACGAGGTCCTAACTGTGAAATTTTTGAATATACACACAGATATGTATATATATATATATGTATATATATATTCACCACTACATCCTCCAAGATAAAGAGAACAGTCTGCACTCCAAATGCATATGCATATATATATGAATAACAAATTACGCCGCACTCAAGAATCTCAGTTAGTTATTTTATTTCACATGATATATTGTAAGGTAACAGCCAATGACACATGGGACATGAGGGCGCACGATACATATTTATGAGTCACTCAAGGTACCACTACCATAAGGGTGTCAACTATAATTAATGACAATTAATAATGTGCGGCGTATGATGTACATAAGAGTCAACTTAGGGTACCACCTAGCGCAACACTGTGAGATATATAATCTGTGATAACAACAAAGAGATAAATAGTGTACTAGTCACTAGACTGTTGTGCGGACTCGTGTTGGGACCAGTTGGTACTATACCGGAAAGAAATCTGGAATAAATGTACTATCCGCAACACATACAATATATGTAATATGTGTAATATACCCAGTACGTGCAATATAAATGATATATGTAACCATGCACTCAAACTCCAAAATGGCGATTTACAAATGGTGACCATCAATGAGAAAGAAATCCCACAATGCCAATTAAGTGGTAAGCAATTACCAGCAATTGTTGTTACTAGTAGCGTATATTCCTGCATATGCTTCATGAATATGAAAAAACAAGGTTAACTGCCACCTTTGAATGTGACAAGAATGTAAAATTATTTGTAACACTACAACTCCCAGAAGGCCACATAATGGGCTTGTAATGGGAGAGGTATATAAACTCTACTTAGCCATGTCGTCAATTAACCGTGAGCTCTGCATAGGAAATAAAACAACTAACTGAGATTCTTGAGTGCGGCGCAATTTGTTTTTCAAAAGGATAAGCTCAGGCCACTGGTTCGGCCCTACGCGAGCACCCGCTGCTGAGTACGCCGATTTGGAACCACATTGTTTGATACATATATATATATATATATATATATATATATATATATATATATATATATATATACTCACACCAAAAAAAGAATGGCGTCAAACACACAACACATACAAATGTTGTGCTGTTGCCTAGTTTAAATGTTTTAAAAATTCCACACCATAATTTTTCTATGTAATAAAAAAAACTGAAATTTCACTTCATTCACGACAGTTCACTCAGGAACTAAAAGGGACATTCTAGCCTGTGTTTAAAAAAAAGAAAAGTTAGTCAGAATTACATTTTCATTTAAAACATGTACCTGTTCCTCTGGTAAACCATACAGCTTGCTGTACAGGGACAGGACCCCAGCCAGCATCTCCAGCTCCTCTAGTGAAAAGTTCGAGACCCTGTCTCCTGCTTTGCCAAGCATTGTGGCTCCCAGAGGTAGGAAGCAGAAGTAAAAGTTGAGAAGGTGTTCTTGGTGGCACTGTTAGGAGGCAAGTGAGCTTTTTTTTAATGGCGCATACATCTACATGACGTGCGAGATCATCAACGGAAATGGAAAGATCCATTGGCTTTTGTACGTTGCTTTCGCACATGTTAGCCTATGGCTCTGTCCGTTGTGAGCAAGGCCGAGAGGCTGAAACGCGTTGGTGGAGGCAGACTGGCTCTGCATATGAAATAAAACAACTAACTGAGATTCTTGAGTGCGGCGTAATTTGTTTTTCAAAAGGATAAGCCCAGGCCACTGGTTCCGCCCTATGCGAGCACCCGCTGCTGAGTACCCTGATTTGGAACCACATTGTTTGAGACAAAATTGGATCGGCAGCACCCACAAAGTTACACGCATCTGAAACCAACGACTCACCAGGAGAAGCACGGAAGGCGAAGGAAGTCCATAATGCCGGCTGTTTGAAAATCTCCTAAGCGGGTGAGTGAAACTATTGAGACTAAAAGTGTAATTAGAGTGAAGCGACCTGGTTGTGACCGCTCCGAAAACGGGGTATGCGATAGTACTGCGACAGCGCAAATCCCCCTCGGAGCAAACCACATAACGAAAGTAGGAATCTCAATGTGTCAATATCATTTAAGTACATTTGCAGAAAGAATTCCAAGCCAGGAAAAACCACATTGAACTGAAAAATAAGCAAATAGCGAGCAGGCTATACCGCAGCAGCTGCAAGCGCCATGGAGCCACGTAAAGCAAAAAGAATGGAAGAGATTGCTACAATGTTTCAAAGTGAAACAATTTACATTTCCACAAGTACATCGAATCGGAGTACCACGTCAACACCAGATTCATCATTAAGACAGCTATTTACTCAGGCCGAACGCCTCTATAAGAAGGAAATAAACAAAAGTTGGTTAATCATTGCATTACAAAAATACATTGAAGTAAATCGAATCCCAAGGGGCTTAAGGATCTTTATTATGCCCACACATACCGAAACCAAAACCGCACTTTTGGAAGACTGGGGAGCTAACAATATGGCATGTTCATTGAACATGTTAAAAATCTTGATCAAACATGCAAGCATTGATCTGGATGACGTGAATAAATCGATCCAAGTAATAGAAGAGAAAATACAACAGGCACACAAAGAAGAAGGAGTAAAATTCAGAAAAGAGATGGAGACACACCTTGAAAAATATGAGGAAGAAATCCAAGAGCGTAAACAAAGAAAATTTCTCAGAGATGAGAGAGATTATAAGGAAGGAAGGATTCTGACCTTCGCCAGAAGATTTGACGCCCTCAAACAAAATTATGCCAAAGGGACACCTACAATCTCAGGTGAAATCACCAGTGAATCAGACGTTAGTGACAACGAAGGATCTAACGCATCAAGCTCTACTCAGGGAATCACTTTTTTAGAAGAGATGAGACTGATGCACCTGGACCAGACTCTATCAAGAGGTAGGGGGAGAGGCAAACCAAGAGGCAGAGCACGTGGAAGAGGAGATTCATAATCTTGAAAGGAAACCGAAAAACAAGAAGATCTATGGGAAAGAAGGCAATATCCTCTCCGCAACTTGGCGAGAGGGAAAAAGAGGTAATGAAAACATCAGGACAAGAAAACATCATTGTCAATCTCTCGAATCACACATTGACAAAAGACGAACAAACTTTACTCAATAAAGGCTTATCTTTCTGCCCAGACAAACACTTCGACTACGTTGACACCAAAATAGACGTATGCAAATATATACGCAAATTGAAATTTGCAAAACTCAATCAATCAATCAATCAATCAATCATGTCACTTATAAAGCGCACTACATACCCGCGAGGGTCTCAAGGCGCTGGGGGAAGAGGGGGGTGGTGCTGCTACTGATCGAAGAGCCAGGTCTTGAGGAGTCTTCTGAAGGCCAGTAGGTCTTGGGTCTGTCGGAGGTTGGTGGGGAGGGTGTTCCAGGTCTTGGCGGCGAGGTGGGAGAAGGATCTGCCGCCGGCTGTCGTTTTCCGGATGCGGGGGACTGTGGCGAGGGCGAGGCTGGTCGAGCGGAGCTGACGGGTGGGGGTGTAGAAGCTGAGTCGTCTGTTGAGGTAGGCTGGTCCGGAGTTGTGGAGTGCTTTGTGTGCGTGGGTGAGGAGCTTGAAGGTTATCCTCTAGTTGACAGGGAGCCAGTGCAGGTCTCTCAGGTGGGGTGTGATGTGGCTGCGTCGGGGGATGTCGAGGATAAGACGTGCAGAGGCGTTCTGGATGCGTTGCAGCCGTCTCAGGAGCTTAGGCGTCGTTCCTGCGTAGAGGGCGTTTCCGTAGTCCAGCCTGCTGGTGACGAGGGCCTGGGTGACTGTTTTTCTTGTTTCGGTGGGGATCCACTTGAAGATCCTGCGGAGCATTCGGAGGATGTTGAAGCAGGATGAGGAAACGGCGTTAACCTGCTTAGTCATGGAGAGGGTGGGGTCGAGGATGACCCCTAGGTTGCGTACGTGGTCGGTGGGTGGCGGGGCTGTTCCCAGTGATGTTGGCCACCAGGAGTCGTCCCAGGCTGAAGGGTTGGAACCAAGGATGAGGACCTCCGTCTTGTCCGAGTTCAGCTTCAGGTGGCTGGTCCTCATCCATTCAGCGACGGCCTTCATTCCTTCGTGGAGGTGGGCTTTGGCGGTGTGAGGGTCTTTGGTGAGGGAGAGGATCAGCTGGGTCCTCTCCCTCACTGGGTCGTCGGCGTAGGAGATGATGTTGAGGTTGTGCTGTTGGGCGACGTGGGCGAGGGGTGCCATGTAGATGTTGAACAGCGTTGG
This sequence comes from Calotriton arnoldi, assembly GCA_963921515.1. Taxonomy (NCBI): domain Eukaryota; kingdom Metazoa; phylum Chordata; class Amphibia; order Caudata; family Salamandridae; genus Calotriton; species Calotriton arnoldi. The sequence goes on from CAWUFW010000588.1 coordinate 3,676,710, forward strand.
GCTGAGGGAGGAGCCTTGGGGTACGCCGCAGATGATCTTGGTGGCCTTGGATCGGAAGGGGGCGAGGCGGACGCTTTGTGTTCTGCCGGAAAGGAAGGATGAGGTCCAGTCCAGGGCCTTCTCTTGGATCCCGGCGTCGTGAAGGCGTGTTCGTAGTGTGTGGTGGCAGACCGTGTCGAAGGCGGCTGATAGGTCCAGGAGGATGAGGGCTGCTGTTTCTCCGTTGTCTAGCAGGGTCCTGATGTCATCGGTGGCGGCGATGAGGGCGGTTTCGGTGCTGTGGTTGCTGCGGAAGCCGGACTGGGAAGGGTCCAGGATGTTGTTCTCCTCGAGGTAGCGGGTCAGTTGTTTGTTGACGATTTTCTCGGTGACCTTCACTGGGGAAGGGAGCAGAGAGATGGGTCGGAAGTTCTTGAGGTCCTTGGGGTCTGCCTTGGGTTTCTTGAGTAAGGCGGTGATCTCGGCGTGCTTCCAGCTTTCCGGGAAGGTTGCTGTCTCGAAGGAGATGTTGATTATTTTCCGGAGATGGGGCGCGATGGCTGTACTGGCTTTGTTGAAGATTTTGTGAGGGCACGGGTCTAGCGGTGAACCGGAGTGGATGGTGTTCATGATCTCGCTGGTGTCCTCGTCGTTGATGTTGGTCCAGGAGAGCAGGCGGTTGGTGGTTGTGGGGGCAGTGGTCTCGGTGGTTGCCGGGGCGGTCGTGGTGTTGAAGCTGTCGTGGATGTCGGCGATTTTGCGGTGGAAGGAGGTGGCCAGTGAGTCGCACAGGTCTTGCGACGGCTGGATGTCGTTGGTGTTGGAGCTGGGGTTGGAGAGTTCCTTCACGATGTTGAAGAGCTCTTTGCTGTTGTGTGCATTGTTGTCTAGGCGGTCTTTGAGTGAGGCCCTTTTGGCGGATCTGATGAGGTGATGGTGATTGCGGGTGGCGCTCTTGTGGGCGGCGTAGCTGTCCGCTGTCCGTTCGTGGAGCCAGATCTTCTCCAGTTTTCGGCATGTTCGTTTGGAGGCCTGGAGGTCTTTGGTGAACCAGGTGGCTTTCTTGCTGGTGTGGCTGTTGGGCGGATTCTTGAGCGGGGCGAGGGTGTTGGCGCAGTCGTCGATCCACTGTCTGAGGTTGTGGGCGGCGGTGTCGGGGTCGGAGGGTTCGGCGGGTGGGCTCAGGGCGAGGGTTGTGGTTAGCTGGTCTTCCGTGACTCTGCTCCAGCAGCGGCGAGGCATTTGTTCGGTGCGGTGGTGCGTGGTGGGCTTCCTGTAGGTGAAGTGGATGCAGTGGTGGTCAGTCCAGTGGGGTTCGGAGGTGTGGTTGAAGGAGACGTGTGGGCTTGCGGAAAAGATGGAGTCTAGCGTGTGGCCGGCGGCGTGGGTGGGTGTAGTCACGAGCTGTCTGAGTCCGAGGGTGGTGAGGTTGTCGATCAGGGTGGTGGAGTTGGTGTCCTTGTTGTTCTCGAGGTGGAAGTTCAGGTCCCCGAGGAGGATGTAGTCCGTGGAGGTGATGGCGTGTGTGCTGACGGAAGTCAGCGATGGAATCGCTGAACTGTGGTCGGGGTCCGGGGGTCTGTAGATGAGGGTTCCTCTGAGGGTGGTGTTGGGATCGGTGTGGATCTGGAAGTGCATGTGTTCGGCGGTGCTGAGGGTGTCGTCGGTGTTGGTTGAGACTCTGAGGGTGTTCCTGTGGACGATGGCGATGCCTCCTCCGTCTCCGTTGGTGCGGTCCCTGCGGGTGATCTTGTATCCGTCCGGGATGGCAATGGCGATGTCGGGGGCTGAAGCGGGATTCAGCCAGGTCTCCGTCAGGAATGCGACGTCTGGGGAGGTTGAGTCGAGAAGGTCCCAGAGTTCGATGGCGTGTTTGCGGGCGGAGCGGGTGTTGAGGAGGATGCATCTGAGGTAGTTGGGTTCTTTCCTGGGAGGTGGTTTGGCGGGGCGGGTGCTGGCGAAGCTGCAGTTCCGGCAGGTGAAGGGCCCTTGGGTGCGCTTCGGGGTGGCCTGGTAGCAGGGGTGATCTTTTCCGGGGTTGAGTGCGTGGAGGGTGCTGGCGTCGTATCGGCGTCTGTTGATGTGGCGGGCGCGGGGGATGCCCGGACCAGGGGGTCTGGCGCTGGGCGCCATCGTCCAGAACAGAACACAGAAAAACCCATACCTGACAATCAAACAATAGAACAAGAAAACAAAGGGACAGACTTAACCATTGAGCAAATCCCAGATTTGAAAATGATGTTCGACCTAATGTACAATCTGGAGGACAATGAAGTAACAGAAATTGAAATGCTGGAGGACCTTTCTGTGGAGACTCAAAAACATTCCCCAAGTGGGTTAAAACGGAAATCAAAATTTTATCCCACACTTTCGCCGGGAAACAAATTTGATATGTTCTCTGAAGCCATCATGAAGGAAATAGACCAAATGGAAAAAGTTCGAACTAACAGCAAACAGGAAAATCTATCTAAAAAAGAACGTGAAGCCCTGAAGCAGCTGATGGAGAACAAAGCTGTAATTATAAAACCGGCAGACAAGGGGGGGCAACATAGTTATTCAGAACAAGTCAGACTATGTAAAAGAAGCCCACAGACAACTCGATGATGGCAACAAAGTACAAAAGATTAGATCAAAACCCCCTAAATCGGATGATATGGGATCTCAAAGAAAAAACTCAATGAGTGGAGGAAGATGAATCTAATTAATGATGAGGAACTACAATTCCTACTCAAAGAACAACCAACTATTCCAACCATTTATTGCTTACCAAAGATCCACAAAACGTTATGTGATCCACCAGGTAGACCCATTGTCTCCTCATGCGACTCCTTGTACGAAAACATCTCCACCTATGTTGACCATTATCTAGCACCCATAGTATATGATCTAAGCTCCTACATAAGAGACAGAGGAGATTTTCTCCACATTCTGGCAGATGCTGCATGGAGCTCCACATACATGATGGCGACAATAGATGTTGTATCTTTATACACATCGATAGAACATGACATAGGCCTGCATGTCTGTGCATACTTCTTGAAACAACGGAATATATCTGAGCTCCTTCATTCAGCAATGCTACTGACAATGATAGAGATGTGTATCAAAAACAACATGTTTCTCTTCAACCAGAGCCTGTACCACCAACTCTGCGGCACCGCCATGGGGATTTCTTTTTCACTAAATTATGCTAATCTCACCATGGGGTGGTGGGAAAGAGAAATGGCCTGGGGGTCGGATAACCATCAAGCTTTGGAAAAGATCATACTGTGGTTCAGATATATAGATGACCTCTTCATAATTTGGAATGGAGAGAAAAGTGAATTTATGGAATACTTCAATGGTCTAAATGCAAACTCTATAGGTCGAAAGTTTATATGTACCACAAGTAAAACCAAAATAGACTTTTTGGACACTACAATATACATAGATCAAGGGGAGATACACTCAACCTTATACAGGAAAAAAACCTCTACAAACAGCATCCTGCATGGCACCAGTTTCCATCCAAAACCATTACTACGGAGCATTCCGTATGGTGAATTCATACGAATGGGGCGCAACTGCTCCAAGGACACTGATGCTAAAGAGAAAATAACAGAGAGTGTTGTAAGACTAAAAAGCAGAGGATACAAAACCAGAGATCTGAGAGAAGGACTGCATAAGATCGAGAAAATAACAAGAAAAGAGACCTTGATAACACAAAAAGAGAAAGTGGAGAAGGGCACAGAAATCCTCAAACAAGAAACGCCAAGACTTATTCTAACGTACAGCAAAAAAAATTACAAAATCACAAGGACAGTACAACGGTTTTGGCATCTAATAGCACAAGATCCTGACATTGGAAATGTTCTAGGAAAACAACCCTTGATAACATACAGGAAAACAAAATCACTGCAATATCAACTAGTACAAAGCCACTTCACAGACAAACCTAAGAAAAACTGGCTTGAAGACCAACAATTGGGTTTTAAAAAATGCAACAAATGCAAAGCTTGCAAAATAGCTATTAATACCAAAGAAGTTTCTCATACAGAAGGAAAGAAAATCAAGATCAACAACATAATTACCTGTACTACCCAATTTGTGGTATATGTGATCCGCTGCGTTTGTGGCCTACAATATGTAGGAAGCACTGTATGTATGCTAAAAAAGCGCATCCTGGAACATATAAGAGCAGTCAAAAACAAAGATCTAAGCTATGCGACAGCAAGACACATGGCACAGTGCCAAAACAACGACTGGAAGGAAATGGAGTTCTTTGGCCTGGATACCATCCCACTGAATGAAAGAGGAGGCGACAGGAAACTCAAACTAAGACAGCTTGAGTCACGTTATATCATCAGGCTCCGTACCAAGACCCCTAAAGGCCTGAATAACGATGAGGAACTTTACATTCATCTATGAAACTACATTAAGCAGATGGACAATGGAAACATGGCATCACCTTGGGAATATGTCAGAAACTATCTCAAGGGTACTAACCCGGAACTGATATATGATTAGGGCGCCCGGTTTTATGGTATTTATTTTTTTAACATTTCTGTCTGTATTTATCCATATTTATTTTTTGGCTACTTTATCTGTATTTATCCATATTTATTTTGTATCTTGCGTATAACTGAAGTTGTAAAACTGTACATTTCCATATTTATTTAACTGATAGACGTGCACGAATACTTTGATGTCTTTCGTGTTTTAGCTATTTAACCCCTTTACCGCGGCGAACATTCCACCGCAGTGCGGCACTTCAAAGGAGTGGGCGGGGTCGCGTCGGCCAACGGACGTGCGCAGCACTACCGAGGTAGTGCTCGCGACGGCCGTTGGCCGACGAACGCAGCGAAGGGGTTAAGCTGCCAAATATTACATAACAGTACATCCACCGATAAATACTAGCATTATACCACAAATGTATATTGACACATGCCGGGCCTGATTCACAGAACTAACTTACGACAAAATCCTAAACTTACTACCATTTTGGTATTCACAGAATGAACTTACTCATTTTGGTATTCACAGAATGAACTTACTCATTTTGGCATTCACAGAATGAACTTACTCATTTTGGTATTCACAGAATGAACTTACTACCATTTTGGTATTCACAGAATGAACTTACTCATTTTGGTATTCACAGAATGAACTTACTACCATTTTGGTATTCACAGAATGAACTTACTACCATTTTGGTATTCACAGAATGAACTTACTACCATTTTGGTATTCACAGAATGAACTTACTACCATTTTGGTATTCACAGAAGGCACTTACTCATTAATGAGTAAGTGCCTTCTGTGAATACCAAAATGTGTAAGTTACACAAAATGAGTAAGTTACACAAAATGTGTAAGTTACACAAAATGAGTAAGTTACACAAAATGTGTAAGTTCACACAAAATGTGTAAGTGCCTTCTGTGAATACCAAAATGAGTAAGTTCATTCTGTGAATACCAAAATGAGTAAGTTCATTCTGTGAATACCAAAATGGTAGTAAGTTTAGGATTTTAGTCGTAAGTTAGTTCTGTGAATCGAGCCCGCCGTTATTTAAGGAAATTTCATCCTGCTTTTTAATTTCTCATGCTGTCCATCTGCTCAGCTGTTGGGCTATAATTCATGAAAGACAGCACGGAGAGTCACTTAAAAGCAGAACAATTTTCTGTATTTATCCACTTTTAAAAATAAATGCAGATAGAAAACACATTGTTTTCTGTATGTATTTATCTGTAAAAATCCGTAAAAACGGAAAACAGGAAGCCCTATATATGATATATTGTAAGGTAACAGCCAATGACACATGGGACCTGAGGGCGCACGATACATATATATGAGTCACTCAAGGTACCACTACCATAAGGGTGTCAACTATAATTAATGACAATTAATAATGTGCGGCGTATGATGTACATAAGAGTCAATTTAGGGTACCACCTAGCGCAACACTGTGAGATATATAATCTGTGATATACCGGAATGATATCTGGAATACATGTACTATCCACAACACATACAATATATGTAATATGTGTAATATACCCAGTACGTGCAATATAAATAATATATGTAACCATGCACTCAAACTCCAAAATGGCGAATTACAAATGGTGACCATCAATGACAAAGAAATCCCACAATGCCAATTAAGTGGTAAGCAATTACCAGCAATTGTTGTTACTAGTAGCGTATATTCCTGCATATGCTTCATGAATATGAAAAAACAAGGTTAACTGCCACCTTTGAATGTGACAAGAATGTAATATTATTTGTAACACTACAACTCCCAGAAGGCCACATAATGGGCTTGTACTGGGAGAGGTATATAAACTCTACTTAGCCATGTCGTCAATTGACAAAGGCTTCGTAGAAGCCGAAACGCGTCTCTGTGGTCTGGGGGTCGAGGGTGACCTGACATAATAAAAGAAGCCGTATACCATCAGCCTGATGTCCGTGCCTTCTTCATTTGGAGTTTCCTGTTGGAGTTGGAGGTTCTGTGTATATATATATATATATATATATATATATATATATATATATACTCACACCAAAAAAAGAATGGCGTCAAACACACAACACATACAAATGTTGTGCTGTTGCCTAGTTTAAATGTTTTAAAAATTCCATACCATAATTTTTCTATGTAATAAAAAAAACTGAAATTTCACTTCATTCACTACAGTTCACTCAGGAACTAAAAGGGACATTCTAGCCTGTGTTTAAATAAAAGAAAAGTTAGTCAGAATTACATTTTCATTTAAAACATGTACCTGTTCCTCTGGTAAACCATACAGCTTGCTGTACAGGGACAGGACCCCAGCCAGCATCTCCAGCTCCTCTGGTGAAAAGTTTGAGACCCTGTCTCCTGCTTTGCCAAGCATTGTGGCTCCCAGAGGTAGGAAGCAGAAGTAAAAGTTGAGAAGGTGTTCTTGGTGGCACTGTTAGGAGGCAAGTGAGCTTTTTTTTGAATGGTGCATACATCTACATGACGTGCGAGATCGTCAACGGAAATGGAAAGATCCATTGGCTTTTGTACGTTGCTTTCGCACATGTTAGCCTATGGCTCTGTCCGTTGTGGAGTTTCACACCCACTAGCCGATGAACTTCTGCTGACTTCAATCTAATTGCAAACGTCCTGATGGCGAGATCAGGTTTCTGCTATTTTTGATTGTTAAATTATATGTTTGTGAATGTTAAGTGTGTAACCACCACTCAAAATGGTGGGTAGTTTGTTGACATATACAAAATGCTAATGTTATTTACTTGTTTGGCCAAAAAACGTATTATGTAGTGCGTTACTGTGATTAAATGCGATAGTTACGGGGTTTTGCTTACACTTCTGTTGACGGAATTTTTGATGAAAAAAAAGAATGTGTAAATAATACATTTAAAATTTATTATTCACACATTTCTTTTAAAAAACAATAGACATGTCAAAAAAGTAATTTTGTAAAAAGAATCACAAATAAATGTGTAAACTTATGTTAAGAAACAAATATATTTTTGAAAAATAAATGAAATGTGTGTTTTATTTCAAAAATATATTTGTAAAATTTATAACAATTTTTTTTACTTTTAAATCCAGACATATGAACCCAGGGAGAGTGAGAAGACGACAGCCTCAAGTTATGAGACCATTTCCAGTTGCTACCATGGAAGAACGGGATATAATCGAAAAAGTCAGATTAAATAGGCAAACTATTATTGATTTATGTCATTAGCTGGAGTCAAATCTTCTGCCTCACAATAGGAATCCCACAGCAACAAAAACAATAGTGAAATTAATGGCAGTACTCCATTTTGTGGCTACACGATCATTTCAAAACACTGTTTCAATATCTGGTGTAATGTCACAACCAACGTTCAGTGGTGTGCTACTAGAAGTTCTTTATTCAATGTTGAGGCACATCAACAGCTTCATACAGTTTCCATAAAATGAGGCTTTTGCTAATATGAAGAGTTTTTTTATTTTCCAGTGGCCAAAAGAGTCTACTTCAACCACTCTGCATTGGGAATCATGCCTCATATGGAATTTTTCTCCAGAGTAAAATTCCTGCATGCACCTCATATTTGCAATCCTATCATACAACAAATCTCAGCCTCAGTCAGGGCTGCAAATCTTTGGAACACACTTCTTGTTCAGATAAGAAATCTTCATATCCAGCTATCTCTTTGCAAATCAATGAATAATTGACTATCTTCATTCACTTGTGTGACACAATTGGAACCCCATTGTAAATATGACCATATCATCATGGACCAATAAAAATAAAAGATTCACCTCTCATATTGTTGGGCTATTAATGTCCTTTTCACTTCTTATACATACAAGAACTCCACTTTATGGAACAAACGTGCATTCAATTTTCATTTGCGCTTTACCATATTTTTATGTGTGTATGTTTAAAATAGTTTGAAGCATTATAAATAGACCCTCTAATTAATGTGTTATATATAAAAATGAAACTGACTTTCGTAAGCCCAGTAATTCAATGTTGTCTGGGTTAACAGAGCAAGGATGCAGTTCAATGGCCCTGATACTTGATCTTTGTTACTCTACTTGGCCATGTGCTGGATAGTATTATTAACCAAAACTCTGTGTTATTATTTAGCAGAGGTTCAAAAGCCACATTGCCAGTGCTAGATAAACAAAGTGTATTTCCAAACATGGGTTTTTTGACAATTTAAGTATTTGTGCTGCAGTTGTGTCTAGATAGCAGCCCTTGTTCATAATGTATCTGCTTGCATTTCCTTACAATCCAGCTACAACTTTTTCTAAATAGTCCCAATTAAATATTTGTTCCCTCTTACACAGGATAAGGGAAGATTTGCCTGGCAATGCTCCAGGTGGCCCTGACTGATATAATATGTTTTTTCTTAGGGTAGTATTATCATCATAACCAAAGGAGAACTTGAAACATATTCAGATCAGCGTCTGTGAAAAAGGAAAAATCAACAATCTTTTTGCTCCCTAGAGGAAGTACATGAAGCGTTGAATCACTATGCTTCTTGCACTGAAAACCATAAGGGCAAGTATTATCCATTGGAAAAAGGGTACGCATCATCCAGGCATTGCCACAACATCTTTGGCTCATAGAAAAGGATGAGAACTCTTCTGGTTCCCACCCCTCAACAATGGAGTGTGGTTTGAACGACTTGATTGTGGATAAAAGATAAGTACCTTTCAGATACTGTTCCATAACATTTCTGCAGCAATATAACTGAACCTGTGCAAATATTGGGGCCTGGAATATTTTTCACTAATCAACTCAGTTGTAGAAAAACACTACCCTGGTGGTTATTGGTGACCACGGAAAGCTCATAAGGCATACATGATCCCTCTAGCCCCCATCATCTGCTCTCATGACATCAACGCCCTCTACTATGCTGACCACACACAACTCATTCTCTCCCTCATGGACAAAACGCCCAGTACCTGGATCAAGTTCAGTGCCTGCATGACCGAAATCGCCAACTGGATGAAGGTGTGGCTAGGCTCACACCTACTCAGTGCCAGGATTCCCTCTCGGGTGATAGTGCATAACATAGCATAATAATTGGCTTCACAAACCCATAGCTGGGACTGAATGTGAACTTCCACAAAATAGTCTAGTTGTGATGGAGCTTAGACTCCCAAAAAAAACTTACTCAGAGCAGGGATTGATTTTGTTAGTTAGTTGGAATATGGAGCAGAACTCCCAAATTGATAGACTCAGGAGAGGATATGGACTTCAATAAATAGAAACTTTAGAACAAGATGTAGATTGCTGAAAAGGTTGTAAGTAAGTAATTAGTAAGTAATAATTTATTGGTTGGTTAATAAAAACCTTTACAATTTCCATTTGAAAAATGAGTAGCAGCATAATTCATGATTAAAAATCAGAAGAGCATTTCATAAAACATCCATTCATTGTGTAAAAATAGTTGGTGCAATAATATGTAATTATTATCAGATACCGTAAATTGGCAGAGTCTTTTGACCATACTTTATACAGACGACTTTCCAAACAATTTGCTGATACTGTCGCTTAAGGTGCCTAAAAAGAATTAAAAAGGGAATAGGAATTTCGGAAACTTAATAGTTAAAAATAAAAAACAAAAAAGAAATCAATATTTAGGTCTCTATTATGGGACAACTGTACAATGTTCGGTTGGTTTAAAAACAGCAGCAGTGGTGTGATACTAATGAGTGTTGTGCTCCAGCATCTATCTTCTGAATGACGGTTAACCTGGATATATGATGTTCACTGGAAGGTGGGTCTGAAAGAGTCTTTTGGTTGCGATGATAAGGATTGCTATTCACTTGATGCAAGAGCTTTTTCCCCTGCCACTTCCATAAACCGTACAAAGCGACACAGTAACTGTACGTCTCCACCTCCGAGGCATGCCTTCACTGCTTGTCTGCACGTTCTTATCCCCAAGTTTAAAAAGATGGGCTTCAGTAGCTGCCGCCTTTCGACTTGTAATTCTCTGCAGATACACAGTAAGTGTAATGCACTTTCATTGACTTCCCCGCATAAGCGGCATGTAGTCTGAGCCGGAGATCGTTTCCAGGGGGAAGATGCGGCAGGGATGGTAGAATGCCCATTCGAAAATGAAGGTATTTTTCTTTCTTTCTCCTGTTGAATCCCGTGCCTAGATAAGATTGCGGAGAAGACTTAACGTAGCTGTGCACGACAAACCATTGGTGTGCCCTTTCTGTAAGTGCCGCCTTATCTTCTACTAGGGATAGTCTTTTCACAGTCTTGTTTACAAGTTGTTTAAAACATTGATGGGTCCCTGAGGCCGCGCAGAGATCCACAAGGCCCAGACGGTCTACTGATGCTGACAGGTAGCTCATAGCTGCGGATTCCTTTTATGAGTGAATCTCATTCCATAGATGGGAGTTCAGTGTTCCTGCTTCGGCCTTTTTAATCTTGTGCCAGCACTTGACGTAGGCTCCTTTGCGGGCGATTTCTTGGGCCTGCAGGCCAAATTCCAGCCTTATTTGGGCTGGCGAGACATACTTGGGTAGATTGAAAATCATCCTAGCCGCTCTTGAGACAGTTCTGTCTAAAATGGCCGTATCTCTTCCCCTCAGGCACCCGCTCCCATAAGTTATAGCTGGAATGAGCTTTGCTTGCCAATCTTGTAGCAGTGGAATAAGGCTTGGGCCGGCAGTTTTGTGGTTAATGGATTTTAAAGCTGCCGCAATTGATATGCCTCTTCTTTTGATGGCTTCTTTTTGTATATTAAATGTGCCTTTATTATCTAATATCACTTCCAAGTACTTATTTTCTTCAACTACTTCTATTGTTATGTCAGCCAGATGCCAGCAATAATTAGAGGTTGTCTTTTTTGGATATAATTGCATTACCTTCGTTTTATCATGGTTGATGGTTAGACTGTTGGTTATTGAGTATCTACTGGTTGTGTCTAGTAGGTGTTGAAGACCAATGGGGGTTCGGCTAATCACCACAAGGTCATCTGCGTACAGCAGGTTGAAAAGTGGAAGCCCTCCCATCCTTGGCGCATGTGGATTACAAATATCCAGTTCTGTCGATAGGTCAGCCATATACAGGTTGAAGAGCATCGGGGCCAGCACAAACCCCTGTTTAAGCCACATGGTTGTTGGAATTTTTCTGGACCAGAAATTTCCATCTCCTAGCTTTACTTGGACCCACGTCTTGGTGGGTAGAAGTATTAACTGGTTCAGGAGGGCTGATGGTATCTTCCTTTCCTCAAGTTTGTGCCAAAGTTTGGTCCTGTCAATTTTAACGAAGGCTGATGAATAGTCAATAAAACACAGAAAGAGAGGGTATTTTGCTGGTTTGGTGCCATCTGCTAGTAGGAACAGGGCAAGTATATTCGTTGTTTTTCCCATGCCCTTGCAAAAACCCATTTGATTGATGGGGATTATTGATTTTTCTTTTGCCCAGGCGGTAAGGCCATCCAGAAGGAGGCCAGCGTAGTATTTGGCTTCGATGTCAATTAATGCTACAAGCCTGTAGCTATTTGCTATGTTCTTGTCCCCTTTCTTGTATATTGGGGATATAATAGACCCTCTCCAGGAGTCCGGGATATTGTGTACTCCTGCGATATGTATAAACAGCGGTAGTAATGCGAGAGCCCAGTATTCCTGATCTTTTTTTAATAGCATCGGGGGAATTCCGTTAGGGCCCGGTGCGCCATCCAGCTTGCCTTTGGCTATCCAACTCTTGATCTGATGAGTTGTAAATATAGGATGCTCGTTTGGTGCTGGGACAGTTGGATCGGAAAGATTTGCTGCAGAGATGTAACCGGAGCTCTGCTTCTGTGGTGAATTGAAATGTAGCAGCAGGTGTGAGGCCCAAGCTTCCTCTGTCAGGTGTGAGTTAATTCTTTGTACTTTCGGGTTGTTTAGACTGTTTATTGTGCGCCAGAATCTTGCGCTTTTATTCGACTTTGAATTGTATAAAAGTCTAGCCCACAGATTTTCATCTTATTCCCTTTTCACCTGCCAAATTGCTTTTTTCTTCTTTGCTTTTAATTGAGTTACCTCCTTTTGAATAATAGGATCTTGTGCTGTATGCCGGAGTCTGCATAGTATTTTATATGTTGCTTTCTTGAGTTTTCGAAGGTTGGGAATTTTGGAGATAGCAAGGTGGTTCTCTTGATGGTCTGATGAACTATTAGACATTAGGGCTGAGCGAGCGCTTGCTGTGTGCTTTTCTCCTAGTGTTTTGATGAATAATTCCAAACGCGTTATAACATCTGAGTCAGTCTCTTCCCGATTTTCCCATTGTGACTTTGCTGAAGCCAGCAGTTCTTCTGGTTGGTTGGTTTTGCATTTGATCCTCCTGAAGTTGTTGGTGTGTATGGACTCTGGATCCTCAACAGGCTGGTCTAGTGATGGTCTAGATATTCTTAAAGAGGTTTCCTGTGGCAGATGATCACTTTGATACTGAGTCCCTACCTGGAAGCCTGCAATCTTGCTGAAAAGTGGTAGAGTTACAAAGGTATAATCTATTAGCGTACTTGCGGTTGCGCTATGAAATGTTGCCCCCGGGGGCTGATCTCCCGGGAAGCGCCCATTTAGTGCTACAAAGCTTTGATGTTCCAGATCCTTTACAAGATTCCTAGCTAGTGCTGATTGTTGCTTCCTGTTACTTCTCCTGACACGGAATGTTCTAGGCCGTATATTGGTCCTCTGATAGCTCGTCCCTCTTCTGTGGCCCAAGTAGGTGCATGTTGAAGTCGCCTGTCAACAGTAGGTTGGACGTTGGTTCCTCTGAGAACATTCTGGTTATTTCTGATCCCACCATTTTAACTCCTTTGATTTTGTCACGTGGATGTATATAGATGTTTAGGAGTAATATTTGTTGTTTAGCGTTGCCATCCTGTATAATCACTCTGAGTGCTTTAATTGCATTTGTTGGAATTGTGATAGTATCAATATCTTTAGTTGCTATTATTGTCCTTATTGATGAATAAATTGTTAAACCGCCCTTTAGGTGCCCAAAATTGGAGCCTTTTACTGCTGGAGTGTGGTGAGTTTTGAAACCTAGTAGATGAAAGGGTTCTTCTAACCATGTCTCTTGTAGTAGGGTGAGGTTGAAGCCTTGTAGGTAGTCCAGAAGATCTCTATCTGTTGTTTTATTATCCAAACCATTTATATTTCAAGAGCAGATTCATAGGTGATGATCGCCTGATGGTGGTTGTTTTGTTTTGAGTCAAGTGCCCTCACCTGGTTGATTTATCGTTCTTGCTAGCCAGGTCCAGTCTTCCGATCTAATTGCTCAGTTCTGATCTTTTTGTTCTGTTGGTCGGGCGTCCGTGCTGCGGGCGCCTTTAAGCACAGATTGTGGTTGCTTGCCCGATGATGCGGTAAGTGGATTTACCTGCTCTCTTTTGTTTGGTATCGGTGGGTCCGGGTAGCCCGGCTTTTGATGGGGAGTATTTTGATTCGCCATGCCTTTAGTTGACGCTGTTCATCCAGAATCTTCCTCGCTGTTTCTTCTGTAGACCAGGTTGTCTTTGTTACTTCTCTGCTTGAGATTTCCTTGATATTTTTGAATTCTATTCTATCAAGATCATGTGAGCTTATGTCCGTCAGGATCCTGATTGCTTGAATTAATTATAGGATGTTCCCTCTGTTGAGAATGTCTCCACAACCCCTAGACTTGTATTCTGGTATAAACAGGATAGAGCAGTTTTTGAGTTGTGGCTGATTGGTGGTTGGGAGTTTTGCCTGGTTGGCTGGATCCTCTTGAAGGTGGGGGATGGAAAAGTCCACCTAAGCTTTGGCGTCTTCCCTGGCGGTCCTGGTTGTTATGCTTGGGGTGAGTGGCTCTGCATGTCTTTTCATGGTAGAAATCGCTGGCATTCTGGTACTTGCGTTCTTCACACTTTCTTCTGTTGCTTTTATAGATGCCTCCGGTAGATCGTCTGCTGCCATTTCTGACTTGGGGTCTGGTCCCCCTGAGATGGAGGTTACCAAATAGCTTGCTTTGTTTTCTCTTTCTGGAGAAAGTGCTTCCATAATTTTACTGGCAGCTGGGCTTTTTGTCCCAAATCTTCCGCTACCTTTTTGGAAGTAGTCCATTAAGTTCTTCTTTCTTCCTTTTCTCCTCTGCTTGCGACTATGTTTTGGATCTTCATTTCTCGCAATGTAGGACTGCACGGAGTGTTCTATTTAGACTTTTGTTGGTGAAGATTCCTCCGGATGGAGGTGATAGCTGTGCTCTGGGTCCCTATTTTGTTCTTTAGTATTGTGGCATTCGGTGTATCCTTCCGTTCTGGCTTCCTCACTTATTCGATCAGCTGTTTTTTTGGAAAAGCTTGTCAGTCTGGAGTTTGAGTGGTTGGGTGTCGGCGTTTCGTTGTGAGAAACGCTTTTGTGGCCTTCTCCCCATTCTTTATAGACCGTATCCTCCTTGCTGCAGATTGCTCCCTTTGTAGCGCCGTTTGTATGAGCCTCTTGGGGTGTTGTGCTTGGACTTTTTGATATTTTCCTGATGTCTGCTAGGATGTCCCCATTACCGCTGGAATGGCAGAAAGTTTATCGACTATAGTGAAACAGGTACAGTGGGTTTGGGTTAGTTGCATGTCTGCCTGAGCACTTTTGATCAAATTATTCATGTCTGCTGTCGATGTTTGACACAAGGATGGCCACAGAGTTAAAGATGGATAATTAAATGTCCATCTTATCGGAATGATATTGCATTGACTTGATGGATAGCTGCAAGGTGTCCAACAAAGATTCCCAGAGCTTTTCTGAGTCTAATCGATTTGCACCCTTGGTGTAAATTTGGTGGACAGGATTGGCCTTAGCCTGCCTGGAGCCGGAAGAGTGAGGGAGTTTGTGTCAATCTTGTCCATGAGTTATTTGGGCTAACTCGCCGGCTGTGTCGTCGTTGGAATCCTCTGTGGTTCCTATTTCTAAGTCTCTAATATTGGCTTTTGAGCAGCTAGGAGGTTGATTGGGTTGTGAGTTAGGAGAACCAAGGGTGTCAGTACAGTCAATGCTGAAGCAATCGGTTATGGTTGGTTTATCCCCCTGTGGTCCTCTATTGTCGTTGCTCCTTAAGTTCCTAGCCCCGCTGGAGCTGATTCGGGTGCGCTGTGTTTCCAGACCTGTCTCTGTGCTGGAGTTGCTTGGGTCCTTCTGCACCAGTGCCTTTTTGGACTGTGGCACTGGATGGATGGTTTGTTTCTGTTCCTCATTGTGAGTAACATCATTGTGTAATAACATGGGGCCATGTGCCAGGCTAGCTGGAGACTCTACGAGTGCCTCGTTGTGAGATGTAAATGAGAGGGTTGAGCTGGAGGCAGTTGTTAGCGCTTTTTCAGTTTTTTGAGAGTTGTTGTCGAGAATATCAAGAGTAAGATTTGTTCTTCCTGGAAGAATTATGACGTTTGGTTCAAGTGGTAGACCTGTACTAGGCTCAATCCGGTCAGAGAGTGCTCCTGTTAATGTTGTCCGATTAGCCCCAGGTGCTTCTACCATTATGGGTGCTTGGGTAGATCTGGAACATCCTACGTTTGTTGGGTCGATGTTTGTTTTCCTTGGGGACTGGTCCCCCTTGTGGTCCTTCCGAAAATGGAGTGCTCATCGCCATGTTCTTATTTTCTTCTTTTCCTTGATCTGGCGTGTCTGCCTGGGGCATTGATGGTCTAAAGTCATTGGGCACAAGGGGGAGGGGAGGCCGTTGAGGCTTTCATTGCTTGTGCAGAAGACTTCCCCTTCGTCCCTTATGAATGAGAATTTTGTGAATATCTTCGGCTGGTAGCTACTTTTTGTAGTCCTTAGGTTCTGTTCGGGGCCTACAGGGCCAACGTCTACTTGAGTCTGGTGATGGCATGTGTTTTCTTCCTTCGTTAAGTTCTCCTTGCTGACTGTTTCATTTAATCCTTTGCTCTTTTTTTTCCTTTTGTTAATTATAGGTGTAGCAGTCCATCTCTCCCTGCCTGATCTCATCTCCTTGTAGACCTTGTAGGCCTTGTACACCTGTGGTTCCCTGCAATTCCTTATAGTTCTTGAGGGTCTTTTGTTGTTGTGAGTAGTAGGTAAGTAGATGTAAGTGGCGCCTTGATGGTTTGGTAAAGGTTGGTTAGAGTTGGTTAAAGTTGCCTATCTCCTTTCTTCAGCCTTTTCCCGTTTGTACTTGGTTATTTGCCTTTGCTTTGCCTTTATATGTTGCCCTTTCCATTTACTTTTAGTTATTTTTGACTTTTACTGACTTTTGCTGTTGAGTTAAGCAGAAATGCAGAATGGAGAGTGAGGAGGAGTGAGGAGGAGCAAACTCAGGGTCGCCCTGACCGTCCTGTGCTCCCCCCTGTGCTCCCCCCTCAGAGTTTCACCGGGGGTTCAGGCTGGCCTCACCTGTGTCCTGCATTGGCACAGGCGCTGGGAGAGACTAGGGGACACACACAGTTTGATTAGGGGAAGCAGGTAGTGCAGCGTACACCTGTGACTGCCCCCCTCTCAGCTTTGCACAGCTGCTGTGGGCTGCTCCCCTCTCAGCTCAGCTCTGCTGTGGCCGCTCCGAATGCTGACCACGCCTGGTCCCGCCTTGCACTGCAGGGGCTCACCTGGCTCGCCGGCGATGCTCCCTGTTGCACCACGCCATCCACCGTGGCCACGGCCGCCAGGCAGATGCAAGACTTACTCCGCACCACGCCCGCTACGACCGGAGACGAAAGCAGTCCCAAGCGCAGCTGCCGTGCGGGCCCGCCGCAAGCTGCACCAGGTCTAGGCCTCGCTCCACCGGGCTGCCTCCGCGGGAAGGGCTTGATCTGTCGGCAGCCACGGTACAACGCAGCACGGCTCCACCAGCAGAACACGAGCTCCACGCTCCGACTCTCCAACGCAACTCTCCGACAAACTGTAACCGGAACAACAGGAACAACAGGTCAGAATTCTCGTATTGCTGAAAAGGTTGTGCAACAGCCACTTAAAAAGCTGAGACAGAGGCTATTGCCACCTGCCATTTTTCCTATGATGTTATGTGATGGAACCTAATGTTTCCATCTACTTCCCTAGCATTCGACTAAACAACAACCTACACAGTGTGTGAGATAGAAGTCTCCTTTGGTTTGCTCATTTCACCTTGTGATGTTGTCGCACATCTTAACATCATTGTGGACGTACTCTGTAGGGCTGGTTGTGCCTTGTAAAAGTGGGAGGTTGTGGTGCTTCCCAATGAAAGTTTCATGTGATTAGCACTATATAAGCTGTGGGTAAGAACTATATTTGGCTGACATTTATTTTTCTATGCCTTGTTTGTAGTACCTCTGAAGCAAGAGAATAAACTAAGAGTTATGGGTGATTAAATGTGGTAATTAAAGTGCATTGCATGCTGTGAATTACATTAGTGAGAGTGGTGGTTGTTATCAGTGGCGTAGCTAGGCCTTCGGCCGCCCGTGGCAGTTCCAGCCTTTACCGCCCTGCGGCGGCCCTAAGAGCGGGGGGTGGGTGCTGGCAATCAATTCCAGCGTTTGTCACCCATCGCACCGCAGGTAAGAGCGGGGGAGGCTGCTGCCCCGAAAACTCGTGCCGCCTGGGGCACACCGCTCCCCGCCCACCTCTTGCTATGCCACTGGTTGTTATACAGATAAGGCTGTTTTAATTCAACATGGCTTAACAGTATTGGGAAGAGTGCTAATGAAACAACATACTCTCTTTAGGAAGTGGAGCGCCATCAGTACTGCAGAAGCAAAGGGAAGGCATTTAAACTAGTGTGTGTGGTAAAGTGTAAGTGATGGCGAGTGTACAGTACTAGCCCTGGAATCACAATGCAAAAAAGGAAATTTCTAGCCAAGAGGGATGTGGTGAAAACCTGGCAATGGCTCCTCATGGCCATGGCAAGCAGTTAGAGGGAATGAGTCATTTCTGGGCCCCTCTTCAAGACCTCTCAATGGGGAGTTCCAAAGTCTTTGTCAGTGTGCCTCCTGGAACAAGTGTCCCATATGTTGACAGGCTGATGAACATTTTAGTTGAGCAGTTACAGTGGGCACTACTAGATCAAATATGGGTTTCAACATATGGAACACAAGAGTTGATGGTATGAATGGTTGCAAACAGTCTAAACCACTGGCAATCACTCTGGGTATCATTCAACCCCATCAATTTTGATCCAATGTGCCACTCTGGACAAATGCCCACCTTATGCATATCAGTACTGACCTGCTCCTTTCTTGGAACAGTCTATGCCAAACTGCCAGGCAAGGAGCCATCCAGAAGGGTTTACAGACAACCCCAGGCTCGTGTTGGCCTTGTTAGGCCTCATCAGTGAAATATAGTGTGTCCTGTGGCACAGCAAGCAAGAGACCCACGCATCAGCATACCCATGGCCACTTAGGGCATTACATCAAGCACACAAAAGGTGATGGGAAGAATGCTTGCAAAGAATCTAAACCGCTGGCAGTCACTCTAGTTTCCATTCTAATCCATAGTTTTCGCCAACAGTGCCACTCTAAACAGAGGCCCGACTTATTAAAATCAGTACTGACCCTGCTCCTCATAGGGTCAGCCATCCTGAACTGCCATTCAAAGTCCCCTCCAGAAAAGACCACAAGCAAACCCTGACACATGGAGCCCGATTGAGAAAGGGATAAATTGCTAAAAACAAGGATTTTCCATGGCTCAAGGTGAAGAGCTTTATGTACTGCAAGTAGGCTTATCACTAACAGAGTACCTCGTTATTTAAACGATAAAAATCTACATTCATATGAATGAATGAATGAATGAATGAATGAATGAATGAAATAACACTTCTAAAGCGCGTAGCTACTCGAAGGCATCCCAGCGCTGAACGATTCATAGAGGTGAAAGGGACACCTAGGGGAAAAGCCACGTCTTTAGGAGTTTGCAGAAGGCCAGATGATTAGGTTCCTTCCGCAGGGGCAGAGGGAGTGAGTTCCAGAGCCTGGCGGCATTATAAGAAAATAGCCGTCCGCCACTTCTGGCCTTTTTGATCCTGGGAACAACTGCTAAGGAAAGATCATCTGAACGCAGATGCCTATTAGCTCGATAGGGCTGGATCAAGGAAAGATTGATTGGAGGACCATTCCCTCCAAGCGACCTGTGAGCAATACACAGGGCCTTGAAGCGGATTCTCTCCTGAACAGGAAGCCAATGAAGGGACCGCAAAGCGGGCCTTGCCGACTGACGGGACGGGATCCCCATGTACTAGGCACTTAGGATCTACTGAGACAGCCTTCTCCAGCAACTTGCCTTTACAGCTTATTAGCTGTAAGGTAATTCAGGAGAAAAGTTTCTTCAACCAGGCCATTGAGCTGTTGAATGACTTGACAGCAAGCAAACAACTGAATCCAGGGTATTAGCAAATTCAGATCTGCCTTCAAGATCCAACTATTTGCATAGTTCATGAGGCAAAAAGATCTCAATACCTACATATGTTCATGTGCTATATTACTTTAGCTTCATAATCATTATCAGTATGTTGCATATAGTGGTACAATCCCCTCTATCTGACATCGGTATACAATCTCCAAATTAGCAAACACCCCAGGAAATAGTGACTACACTACCTTCTCTAAAACTAATGGGAGATCAAGTCCAACCATTTGCAGTATAATTGTATGACAGAGATCTGCTTTAGCAACATGAAAGGTGATGGACGGAATGCTGAACATTGTCAAACATTCTCCCCCAGTCACAGGTCCGGGTTAAATCCATTATTTTTTTGCTCATCATGCCACCCCAGTTTGTACCCAGCCATATGCAGATCAGTCTATACCCTGCTCCCAATGGGAACTGTCTAGCCCAAAATGCCAGGCCATGTCCTCCCTGAACCAGAAAAAAAGCATCCTGTGACCGGTTTCGGGTTATCACCTCTCATCAAGCCAGGCTAGCTTGAATCCAGTGGCATTGCAAGTACGGGACCCACATCTTGCTTCTTGGGGCAACTATAGCAACACAAAATGATGATGGACGGAATGATAAACATTGTCAAACATTCACCCCAGTCACAAGTCTGGGTTAAATCCATGATTTTTTGCTCATCATGCCACCCCAGTTTGGACCCAACCATAAACAGATCAGTCTTGACCCTGCTCCCCATGGGAGCCACGACTCCTGAATGTAACACCTTCTGTCAGAAATCCATTATGGGAAGTAAGCCTATCAAAGGCAATCATCGATGTGGCTCCTGCCAAGCGTGTCCCAATGCCATCGTTAGTGACAATATTCGAATAAACGAAAGAACGGTCTTTCTTTCAGAAATGACCAACTGTCGTTCTTCGAATATAGTATACATCATTTTGTGTCCCTGCAATTTGGTCTATGTTGGCGAAACGGGGAGAGAATGCAGAAAAAGAATTGGGGAGCATAAATCCAATATCAGACTACTGAAACATACTGCCCCTCTGGTAGCCACTGGATAGAGGCTGACCATGTTGAGAGTGATCTCAGATGGTCTATCTTGGAGAAAGTCCTGCCTCAAGCGGGCAAAGACGTGACAGCCACTCGTAGGAAGAGAGAAGTATTTTGGATATTTACTCTTAATTCTAAAGAAAAAGGACTGAACTAAACCTTGCCATGGGAGAATTCTATTCTGTAATACGTACCTGGAGCTCTCTCTATCCGCTGTGCAGGTTGATATCTTTTTCTTGGACCGCTGTAATCCACTGAAGCATGCAATGCCTTAATTCTTATCTGGAGTCCGTTAACCCTGCCTCTATGCAGGAGTGTGTTTCCTCTTAGGATCTATATAACTTTACAAGTGTTCCATCCTCGGCTCTCTCTTCTATTTTTTGGCGCTTGTCGCCACGGTATCACTCTCATCCCATAATTCCTTTCTCTTTCGGATTACGCATGCGGGCAGTTTTGTAGCCTGCTGGATGCCCTGAGGAGTGTCTTCCTTCCTCGGTACCTATGTTTTGTTGTTGATGTCGCAGGCTAATACATGCTCTTTTGTATTATCCATCTGAGGCTTCCTGTCCATCATGGCGCCCGTGGCTAGGATCATCTGTTTGCCTTATATACTCTTTCTAGCTCGGATTGCGCGGGCGGGGAGGAGCGTTTACTTGGTCCTCCCTTGTAAGCCATTTACTTACGCGCTCCCCCTATTTAAACCAGCTGCTAGCCTAACGGCGTTCTCAGCTGTTCTCGTTAGACGTCGGGTGTTTGCTACGGGTGGCCCAGCCGTCGGACGGTTCCTACTGTCGTTTATATGTACGTATCAGGTAAGTCGACTAGCGTACCCCGTGTGCTTCTGTGCATATGAAGTAGTTTTCTATCGGTTTCCAATCTTGGCCAGCTCACTGTATCCTGCTTCCCCCAAAGGCGTTTACGTGTCTGTGCCCAGTTTATTTCGATGAGAGCACATGAGCTGCCTTTTAATTACATTTGGATCTTTTTGATCTATTCTGTATGCTTCCACCCTTTGGGCGCTCTAGTCTATGAGGATTTAGTCACCCTGTTCCTTACGGGAGCTATTGCCATCTGTTACATGGCAAATGTTAACCCTGTCGCAGACTCACTGACGGAGCACGTCCCTGGCAGACCTAGACCAGAGCCCGCCCCGACTAAAGCTGTTCCCTGCATTTTCTCTTGCCCCGTATTGTCATAGAACTTTAGACGGAGCACGTCTTTTGCAGACTTGGTCTGGAGTCCGCTCTGTGTATTGCAGTTTTTTGCCACTTATTTCTCTATTTTTTGTCTTAAAGCCTGTTCATATGTGTGTATTTGTGTCCTTCCAGGCCCTTGCCAAGTGGTTTGCCTGCATTTGAAAGAAACTGCTGTGCCCGTCCTGGCCCTTTACATTACTAAGCATTCATGGCTTCTTTCCGGACCTCTGTGTATTCTATTCCATGAATCTTGGCTCTATCGATGCCATACCCTATGGGAACATTCAGCTGTCCCCTTATTTATCTGGGTAAGCGGCGGCTCACTCTATTGATACATCCATTCAGTGACTGATATGTCTGCTTTGAAACCTCGGTCATTTGACCGTGAGTCTAAATATTTTTACTTTATTCTATAGGTCCGAGTGTGGAGCCCATGTTTCATTGTTCTTTGCTTTCCATGATCCTGTGGTTTTTTCTTGGTTATCTGTCCCAGGTATTTCTCACCCACCGGGGTGTCTTTAATTTAGTAGCCCTGTTATTCCTTTGACTTACCTGGTCACTGGTATCACGATCTGGTCGAGTATGTTTTTTCACTGGTCTAATGTTTTCTTTTTCTCTATTGGCACGTATGTATCTCACATTGGTGTTTTGGTGATCTCTATGTACTAGCTGGTGACTAGACTGGCGATTTATATTTTCTTTTATGTCTGTCTAGTGTGCACGCCCCTTTGTTAAACATTTTGTATCCGTTTATCTGATTATCCTAACCTGTGCCTTCCCTCTTATTATGAGTAACAGCAGGGGATGTTCTGCATGTTGACACCCCTACGTACCATAGTGTACCATATACTGTATGTTTATATTATATTTGTTGTTCTTCTAGGCGCATCTCACCTTGGGTCTCGCAAATGATCAGCTCGCCCTGAAGAAGGTGTGACCCATAGTTGGGTTAGACACCGAAACGCACGGTGCTGGAGCTTTATGTGTCTCCCTTGTTTCTACCTTCCCTCCTGAGAAGAAACTGGATTGTGAACTTCATTACTGATTGAGGAACTGACTTCCTGATGTCTACTGTTATTTAATTCATTTGTTTTGTATTACTAAACCTTACGTGCTCTCTTTTTATTTATGGGAGGTTTGTTGTTATTGTCCAAGAATGTGCATTGTTAATGAATCCTGATGTGATGGGATGTATGAGTATGTCTGGGTATGTGTTTTGTTTGTTTGGTTTGAAAGATTGTGTGTGTGCGATGCAGGATGCGCTTAGAGTTTTTTGATATTTATCGTTATTATGTCTTTTTACAATTTTGATAAAATAATATAAATAAATGTGATATTTGCATCATACAATGTATTCTGCATTATAATTGGGAAGGCCAGTGTTTTAGGAGGGGTTTAGTATATCAGTGACTTCCAGCACCTTCTAAAAGAATTTACAGGCAGAGAGGTTTTTTTCTTGACTGCAATTTGGCTTTTCCCCCTGTCTTCTCTGCCTGTCACTAGCCTCAGGGGCCCCCTTCCGTGTGTGTGCCTGCTCCCCATGGGAACAGTCCAGCCCGAACTGCCAGTCTAAGTCCTCCCTGGACAGGAAAACAAGCATCCTGGGACCGGTTTTGGGTTATCACCAGTCATTAGGGTGACCAACTGGCATGGGTGCAAATTCAGGACAGTCAGTGTAAAGATTCAGGACAGAAGGTCAAAATTCAGGACAAAAATCTGGGACAAAACATATACGTTTTACAGACATATCAGAGGAGGTGGCACAATAGTATATAAGTAAGTAAATAGACAACCAAAATAAGTACAAGTCAAAATAAGTTTATATAAGGTTGAGATAATCGTGCACTTCACAGTTTTTCAGTATGCGTGCAGCTTTGCAAAGCGACATCAGGCCCTTTCTGCAATCAAGATTTGTGCTAATTTAACAATAAACATTAAATGGTATTTTTTTATTTGTATATTTAAATCTTACATTTTTTTTTTTTTTTTTTAAGTTTCAAAAAACCTTTATTGAGAAGTAGAAAGGTCACATCCACAGCGTTCTGCCTACATCCCAGTCGGGCCAGCAGCGCGGTTGTCAATGCCAGCCAAAGGCTAAACCGGGTGAGGAAACACACAGCATACCGCCTACAACCACTTCGGGCTGGCCGTGTTGGGGGAAATCATCAGCGATAGGGCAATAGCGCATCTGCAAACAGAACATAGCACCCTGTGACTGTGTAATATGCATAATCTTGTCAGTGTAAGGAAACCGTTGTTCTAGCCTGGATAGCGGCACTGAGCCCGCTAGCGGAGAGCTGTAACATTGCAGGAGAGTTCAGGCGAAGTGATGTCATATGTTATGCGGTATATGGCCGCTCGCTAATGATTGGGAAGGGTAGTAGGCCCCGATGGTCTGGAGCTGACATGGCCAGGCGTGCAATGGGTAAGTGCTGGGGGGGTCATGTGCCATGTCCCACTCGTTCTTCCCGCTTCAAGTGAGTAGCGGATAGGAGTGGGAAGGCAGTACCCCATCGACGTTGAGGACCATGCGTTGTGCGCATTAAATGGGCACTGGCTGGTCGGGAGCCGACCACCCTAGGCCGCCTCGGCTGGCAAGATAAATCTTACTTTTAAATGTACAGTGAAAACGCTGTTCCAGTCCCATGACATTAAGAAGCACTTTGCTGAATAGCCTATTGTATTCATTTTTTCTCAGAATTATTTTACCTTGCACCTTATATTTATTAAGGGATAATATTTTCAGGGACATCAGAAACTGAACTGAATACTATTTTAAAAGTGGTTATCACTTCTACCCTTCACAAACATCCACCTTGACAATGTGGTAAATGACCTATAGATGGAGGTTTTGCACAAATGAATGCTCTGCCTCAGACAGTTATTTTATTTTTATTTTCTCCAGCATGGCGCTAAGACAAAAGCAGAATGCCTTGCCCTAGTCTGATGCAGGAGAAGGCACACCACATGCTGTCACTACAATAGGGCCCATTGTCATTCTATATGCGATAATCAGCTGCAGTCTCAGAATGACAATGGGCCAATCCACAGTCTGTGCGAGGTTCAGGAGGGGCTGCTGCAGGCAGCCTCAGTCTACAGTTTAAAAGATAAGTGCGAGAGGCCCCGAGTGAAAACTTTTAAACTCATGGGGCCTCTCACAGGGGAACAGCATACCTTCCTGAAATTCCCCAATTTGATTTTAGTATGATGTCTGTAAGGCATCCGTAATTTGGGCACCCCAAATTACGGACGCCTTACAGACATCATACTAAAATAACGGACAGTCCGTGAAATTTACGGACGGTTGGTCGTCCTACCCTTCATCAGCCAGGCTAGCTTAAATCCGGTGGCATAGCGCACATGGGACCCATGTCTGGGCCTACACTTGCCACTTAGGGCGATAAATGCAAAAAGAACAGGTGATGGACCGAATGCTGAACAAATCAAACATTCACCCCCAGTCACAGATCTGGGACCCAGACATATGCAAATCAGTCTGGCTGATGAGGGGCGATACCTGCTGAAACCGGTCCCAGGATGCTTGTTTCTGGTCCAGGTAGGACCTGGCTTGGCAGTTCGGGCTGCAGGGTGCAGGGTCAAGACTGATTTGCGTATGGCTGGGTCCAAACTGGAATGGTGTGGCAAGCAAATAAAATGATGGATTTAACCCAGATCTGTGACTTGGGGTGAATGTTTGATTTGTTCAGCATTCCGTCCATCATCTGTCATTTTTGCAGAGCTCTGCTTTATCCATAATGAAAGCCTTTGGCCCTCTTGGGCATAATTACAAGCTGAAACATGTCGGCCCTTCAATGGATAAATGGGCCATTGTACTCATGACACATCCACATTCTTTTTAATCTTGCCCACTTTAGTCTTAAAAAGAATAAATCATTTGGGTTTACCTAAGGTAATTTTAGAAACCTGGATCCCTGTGATATATTTAGGGTGCCCGGTTTTATGGAATTTATTTTTTTAACATTTCCGTCTGTATTTATCCATATTTATTTTTTGGCTATTTTATCTGTATTTATCCATATTTATTTTGTATTTTGCGTATAAATGAAGTTGTAAAACTATACATTTCCATATTTATTAAACTGATAGACATGCACTCATACTTTGATGTCTTTCGTGTTTTAGCTATTTAAGCTGCCAAATATGACATACCAATACATCCACCGATAAATACTAGCATTATGCCACAAATGTATATTGACACAAGCCGTTATTTAAGAAAATTTCATCCTGTTTTTTAATTTCTCATGCTGTCCATCTGCTCAGCTGTTGGGCTATAATTCATGAAAGACAGCACGGAGAGTCACTTAAAAGCAGAACAATTTTCTGTATTTATCCACTTTTAAAAATAAATGCAGACAGAAAACACATTGTTTTCTGTATGTATTTATCTGTAAAAATCTGTAAAAACGGAAAACAGGAAGCCCTAGTTATATTCAGTAACTTCTTGTGAAGAACTCCCTTAGTCTGAGGTTCAGTCCATCCTGGCAGTACTATCTTACCAGGATGGGGAAAGGTTACCAATGATGAAGCATATCACACATAAGTGGGTTGAGGTTTCCTTATTCGGAAACACCTGTTTCTGTTGGTAATCGGCTACATGATTATCACTGGTAATTATTGCAGTCGTGGTTTTGCACTTCATCCAGACCTGGATGTCCAGAGCCTACCTGAAGCTCAACCCAACCAAGACTGAATTCCTGTTATTTGCCAAGAACAACAAACATGATACAGTACAAACCTGGCTCAATGACAGGAACCTTGATTGCTTTGAACCCAACTTTCACTGAATGCCAAGCCACTTGAATTCACCCCGGACACCAACCTCATACTCAAGGAACACATTGTCAAAAACACAACGAGAGCTGATACCAGCGCTCTCTTCTAAAGAAATCCAAACTGTTTCTTCCAGAAAGTGTCTTCAGAACTGCTGGTCATGTTCTCGTACTCTTGCATCTGAATGGTGGTAAGACCCTACTCAATGGCCTCCCAGACTGCGCACTATCACCCCTTAGGGGCATTCTACTTGCTGCAGCAAGCCTCAGCCAGGGTCTGAAGAAATATAATCACATCACCTCCATCCTGATTATCCTCCCTTGATGGTCCGCACTATCTTCAAAACCAGCTGTTTCATTTATAAAGCCAGCACACCAAGCACCCCCTACCCCCCTTATATTGCAGACAAGCTCAACATTTCTGGTGGTTCTCAGCACTCCTGCAGCCTGGACACCATCATACTGTGTGGCGCCGCGGCCAGGGCGACTGACGCTGGACGCTGGGGATCACAGTTCGATCCCTGGCTCCGGCGGCAGGGGTCTGCCCAGCACCATGCGACTCTGGGCAATAGCTCGCTTAATCTTCCCAACGGCCCACAGCGCCGAGATACCCCTTCGGGGGTGATTCGTGCGCTATACAAAGTACTGGATTTACATTTACATTTTACTGCAGACTAAGAAGTGTAAAAAGCACAAAAAAAGCAGGACTTTTCCATCTGTGCACCCAGGATCTGTAACAACATCCCTGTCTCCATCAGTACCGCCCCAACACTGCTCCAAATGAGAAAAGAGTTTAAGACTCACCTCTTTAAGGAATACTACATTACAATGTATTAACGGTCCACCACCCAGCTATAGAAACACCATGTACATAAATAAATACATACAAAAAGCTCTTACTGAAAATTAACATAACCAAAGCTGCCACAGAAGTCCTGTAAAGCCCCAAATGTGGTCTTTATAGTAAAGATGAAAATGAGTCTTTGCTGCTGAATTTGTGGTTGCAACGATCACTTTACAGACCTCCTGTAACACCAGAGTATACGAAGAGTATTATGATTGTTGCACAAGAATACGGTTATAAACTGTGATCAGAATGCCTCTCTAGTTCGTATAAGTCAGATGTGACAGTCAACACAGGCTGCCATGCTCTAAAGAGTTATATTCGCACAGACTCACTGTAACACATGCAAAATGAAATCTGTTTTTGAATTGATCAAAATACCTCACACGTTACAAATATGCAAGAAAGCTTTTTACCTCCACATTTGTAATTCTGCATGTCATGTCTATCACCATCAGAACTGGGCCCAGGCTGAGTTTTAGGCTTGGGGTCAAGCAAGGCTCAGCCACGCCACTTATGCCATGTGGGGGTCAAGGAGGGCAATGGAGGCAGGGGGAGGTGAACTGTCACTTCAACTGAAGCAACCATAATCCTGCTCCCGAGGATGGGCGTAGCTATCAGTGGTGCAGCAGGCGCAGTGGCACCCGGGGCAGTATTATACTGCACAACTAGTGGACGCACTTTCCATGCTCGTCGCCGCCACTGACCCTTTTTTCAGGGACGTAACACAGGTCCTGACTGCCCTTGCTGCCCAGAGTAGGGGGCAACCCTCCAGAGGATCCCTAACCCTTCATGGAGCCTCATTCAGCGCAACGTCAATGTATATCTATGAGATGCGCGAGACTCAGGGACCCCTTCGTCACATTCTGCACAGCTTCCCATCATTTTGTGTTACGCACCTGCCTATTTTGCCTGAATCAGCGGGAGCGGATGGACTCATGGATAGATAGATGAACAAAAGTTCTTTCACGTGGTGTAAAAAAATAACAAATGTACATACCAGGACCTGCAACATGTCCTGTGCAGAACAGATTATATGAATGGCCTCGCGCAAAGGAACCCACATTTCACGATTCCTGTTTTTTCCTCTTTCTTGTACAGTGAAATCAGCGAGCAGCATCAGCTATTGTATGATGGACATAGCCTGAACTCGAAATCTTTAAGCTGATTAAATTACCGCACAAAATGAGCACTTCCCTTTGAAGGTTATACTGCCTCAAACAAATCCATGTCACGCATGGATTATGGGCAGCAATGCTGGAACAGTTACACGAATTCGCTTATAAGGTCCTAATTCATAAACGTTGTCCTTATAAGGTAATCTTTAAGATCATGGCTCGAGGAGGCACCAGCCAGGCACGTTTTTTCCCAAATTGAAAATCCCCTTTTTTAACTTTAAATCATGTTCTGCCTCGGCCTGAAATAAGACTCTTCGTGTAGTCTGCTTCAAGCTGCGGCATACGTGTGCAGATGCTCGCCCCACAAACAGTGCGTCTCTTCATATTTCTATGGTGAAAAAGAACAAAGCTCAGTTTCATTATTTTTGCCTTCCTGCCTACACCCACACGCGCATAGCTGAGCTCATCCTATGCCAATAGTTACAGATTCTTGTAACCTAGTTGAAAAACAAGTCCACGTTTTGAGTTAGGCTAACCGCACAGAAGACCAAAGCTACAGAAAAAGAATCCATTAAAATAGATAAAAAGCTATTAAAACAACTGCGCCCTCTTTGGTGTGCCATACGACTCGTCCTCTAGAGCGCTTAGCGCATAAAGGGCAATATAATTACAAACTGTGCAATACAATTGTGATGTAATATTGTGCCAGAATATTTGGCCATACGGGCTGCACACATGAAAAAAAGTCGATACACAGGTCTGGCTTGCATTGTGAATCCTGACTAAACCATTTTAGGAAACCTGCTGCTGTGGAGAAACACAGATAAAAACATGTGTCATGATTCAGTGTACTTTTAAGATGTAAAATAGACCCCAAATACAATGCGAGCACTCCATAGGAGGCAAAATAATACAGCAAACAGCCAATACTATGAGGAGAGAGCGTGTTTGGCCTCTGGATAAAGCCAAAGCCAACTCTATGTACATTTTAAAGAATTAGTAACAACAGGTATTGCAGAAAGCTGCACTGTCAAACCAGACCAAAACAGTCATTGGCAATGCCATAAGGACTGGCTCATGAATGATAATGCCTTTTGTGTCATTGGTGGTTTTAGGCACTCAATAAGTCATCATACATGAACTCTGTCACTCATCTGTGCTTCATGCATCCATTCATCAATTCCACTGACTCATTCTTGTATCCACCCTCTGAAATAACCACAATAAAACACACACAAACCCAAAAATATATCCAAGATAATTAAGAGTACAAGTAGAAACAAGAAAACATGCTACTGTCTAAATATTGTAGACATATGCTTGCAATAACAAAACTAGATTGAGCAGTGGGTGCTAGTCTTGCAAAAGTATTGTTAATAGTTTACGGTTGTTTTAGAGCTCAAGCATGGCCTCCACATTTAGAACCAACATGTTGGTCATCTTGGAATGGTAAAACAATGATACACTATGGAAAGCAATTTTCCATAACTGTCTCTTTGTTTAGAGGAAATGGCGGCATGGGATGCGGTGCACTGCAGGTGAAATGAGCAGCATGAAAGCGACCCGTTAGCACTGCCCGGAGAACTGTAGTTTCCGCTTAAGAAATGTTAAAATAAAAAGAAGAGAAGCCAAGACATGAAAGGGGAACTATAAGAGAAGAGAAGAGAATTCAAAACTAAAGGACTGGCCAGCCAGCACTGCAACTGAAGCACACTCATTGTTAGGTGGATGTACACGTGATCACAAAATGTCGCCTTTAACAGGGCAAGAGAGCTAATGACTGATGTGGATTGAACCATTACCCCATCGAGTTTTCTGTAATGGATAAAACTGTGTGTAAATGACACTCAGACTGACCAACAGCAGATCAAGGCGGACCCTATATATATATATATATATATATTCAGCTCCAAAGTTGTCCACCAGATGAGCAGCACTCAGACAACAGCAGCAAGACAACAGCCTTTGATAGGTATGAACGGTATTCCACCTGCGGATACTTTAAACAGCCGTTCCGTATAGGACTGCCTGACGCGTTTCGAAGTTCCTCAACTTCTCCTCAGAGGCTTTAACGGAAAGGATGCGTGCATGTACCGGTCCCAGTTCACATTTAAATATTGCACGCCCCCAAATGGGCCGCTCCTATGAGACTGTGCATGATGGGAGCTGTAGTCTCGGCACTTAGTAATCCACAGATGGATGCACACATAATGTTCTGTTGAATTCAAAGTCCTCAATGGATCCCCCAGACGGGTCCGTCCTAGATCCTCTGTAGTACAGGAAGCTTGAACAGGAAGTGCCACTGCTGCTTGTGAACGAGGTCGCGTAGCGTGGAGGGATCCGTTGTTGATTGAAAGTAAGTTTAGATGGGGTGAGAACTGGGCTTCCTCGTAATGGGTTAATGTTGAAAGCGTTACTGACACCGCGCCCTCCGCTTTTTGTTTAGAAATAGACAAATTCGGCGCCGGGAAACGAGTGAAGAGTCGGGCCAAAGCAGGGCAACAACAGAGTACCGGTAAGGTACGCGGTTACTCCTAAAGTCAACACGGTGAATTTCGCATGAGTTAAGACATGATCGCCGGTCTAACGACCAGTGCTTTCTTTTGTTTTAGACAGGCGTAGACAATGCTGTGACTTTACTGTTGCAAAGAGTGGCGAAAAAAAAGGAAAAAAAATGGTTGCACGCAGCGAGGCAGGTATGTAGGCTTGCGAGGGCCACTGGTATGAAATATAGCACAACAAATGAGTCAGTGGAGGGAGTGATTTATGAAATGCTCCCGTTTTACTATTAGATTGAGCCACGCATTTGATAGTCGTGTTGGAAGATATCGATCTTTGGGAAAGCCGCAACACCCATAAAGTTGAGGTAGGTGCAATTGGAGTATTATACAAATGCGAAATAGGCATGTTAATAACGGAAAGTCTAATTAGACTTTTGTTTAAATAGGGTCAGCCCAGTTGATTCCCCATCATTCAGACAGCAGCAAGCTTGATGAAAACTTCCGTACAGCAGGTATAGTGCATTGAGGTAACTAGTAGACTGAAGCGAATAGAGTAATGTTGAAGTAGGAGTAAGAGTGACACATTCGTCTTTTGTTTTGTAGATAATACCAATGTGTATATAATTGAGAAGCCCTGATGAGAGCCCCTGGAGGTCCCCTGGGGCTTGAAACGCGTCGGCATTTGCAGTAATAGGCATTAAGACCAATACTGAAGGGATGCTAGATACTGAGGAACACTGAATGAAATTTTGTTCCCAGTTTGGAGAATTAATTTGTATCTATCAGTTGCAAAGAATTAATTTGTATTGACCAGTTGCAAATGATACATTGGTTTATTAATTATATTGATGCTTTTGTTGTATTTGTGATAAATGTATGTAATGTATATTGTGGTAAATGTTGTAAAAATATGTGAATGTTTGTAAATATTGGAATTGTTTTTTGATATGTGTTGGATTGGAAGGATTAGAAGTCTTTTTTACCTACGTTCTTTCTAATGTATATAAATTCAAAAAGATAAAAGTTATTTAAAAAGAAAGGTTGAATAAATGACCTAATCACATGAAGTAACATATTGTGATCATTGCAGTAAGGAAATTGCATGAATTATCCAGAATACCAGGTTCCCCCTTTGTTGTACCTATCGAATACAGCTCGTCCTGGTATCTGTCCTTTTAGGGCCTTACCCCTTTCTTTATTCACTTCCTAAAAGTGGCATTTTCAAACACACAATTTAAAAACCATCTTCACTAATGGGTGGGGTTTTAAAATTCTGAGCTCAGAGAGCCCAAACTCCAAATCTCCAGCTGTTCCCAATTTAAAGTTACACTTGGAAAA
Source organism: Calotriton arnoldi (assembly GCA_963921515.1). Lineage (NCBI taxonomy): Eukaryota > Metazoa > Chordata > Amphibia > Caudata > Salamandridae > Calotriton > Calotriton arnoldi. The sequence goes on from CAWUFW010000588.1 coordinate 3,709,331, forward strand.
TGTTACAAGTCATCTCCATGGATAGCCAATGGGAGAGCTAGTCCTTGCAATAGTGAAAAACGAAATGGGCAGTATTTCACTATCAGGACATGTAAAACATACCAGTAAATGTCCAACCTTTCACATACACTGCACCCTGCCCATGGGGGTACCTTGGGCCACCTTAGGGGGTGTCTTACATGTAGTAAAAGTGAAGGTTTGGGACTGGCAAGTGGGTGCACTTGCCAGATTGACACAGCAGTTTAAAACTGCACTCAAAGACACTGCAATGGCAGGCCTGAGACAAGTTTACAGGGCTACTCATGTGGGAGGCACAACCAGTGCTGTAGGCCCACTAGTAGCACTTGATTTACAGGCCCTGGACACACACAGCGCACTTTACTAGGTACTTGTCAGTAAATCAAATATGCCAATCACGGAGAAGCAATCAGAATTACAATTTGCACAGAGAGCATATGCACTTTAGCACTAATTAGCAGTGGTAAAGTTCCCAGAGTCCTAAAGCCATCAAAAAGAGGGTCAGAAAAATAGGAGGCAAAAAGTAAGATAAACCTGTAAAAAGGGCCAGGTCCAACACAACCCCCCACCAGCCTAATGCCAGGGAGACCAATCAATACCTTGATGGACTTCCCTGATTGGGGCGATAGAACATGGACCCTGGCCCGCAACAGCTGGGCCGCATTCTAGTTCTACGCCTTTCTGAACCCAGTTGGATCAGTCTGTCTATACTCCCAGGGCCCACTAAGCTAACCCATGGGGAACCCTTCTCCTTACCTGTGGATACCATCTGTGCAGCACCTAACCTTAGCTTGCTCACAGATGTATCCCAGTGGGCAGACAGTACCACCATGGCCAACACAGTGGTGTGGCCCAGTCCACCCCGGGGGTGTGACACCTGTCACCCCAGAGGCAACTCTGTCCATCCAGACAGCTGTCAAGTGACAAGAGCCAGGCCGCAGGCCTCTCAGGGCTCTCTAACCTCTGTGGCTTCTGAGAGTGGGCGGCGGTAGCCCCAGGTGCTTGGCAACTTTTGTCCACACTCCCTCCGGCCATTGCAGGGAAGGCATCCTGACACTGGTCCACCAGCCCAGGGTCTGGACCCTGAGGCTGGACAGGAGACTGGGGTGGGCTCTCCCACACCCTGTCCTCCCCTCTGGGGTCCGGTACCCTCCACTGTGGAGAGGTACCCCCAGACTCCAGAACTGTCAGGGCACCTGTGGCAAGTGCCCTGCATAGTTCTCCCACCAGTTCAGGGGTGCTATCCTGCAACTGGTCTCCCAGCCTAGGATCTGCACCTTTTCGGCTGGACAGGAGTAAGGGGCAAGGGCTCCTTCCACCTGCTCCCCCTCCTGGAGCTCTACACCCTCCCACCCAGAGTGGTACACCCAGAAGACAAAATGGTAGGGACACTGCTAGCAGTCACCCGTCACTCCAGGTCAGGGGGGACACCCTGAACCTGGCTTTCCAACCCAGGGTATGTACCCTTAGGCTGGATCTGTGCCTGGCAAGTCAGGACTTCTGGGGGAGTACACCCACCCCACCAAGGGAAACACATTCCTCATGTGTTGCGCAAGAGTCTGCTTGGTGCAGGCTTCCAGCCTCCTGTCCATCTGACAGTGCATGAAGACTCCCCAAGGCCAGAAGTGGCCTCACCAGGGCCATTCCTGGGGTGCTCTGACCTCAGAGCTGGCAACCCCTGACCCACTGGGGACTGTCTCCCCTCCTTGCCCCTTTTCCTTGACTTTTGCACCCTCCCACCCGGAGTGGTGCTGCCAGACCCCAGAACTGGTGGGATGCTCGTCTCAGCCACCCCTCCAAGTTCTGACACTATGGGATCCCCCTCAGTGGATGGCCTCCCGGTACAGACTAGGACCCCCTCCTAGTGCTCACTCATGTAACCAACCAGGTTCCAGGACTGGGTTTCGGGCACCCTGGGACTCAGTCCAACCCCCCTCCTCTGAGACAGGACATGGGACCCTTCACCCATCCCACTACACTGGGACCTACCTGGGCTAATACAAACCTCCCCCACCTACCAGGGTTGCGAGCAACCTGAGCCACCCCCTTCAGGATCACTCCAAAAAGCCTCCTCAGACCCTCTGGAGTCCACCAAAAGGTCTGCCTCCAGTGCAAGCTCCCTGGGGTCGGAGAACTCACACTCCACCAGGTGTTGGCATAGCTCTGGAAAACAGGGACTAAAGATATGTTCTCCAACAGGCAGATCACACAGCCCCACACATGTGTTAACCAAACTACCCTCCACCTCACCATCCAGTGCCTTAAAAAAGTACCCCACATCACCCTCCTGAGACTGGTAAGACAGCAGCTGCCTGTCCTTGAAACTCAACCCAAACTCTTCTGTGGTGTTTACATACTTCCTTATCAGGGCTTCTACCATGGGGGAACACCTCTCCCTGTCACTCACCTCTCCCGTGTCAGTTCCCCAATCCACCTCAGGGACCCGGTGCACCTCTGGAGCTACCTCATAAACCTGGACCACCTGGTGTATGTCATCCCCACCCCTTCAAGTCAGGCACCAAGTCTCTGGGTCTGCGCACTTCTCCCTCAGTACTGGATATTACACTTTTACTGCCACCATACTTGTTGGACTCAGCCCTCTTGATTTCGTGGCCCAGCTCTCTCAGTCTCAGTACATGAGCAAATATCATTTTTTTCTATTCCATCCTGATTCTGGGAAGTTCCAACTGGAAATGCCTTTCTTCCCGCCTGTCATCCAGCTCCTCTGGGGACAAACTCTTAGAGGAAACACTGCTGCTTGCCCTGGAAGGTACCCTCCTTAAACAAGACAACATCTTATATTGGAACCCGCATGTCGAGATGGTTTCAAATTTATATTGGAATCATTGAACCAAATACATTTTAACGCAAGAAATAAAGTTTATTGTTTTAACTTTCAACTTTTTTTTTTTTTTTTTTAATATTATTTCCTAATTTTGAATATTAAACTGAAGAGCCTATATATCTGCAAATGGTAATATGCTCATTTCGACTGAGACTCATTTTCTCATGTCTCTGATATCTAACCATATAATCAATCCATGCAAAAATTTGTTTTTTGCAAAATGTGCTATGGCATCTCAGAATGAGTTAGGTTTTGAAATAAACTTTATTGCTTGCGTTAAAATGTATTTGGCTCAATGATTCAAATATAAATTTGAAATCATCTCGAGATGTGGTTTCAAATATAAGATGTTGTCTTGTTTAACACCAAGGTTGGCTCACCGATATTAGCACTGAGACTGCATCATTATATATAACCACAACGATATAATTACCAAAAGTGCTGTGTTCTGACCGGAACTGAAAAACAGATTACAGACTAACAAAAATAGATTGATTGATAAAACAATCGGGATCTGTGAAAAGGATGTGACACACATTAAGTAAATATGTGTGTTAGTAAAACGTTAAATTAATACTTGCTGTATTCAAATACCAAACAGTCCTCTCAGAGATACATTTTCAAACAAATTCCCATAAATATTTTTAATAGGGGCTTCATTTCCTTTTCTTCACAAGAGGCCAATTGATTCATTATAATTGTAAGTATCACAGATCTGGTGATAGTAACAATCTGTGGCAGTCTTTGTTTCTACTTTTTAGTAATCCTAATTTATTTGATATAGGCCCATATCAGCTATTTGAAGAAATTTTTCTTGAAAAAAAGGAGTCTCTGCTCAATCCCTTAATCAGTGAGTTGCCCTTAAATCTTTTTGACACTGGGACTTTGTGGTGGTCTTTATTTGAATAATTTAAAGACTCACTTACTCTTCATTTAAGGAATTGAATCTGTTTTCAATAATTGGGATTTTTATACTTCTTCACGTTACTTTGGAATTTGTCTATCACCCCGGGTGTGTGTTTTTTTAATCTGCTATTATTATTGCAATATAGACAAATAAGTTACATTATTGTTGTTTTAGATGGGTCAGGAAACTTCACAATATCAACGTTTGTCCTGAAGATGGTCTCGTTGACTTGACACAACGGAGACTGAAAGTCGACGTCTATCCCATTCTTCTTCCTTAGTCATTGTTATTCAACATAACTTGAGTTCTGAATCCTTTGTTGAGGACAGACTCATTATACCGTTTAATAAAGATGGGCTAATATACACTGACAATCAAGATACCGTTATATGTCTAAATTATATGTTTTTGTTGTCAATGTATGTTTAAATTGTTTGCTGTTTTTCCATACCCTTATTCTTATGTTTTTTTAAATATAAAATTAATTCTTTCCTTTTTGATACACCCCGTTATAATTATTTTTTTCTTTAAATTTTGTTGAAATTAATTTGAGTTATTCCTAAAAGTGTCATTGGATGTCACCATATATATAAGATAAAGCTATTGAAAACTATATCCCCCAGATGAATCCCTTGTATGCTCTTTGACCTTTCTTACTTTATTACCCAAGCCCACATGGGTAGATTGAGTTGCCCATAATTCTTTGTTACTTTTAGAAATTTGGCATTTTCCTCCCCTTAGCCCTTTGTGCCTGTTGCCTGTCTTGGGTCACATGACTGGGTGTAGCTGACAGTTAGACTTTGTGAATTCCTCCCAGACAGTCACACATTAGAGGGATTAGGAGTGCCTCAATGGGCCATCTGCTGGCAGGATGGGGGCAGAGCTGAGCACAGCCCCACTTACAACTGAATAGCCTGTGCTCTGCCATTACACAAAGGGCCTAACAACCCTGCGCTGAATCACTCACGGGCATAAGGCAGAGAGAATATTACTCTATAGGTAAACAGCTTAGCGTTACCAATGCATGTTTTCAGGGAAAGAAACTTCAGAAGTGAAACAGATCTGAAAACTTTGATCCCGCCAATTGTTTGAAAGGCAGGTGTAGTTTAACTTTGTGAGCTTCTTTTCACAATCAAACTATATTGGTTGATGATCATTTGATAGGGTCAATTGGCACACTCACACACCGTCAGAAACTGCCTGGGTGAGGTCCCTGCCTCAGCGTTACAGGTGGGTCCATTAATCATAGTACCGCTAGTGGGCTACCAATGACCGCTTGCAAAATGGATTATTAGCCCATCCCTCCTTGGAGTTGAATCCTCAAGTGTATTCTCCCGAATCGGATCAATGCAGATCATGTCCCCACTTTTCTCCCGCTCCAGCATACTGCACAGCGGCAGCGCTAGTCAGTCAACAGAAGAAGCAAGCAGCAGGTTGCACAGCAGCAGGCCTCTAACTAAAGGCAGTAAGTAAGTAATGATTTTGTAAGAAGCCAGCAACGTGTTCGCTCTGGCTGGGGAAGTAATCAACTCTTGCAGCATCACATCACATTTGGTCAATATGCACACAGCTCCACGTTACTCATAGGTTTGAGGCAACAGCGGCCAGAGGGACAGGGCGTGCAAACACAATGATTCCTCAATGGCAGCCTGCACACGCTTGGAGTTTTCACAGCAGTAAAGCCAGGGCTGGGTCTGCAATGACTGTTTGTCATGCTGCATTGGGGAAGCTGTTGGGATAGGTGAATCCGCAATTTGGTTCTTAAGTAGAGGAACAATGCTGCATGTTATCTCATGCCAGGCCATGCACCCATTCGTTCTTTCATAGCACGTAAATCTGGGTAAATGTATCTGGGCACATCTATTCCTGTCTTACATTTTTGACAGGGGTCCTTAGATTGCAATCATGCTGCCTTTGACTTGCTGTATTCACTTCGGCCATAGCTGCCATAGGACATTTGACTGTAATAGTGTTGTACTAGACTATTTGACATGATTGTTTAAACATGAAATGCACTATGGGCACGAGGCCTTGGATTGTGGAGATGGTGCCTAAGACTTACAAATCTGTTTAAAAATTGTACCTGTTGTCTTTCATGGAACTGTGCTGTTCTACTCTTTTGATGCTACTTTACATATTTGTTAACAATGCTCCAAGCGTATTGTAAGAACACATTTGGTGTTTTGCAAATAACCTAAATAAATAATAAATTCTGTTTGTTTAGCGCTGATATAACCACGTGGTCAGTGGAGCATCTTGCATGCTACTAGAGGAAACGGAACAGCATCACAACCACAGTTTATAAAAATAGATGATATAAGAGAATTGATATTTTGGCGCACCTTGAAATTGTGAGTTTTAAATTATTTTCAGAAGACTAATTTTGAGCATCGTATACTGCCTTGGAATGTGGAAACGCTGACTTCGAATTTGGATATGTTGTCTGAAATTTGTGACATAGCCTCCCTTTTCAATGCATTAGTCATCTTAGCTAATTTATTCCGAAATTGTGCTTTAAGTGCACTTTTAATTTAATGTTTTTCAAAATTTTCACGGGGCAGGGATACTGCCTATCAAAAACTTACTTGAGGAAGGTTCTCTTGCTGAAATTCAGATCATGTATTATATCTGGCTTTCAGCAGTGCCAGTTGAGGATGTGGGTGGAGCCAATAGAGTAAGTGGGAGGAGCCTGTGGAGGAAGTGGGTAGAGCCGGGGGGAAGTGGGTGTGGCCTCCTACAAAAGTTTGAGCACCTGAACTTAATATTCTACAAATTAATCACTAAGTACAGTATACATGCACTCTCCATACATGTCCCCTGCAACTTTGTGAGAGCTCCATACCCTATCAGCCACGGTAAGTAGGCACACCACACAGCAAGTGCCCAAAACCGCAGGTCAGAAAGGGTAAAACTTGGGGTTTTACTAGTTTGCAACCCATTTTCTCATCAGTAGCCCTGAAAAAAAATCAAATAATGTAAAGTAAATTACACAGGATAGTTCTTTCCCCAAGTACATATGTAACACAAGGCTAGTTAGATCAGAAAATGAAAGTAGCAGGGGCGTAATGAAGGCCCCCGCTGCCCCCGCGGTGCGAGTGGGCCCCTAGGGTTCTTTGCTTTGGAGGGGTCCCCCTCACTCTCTAAGTCATGTAATTGCATGCCTTGCAGAATACCTGCAATGGCATGGAATAAGGAATAGCTAAACACCCCAGGAAAGCCACTTTGCTTTCCCAAGCAGGTCACTGCAGCGTGGGGGTGGGGGGTGATCGTTCAGGAAGCCCCCATTGAGCCCAAGACCAATGAATGTCTGTGCGATCTGGGAGGTGCTGGGGTACCTCATCGCATTCTGCAGGGGGCCCTATTATTTTGCCTTACGCCACTGGAAAGTAGACTGAAGATTCAGAACTAACCACCTATATTGTCGTCTGTGGAAATTGTAAAAATGTTAAAAGCCAGGAATAAGAATGTTGGAATGGAAAAGTCCTCTGCATGGTAAGGGATGTGTACCTCTGCCCTGAGTGCTGAACTGTACTGTTGTCTGGATCCCTAATGCTGATTTTTTTCATAGGCAAACAAGGATCATGCGGGTGCACCATGACATAGGTCTGTTTGATGGATTGCGGCCTTATTTGGTCATAAGGGGTGTCCAAAGCACTACCCTCAGAGTGGAGGAAGTCTACCACCTCCACCAAGAGTTAAGCAGCACAAATGCGATGGTGGCAACATACGTGTAGTGAACAGTAGTAGTGAAGAGGTCCTTTTTACCCTGTGTCACTAGAGTGAGGCCTAGAGGCTCAATCACCTTTTTAAAAGTTCCGCTGCTGTGTCCTTAACTCACCCTTGGCGTACATCAGGTAGATGTTGAGTGCTGCGCAGTTCAGAAGTAGTGCCTCTGCAATGGATGGGTGTGTGCCTGGGAAGGGTATAGAACAGGGACAGATCAATACTGTGTTGTATGTGTGGGATTAGTGCATGTGATGAGTGTATGTATTCCTGCTAGGAATAGAAGACATGAAAGATGTAGTGCTGTGCAGTGCGTGCACAATGGACTCGTGCTAAGTGTATGTGTGCTTTCGTGAAGTACAATACATGAATGGTTGTGCAGCTTGCACATGGTGAGTGTGTGTGCTGGCAGTGTATGTGTTTGCACACAACACACTCTAGTACAGTATAGAAAAGTTTCAGTGCTGAACAGTGCATGCAGACTGAATGTGTGTACTGAATGTGTGTGTACTTCTAATGGTACAGTACATGGAGGTAACCGTGCTGGACAATAAGTGTGCTGTGAATGTACACTGAGTAAGTGTGCTGGCATTGGTACATTACATGGAGGACCCTGGGTTCCATTTTGGGAAGCCCAGGCTCACCTGTGAAGACATGACAAGGAGAGGAATCACCCTAGACAGATCTGTGCATTGCTGAATTCCTGTGAGCTGGGTGGGACACAGTGGAGTAAAGGAGGAAGGGACCCTCGCTTTACACTTCAAAAGGTTGCTTTTTGATTCAATGATAGATCACAGGCAAGGGGCCTGGACGAATTTCAGGAAAGGAGATGGGGCTAATAAGGGAATCATAAAGATTAGGGCTGGGAGCCTGGGATTAACCTTTTGATGCACATCTCACTGTGGCTGACATCCACGTGTGAACTATGGTCACTCCCATGAATTGTGTTGTGGGTCAATCAGCTATGGAATCATGCCTGCTGTGACAAACATTGTTTCAAGGGGAAAGAAGAAAAAGAGAAGTGGACACTTGAAAAGAAGCAGAACCCCAACATAAAGCTTCAGAGACATAGGGGCACATGCATCAAAGGTTTTTGCGATCGCAAACGGTGCGATTCGCAAAAATCGGCCGTTTGCGATCGCAAATTGGCCTTTGGAGATGCATGAAAGTGTTTCCTATGCGCAATTTAAGAATTCGCAATTAATTGCGAATTCCTAATTACGATTGCATTTAAGGAATCGCAATTTGCGATTCCTTAAATGCAATGCTAGAAGCACTTTCAAATAGCGATTTCGCTATTTGGGACCGCAAATTACAGACAAATCAAACTTGTCTGTAATTTGCAAAACCTTCGAAAAATGCTCTAAAATGCATTTTTTAAGTTTTGGGTTACACACACACATGCCCTTGGGGCATGTGTGTGCGCAACATGGGTGCACATCACAATTTCAGGGGTGCAACAGGGTGTCATTTTGACAGCCTGGCACCCTTGAATTGCATTCTCAATTTGCGATTCTCTAATTGCGAATCGCTAATTGAGAATGTCTTCCCATTCATTCCTATGGGCCTCTAGGCCCATAGGAATTAATGGGAGGTATTCCTTAATTGCGACTCGCAATTAGCGAGTCGCAATTAAGGAATGTTTAGGAATCGCTATTTTTATAGCGATTCCTACATGCATAGGCTTTGCGATTCCTTAATTGCGATTCCTTAATAATCGCAATTAAGGAATCGCAAAAGCCTACCTTGATGCATGTGCCAGATAGATCCTAAATCACATTTTGTTGTCTGGAAATGGACTAAAAGAAGGGGCGGTTGAGACCACAAACTTTGTCATGTGCCAAGCAACCAGATGGGCTGTGTGAGGAAGGGAAGCTCTGCAAGACGGTTTCCTGTAACCAGGACTGGGGGCCAAGGCCTGCTAGTCTCTCTGCTGGGTGAGAATACATCACACAGGGAAAACCAAGATCACCTGCCCTGGAGCCTGGAGCACCAGCACCTGCCAAGACCAGTATGCCCTGTGAGGAAGAGGAGAGCGTTAGAGGGAGCAAGGTCCAGTGGGAAGCCATACAGAGAGGACTCCCTGAGTGAGATGTGAGGAGAACGACTGCGCACTGGTCAGTTGTTGCCCATGTGCAGGAACGGTCCAGTGACCCCCCATATACCAGGAGAGGAGAGAGCTGCCATGATCTCAGCCATGTGAAATGCAGGGGTGGGCGGAACTCACAAGGTTTCACTCCATGGAATTTCAAGGAGTTACATAAAAATGGAGAGATATTCCAGGGAGTTAAGTGGGCGGCAGAATTTGGTACGTCGCACTGCTTCCGCTGATTTTTAGCGCTGGGAGCTTGTCCCATGCTGTAAAATCAGCGCGAACTGCATCACAGCATGCACAAGAGGGTGCTGCTTCTTTCTGCCTTTAGCAACTTGCTGCGATCACCCACATTGAGAAATCTTGCCGGGAGATGGTCTAGCGCTTGATTTTCTAACTGTTAAACTTAACGTTGGTGAGACACGCAAGAGAAAAAACTCTGCCACACAGCAGTTGGCTGATTTTTTCCGGAACTCCGTGCTCCATGCATAGCGTGGAGTCGGCAAAACTCTGTGACTCCGCCGGAGTAGTGAGGTTCATCGCCCACCCATAGTGAAGAGCACCATGCAGAAGGCAACAGACATGCACTGCCATGTTTCAGTGACCCCGTATGTCAGAGGGGGGCCACCGTTGAACTTATTTGGGCCAGGAATGTGAGATTTGTGACTGCTGAAGATCGGCAACCCTGTATGCCAGGAGGTGTCGCTGTAGTGAGGGCGATCGCACTGAAAGAGTCAGCCCCAGATTGTGAGTAACGTGGCAACCCCGTAAGCCAGGAGGGGCTGCCGGTACTATTTTGGCCAAGTATTCTGGTCGTGGCCTGGACGAGAGGATTACTGCTACGACCGGCGGGACAAGCCCGCCAACAGCATCTGACTGCTTTCTCGAGAATCACAGGATGCCGCCAAAGACATTGCACCCTTGCTGGAGCTCCACTCGGGAGTCAGAGAATCTCCACCTTTGTTAGGGGAAGAGTGGTTTACCTCATGTCTAATGCGTGGGAGCAGCTCCGATTGCTGGACGAGCCAACAGAGCTGCTAGAAAAAGAGAGCCTGCGTCTGCCAAGTGCTTCCGTGGGAACTGTGTGCACCCGTCATTGCCAAACAGGATCTGGACTCAGGAGCGCCCACACAGAGGGCCCTCCCTGCACCGCTGAACACTTCCATGCCGCTTGCAAAGGTAAGACTGGATCTGTGGCTTTGGGGCCCAGGAGGACTTTCTGCTAATGGTGCTGCAGCACTATAGACACTTTTGACTAATAACTAAAGAGTCAAAGAGGGACTCTTAAGTATGGCCTACTAGAGCACATTCCTTCGACGTGGCCACAAGTGAATGGGGAATAACCCAAACACGTTACAAGGTGGAGGGTGGGACAGGGATTTGCCTGACAACTACTAGATCCCTGACTTCAAGGGGAGTGTGCTATTTCATATGTGTATCATTAGTCCTTTGCATGTGTAGTTAGAAATAAAATACTTTTGTGTCTTATAAAACTAGGTATTGGACTATACATTGATTTATTGTTCACACTGTATGCACTTTGAATTGTGAGTCGTGTTTACTTACCTGTATCTATACTTTCTCTCTAAGGGAGCCTTTGACTGCCCGTCCACATCTACCACTGAGAATCAAGTGCTGAAGGGCTACTTGGCCCAGTTGCTCAGGATCCATAGTAGGTCGGCCCTGGCAAATCTGGAGTAAAAGGCCTCAATCACCATGGTTGGGCCCAGTAGCACCTGCGTGCACCGTGGCCCTCTGAAAGTAGTTTTGACAAAGAAACACACACTCACACAAGTTGGTTCAAAATACCTTTTTTCTGAGCTGCTGTACTATGCAACATAAAACTGCTCACCTAATGTCAGTTTGTCATGGAAGTTTGACTTCTCAAGCTGCTAAAATAACTTAGTTTAGTGGTTCTTAACCTGTGGTCCACTGACCCCTGGGGGTTTGTGACGCCTACTTGGGGTCCACTACTGCATAGAAAATGAAATATTCCGGGTAATAAAATAAATAAAATAAAGACACAAAATTTTACATTTTACATTTTTAAATGTTCTGTAAATATGAAAGAAATGTAATCAAGAGGCTAAAAATGCAGTGTGTATCCTTAGCTTAATTAATTGGAGCAGCATAGGAACAGCAAATAGAATATAGTATAGATAATAGGTGGTCTCAATTGAGACGTCAACAAAAAGAGGGTATGAATTGGGAGCAAAAAAAACCAGAGTAATATCCTAGAGCTTAACATCTTCTTTAAGAATTGAAAACTGAATTTGGAAAAACTCCACCCTTCCCATCAAAATTAAAATTTTGATTTTTCTATACTTGTTTGTGAATGAAATAAAATATTTCAACATTTGTGTACTTATTTGATGCATACATGTTTCTTTATTTTTGTGTATTGTTCTGAGGTTTAAATTGAATAAATTGCTTAGGACAGGGGTCCCTGGCTTCCAATATTGACTCAGTGGGCACCCCCTGACTCCAGTAAAGAAGTTAGTAATACTAACATCTGTTACCTACAGCGCCATTACACAGCAATACAAGTAAACTAGTTGATGTGGAACTGAAATTAGGACAGCAGGTTCTGTTGCATGCTATAGCAATTCTGATGTAAGCAGACACTGAAGTAACTTGAGTATCTAGGTCCCGTAAATCCTAGTTCCACTATCGAGGGCTTAAACTATTAAGGATGAGTGAATCACCCTTTTCTACTGACACAGTGCTGCTATGGCCACCGGAGGCAAGTGCGAAAGATTAAATGGAATACAATTCTCCTGTGTCTACTACTGGTGAATTATACAAATTGGTCAAACATATGGTGGCATAAAAATGTATGCTAAATGAGATATTTCCTAATTGTCTGCATAATCGAGTCGCTGTATAACATTCAGAAATGCCCAGTAAATCTGCATTTCTAAATATACAATTCACCGGCTAAACTGTACACCAAGCAGATTACACAGTTAACCAGGGTAAATGAAATCAGGAGAATGTTTTGGATGGCATCTATGGCAGAAACATAATATTGTGCATGTACCAAACTTTACAAATGCTGCATTTTTGTACATTAGTATCAAAAGCAGGGGCTTCCCAATAACCGCCTGGAACCAGGGGCATATACACATATGTACAACAATGGTTCCACATAGAATAATTGAATCAAAGAGAAGGATGTACAATGATCATTCAATAGAAGAACAAATCAAAAGGTTATGAAAAAGAAAAACAGGAATACTTGTAGACATAAACCAAGATGATGCCTTTTATAACTTAAAAGAAAGAGAAGGTGCTCAGTTCTCAGGTGAGCACACAGTGAGTGATAGAAAAACAGTGTAAACGTTCATTGCAATATAATTTAATAGGCAATAGAACAATTAGAAGGTTAAAAATATTTCTGTCCAAATGTTGGGTCCTTATGATTAAGAAACACAAACATTTCATTGCATAATTAATTTCAATTGCCCTTGTCGTCAATGGCGTTTCGACCCTTGTCAATTAGAGGGACATAATCAAGATACAAAATGTTCTTATGATGCAAGAGCAAAAGAACGTCTGCAATAAAAAAGATATATTACCTGGGTATTTTTGACTTAATGGCTACGTTAAAGGGGTGCCGCAGCCTGCAAAACATGCTCCCTATCTGCTATTCCTGCCCTACACCTTCCCGCTCTGTCTTCCGCTCATTCCCAAAACGAACCCGAACCCAGTATTGCGCCCCACCCTACCAGGGTCCAGGAAATGCCAGTAGTCCACTGGAGCCCTAATTTACCAAAAGCTCTGTTGAGGCCCAAAAAACACCTTTCCAACTAAACCCTGGAGCCGCCTTGTCCGTGTCCTTTCCATTTTGCCTTTTACATGTAGCCAGGCAAAATCTAGTAACGTGATGAGGCAGCCATTTTGGATGGCACAGCCTATAAGAGCCACGCCTTGCACATGTGCAATTGCTTGGCTATCTTCGACCGCGTAGGAAGCTGCTCCTCGCTCAAGCACTTGCCTGAATCCATGATCTGGAAATCCCCACGTTTTCCTGCAACTCTGTAACCGAGAAAGAGAAAGACAAGAAACAAAGGAATTAGAGGTTAGTTCGGTTTACCTCTTGCACTAATTATAGAGCATCTATAGCATGCTAGCCTCAAGCACCGAACTATAACTAATGTACGCAAACTCAGAAGTTTTAAAGACGCTTTAAAGACAGACATTGTTACAACTAAAGAACTGTGATTCATTTAAAGCAAATAAGGTTGTAGAGCGCCAACCCATTCCAAAAGGAGTTGCACGTTGGATAGGATCCTAGTCTTCAAGCAACCAAAGAAGTATTAGGTTGCTTGTTTAATTCGATACCTACCTGGGAATTTGACAGCAAAAATCACTGAACAGTAGAGATTTTAAGTAAATAGGAGTTGATTAATAAACCAGTTGAATAGGTTAAGGAGTATATGTAATATTGTAGAAAAATTCTTGCATTATGTTAACTGTGTTTTGTACTTTATGCAGCACTGAGAAAACTGCTGAAGAACAGTTGAGTAGATTAAAAGCAGAAATAACTACAGGGAACATAGGAACAGCAGAGAAGCCTCATTCATCTACATCCCCATTCGAAGCTACATCCCAGGTATCATCCCCACCCCTTTTTCCCTGTTTGGATGTTCGCACCAGTGCACTCTTAGTATTGGTGAGTGTGTCCAGCAGGGCGATTGGTTGGATCCACTTCACTTCTTCAACTGCTGGTGTTCTTGGCTGGATAATCAGGTTAGTCCATGACAAGGGGGAGGTTAGTGCCCAAAAATTATAGATAGACTTACTCACATGGTCAAAAGTCAAAAGTACAATTGTAAAAAACAGATGTTGGAACTGCCACTTTATGGTTGGTTGAGGCAATGCCCCAGCCGGGTACAACCTACCACTCCTGTCAGGGGCGGATGATTACACACACTATATAAGCTGCGATCACCCTTGGGTAGCTGGGCATTGAGCAGTCAGGCTTACCACAGAGGCAATGTGTAAAGCATTGGCACAGCTCTTATCCACGATAAATACCTTGAGCGTCACAAAAGAGACTTCACACCTGATGTATGTAAATAACTTTTGTATTCAACACATATTATAATCAACATAACATGAACATCATGTCTTTCTAGGCATAAACCACATTCAGAATTATCACTAGCAGTACTAGGCCCAGCCGTGTTCAAATGACATCAACAATATGCACACTTGGGAAAGATCCTGATACACACCCCACCCCCCCAGCACCCTTATGCGGTGCAACACATTGTCCACCCCAGGCTTACCCTAGCAATTCTTACAATTCAATACCACACAGTTAGAGGGTGCACCCCGGGTCACAACGATATCAGAAATATGTACATACACAAAATTATACAACTTTTTTGCAGTACTGCGGGCCGAGGATGCATGGGGAAAACCAATGTCAAATGTAATGCTTTTCTGGCAAGGAATCAACATATCGGGCAAATTGCCGTCAAGTGTTGTGAATCACGGGCTGTTTCCCACAGTCCCTCCCACACACAATCTCCATGCCTCTACACGTTGCAACAGATATCAGACAAGTCTGTACGGAAGCGGTCGCACACATACGCACTCAGCACCCTAATGCGGTGCAACTGATACCCAGCAGGTCAATTGGTTACACTCTGCAGACCCTGTGGCCCCAAGCCTTCTTCCGACCTCCAACTCACACCAACTATCCTACACCCACAGATTGGAGACACCCCTGTTCCCCCCGCCCCGGGCACTAGGCCACACGCGGCTGTAATCACTCTTAGTGAGGGTCCCAGGAAGCAGGTGGGGTAGGCAACAAGGTCAATTGGAGGCAGTTGGCAAAAGGGGTTTAGCAGCCACTCAAGACGTTCATCCACAGAATGCGGAACAGACATGGGCCGATGGCAATATACAGTCACACCCAAGGGGGTCACCAAGGCCTTCCAATACCTGCCCAGTTCTTTGAAGCACAGGGGGTGGTCACACAGTCTCCTCACCCACTTCCGATAGTTCTCGAGGTGTTCCTCCAGCCCCATCAGCCACTCTCACCACCTAGCCCGAGCCAGCAATACAACCTGGCAACACTGTGTCATCAGGGAAGGCCGGGTGAGGAGAGGGCAATTGGTCCGCCATGCTGAGGGCCAAGTAAGGGAACAGTAGATGAATGGAGAATGAAGCAGGGGGGCCTCTTGGAAGGAGGTGGCACCCTGTCAGGTACACGTTGATCAGAGTCGCACCCAGGCAATCCAGGCACCACTTTAGTTGCACAATGATACGGGTAGCACCAGACCGTTCTGGTCACTCATGATTGAAGAGTTGGAAATTCCGTACCTTCCTGGAAATGAGGCACAACGTCCAGAACAAGTCGATATTGGTCGCACCAGACAGTTCCGGTCAGACACACAGGCACAAGTTCAGCAATGTCTCACAAGGTAGAATAAAACACTACTACAGTTATGCCCCTACCTCTGAGGGTTGCAACTCATGAATCGGACACCGCACACAATGAGCATGCAGTCGATGTGTCGCCCAAGAGAGATGCAGCACATTTGTTGAAGCGTGCCACGCTGGATCCCGCAACCGGTGAATCCACTCACCTCCAACTATTCCCTCATGCGTGCCAAGGCCCCCACGATGAGGGGGCCACAAGCCTTAGATGCAGGCCAGACTTCGTGCTCCGCACCAGATGACCCGGTCTCCAAGCACAATTCTTAGTTCCACACCTAAGCCGCGCCACCAACTGGAATCCAGCAGATGGTGTGGGCACTTAAGAGGGCTCCACTCTTCAGGTGTTACAGCTAGATGGTGTGGTTCCCTCTTAGGAAATCTTTAATGTCCCTGAGACCTCCAAAAGAACAGGGAGCAACCTTGACAAGCCCTTAAAGAGCACACTTCATGGAGCCACACAGTAGCAGGTAGTCGTCCCAGACCAGTCACTTTTCAGGAAGGGCACGCGGTCCGTTTCAATGGCAGTTATCCTCCTTGTACACAACAGAGTCCTCTAGCAATGTGCACCATGCAGTTCCAGATTCACTGGTCCCACCTACCCACAAGCGTATCCCACCTTTTGCTGCAGTATGGCACCAGTAGTTATACTGGAGTGTGCCCTGGAGTGTGCCTTTGAAGTTGGTGGTGGTTCAAAGGATCTCCCTTTGAACCACATATGTCTCCCCTAAATTTCCATCCTGTCTGCCATGAGGCTGTGTAATGCAGATCTTAATCTTTAGTGAGGCCAGGATCTGGCTCTGGAGGCCACGTGTCGAAGCCTCCTCCTACAATCTCTGCAGCCGGGACCACAAAAGACAGAGGTCGGTCATTCCAATTGAATGCCCAGTGTTTTATAGCTGTCGCAGGGGAATGCCTAGATGTGCTCCCCCAATCTCTAGTGTAGATTGGAGCCAAGCACCAAGGCACACAAAGAATGTTAGAGCATAGAAATTCCCAATATCTAGTAGTATTTCACATAACAGGAATGTGACTGTGATTATTCAACCTTCATCTTTAGAATAACCAGGTCAAGAGAATTAATTTTCTTGGCCTATGTATTTATTTTACTATTCAATCAGTAATATTTTAAACGGCATAGTATGAACTTTAGACATATCATGAAAGGGCCACTTCTCAACTTTTTTTTCAATGAACAAATATACACCACAGGACAAGACAAGACTATTCAATTCAAATACCGTGCATGACTAAAATAAATGAAATAAATGACTGTGAGTTGTACATCAAGAAAAATAGAAATCAACAACAATAATGATTCCATATAAAATGAACAGTTTCAACGTAGACCTTATTGGGACATTTAGAACCAGTCAAATGATCTATTCAAAACCAGAGGTGACAATCACAATTGTTCTCAGTGCAAGGAGCCAGAGCGGCAGTTACGAGAGCTCAATGCCAGAAGAATAAATTAAGACCACCAAAAGAAATACACATGGCTACCAGAAAAGAAGCTAAGAGGAATCTAAGAATAAGTTATTGAATTTGTCTGTCCCAGAGGACATAAGATTTTGTCAGAAGCCTAAATAAATAGCGGTTCGAAACGTGTTGATGGAAATCCTCGGGGATTTCTCTACAAAATCATCTGTTTGTTTTGTGGGGAAACAAGTTGAATGGAAATCTCACTCCAGTTAAATAACTTTGAAACCCCAAGGTGTGTACCAAGAGGGTCACGGTACTGAGAACAATTGTGATTGTCACCGCTTGTTTTGAATAGGTCATTTGGCTGGTTCTAAATGCCCCAATATAGTCTACATTGAAATTGTTCATTTTATATGGAATCATTATTTTTGTTGATGTCTAGTCTTCTTGATGTATAATCATTTATTTAATTTATTTTAGTCATGTACAGTATTTGGATTGAATAGTCTTGTCTTGTCCTGTGGGGTATATTTGTTCATTGAAAAAAAGTTGAGAAGTTGCCCTTTCATGATATGTCTAAAGTACATAAAATACCATTTAAAATGTTACTGAATGAATTGTAAAATAAATACATGGGCCAAGAAAATGAATTCACTTGACCTGGTTATTCTAAAGATGAAGGTTGAATAATCACAGTCACATTCCTGTTATGTGAAATATTTATAGAGGCCTGATTTGGTTGTATGTATAAGGGCCCAACCCTGAAGTTCGTCATTTTCTAGTAGTGGCATTTCTATGCGAATCATGACAAAGGCACCTTGACCACTGGCAAGGGGTTGTCGCTGCAAATTCAAAGATAGGAAATATTATGAGGCTGCTCCACTGCAATCTACTATTGCAGTCTGAAGTAATATCAGCCATTTCCCCATGTTAGCCTATGGGAAGAGCAAACCTCCTAGGTAGTGAAAACACACATTTATTCCTCACTAATTGGGCAGGGGACGCACATGTGTACCTGTCCTGCCTTTCACCTACCACTCGCTTCACCCCTTAGGACGCCCCCTCGGGGTACTCGGTGGAAGTGAAAGCTCCTCTCAGGATGGCTAGTGACTCACATAGGCCAGTCTGAGTAAACACCCAATTGTGAGTATCAGTCTGCAGAAGCAGGCTGGACCCATATTTTAGGAGCAGCGTCTGTGCCAAGTGCATACCAGACTGCAATTGCAGGCTGCACACATATTTTAGAGCACCATTGGCACGAGTGCTCACAACATCCTGTGATGGCAAGCTGGACCCATGCTTGGCACATTCTCAGTGCAGAGTGCACAGCAGCCTGTATTGGCAGGCTAGACATGCATTCAAAGACACCACCTGTGCCAGTACGCCCACCAGCCAGCACTGGCAGGCTGGACCCAGGTCTTAAAACATAAACGGGCGAGTGTGCCCCCTCCGGCCAGCCATGGCAGACCTGACCGACATTTTAGAAACCTCAGGTGAGCACAACTTCCTAACGTGCATCGGAAGGGCTCGAACATTTTCACACTGCACTTGCAGTGGGAATGTGCCCCAAGCCCTAAGGCCTTAACAAGAGACTTGGTCACACCCAGGAAGTATCCCTTAGGGAGAGCCGACCCCCTAGGTAGGAAAAGCCCTCATGGGGGTTCATCCCTACCCAGGCAGTGCACATGCAGATGCACCTACCCGGCCACTCACCTACCCCAGTTTGATGGTAGTGAACAGACCCCTCAGGGTGGGCTACGGAGTGAGACCGGCCACTTGAGTATGGGACATCTTTGACAGGCTAATCAGGTGGGCGGCACAATCTGTGCGGCATCCCCCTGTTAGCCAGGGTCACACCTGCCCTGCATATGTGGTGTATCTTATTACAGGGCACTCACAGGCATGACACATAGCCCAATCAAGTGAGCACCCTATCCTGAAATGTGCAGGAAGGGCGTGAACACTTTCCCGCTGCAGTACAGTGGGAAAGTGTCCAGAGTACTAAGGTCAAGAAAAGAGAGTTGGCACAAACCAGGAGGAGAAAAAGCAAAAGGTTTTAGCGAAATCCCCATAAGAAGGGTCGTGTCCAACAACAGATGATCACAATTGATTAAAAATGAGTTAGACAAGATCCAACTAATAGATCTGTGCAGCCAAAGTAAAGTAAGTGCCCGAGTGAACCATCACCAGCAGAGGATGAAAAATACAAATAAAAAAGTAACTTTCTCCCCTCGTTCGGCATAAAAAAAAACGTGGGAAGTGGCAAACCAATTGCATGAAGTCTCAGGAATCCAAATGGATCAAAGCGATTTATATATGTAAAAAAAATTGGTTTTAAGCAGTGGAAAATTGAGTGAAACAGTGCCTTTGTGGGCAGATATGTGAGAGGTGGTTGGGCAAATACAGTGGCTGCTTTATGAAGAATTTTTTACCCCTTACGAAGAGTTATATATACAACAGTGGAGATATGATAAATCAGTTTGAGGGTGCCATCCTTTGCCCCGAAAGGGAATTCCTGGTATTCTTGGATATTTAATCTTTGTTTATGAACATACCCTAACTGGATGATATTAGGGTGATCTCTAAAGTTCCTAACACACAAACAGGTCCAGTAATGGTTCATCATAGAACTACTGCATTTGGCTTTGACTAAGAATTATCTTGTCTTCAATGGTACCTTCTACCTATAGACCAAAGGCACTTCGATGGAGGCCTCTTTCACCCCAAATTCTGCCAAACTTTATGTCAATGACTTTGAGTGCAGAATTATATATCTTTTGCACCACATATGTCCATGGAGGAGGTTCATAGACAATATTTTCATTATCTGGAGTAGGGACGAGGAGACCCATCTGGTCTTCATTGACTGGATAAATTCCTTATCTTGATGCTTTTATACCATTCTCGCTCTCATACAATCAGAAAGGAATTCTATATATGAACTCCTGGTCCCTATTTTTAAGTTATATGCAATAATTTGCCATCAATATCCAAGGCCAATAAAGTCAAACCTGAAAGTCTGTATTTTTAGAGCTAACAGAGACAAATTGGAATCTCAAGAGAGGGGAATCGTACTCAGCTTTCTTCAACCGTTCGTTGATTATAACTGTCATTCATAAAATGCGAAGTTTTTCCTTGCACTACAGAACATGGCCATTTCATTGGGTCAGCAGTTAGAATATTTCACGTGGGACAGAAATGTTCTTTTTTCTTTCTTTTTTGTTGCTATGTAAAAAAGTGCATATATACAACAATGGTTCCGCATGGAACAAATGAATTAAAGAGAAGGATGTATAACCATCATTCAACAGAAGAACAAATTAAAAGCTTTTGAAAAAGAAAAAAGGGACTCTTGTAGATGTAAATCAAAATTGTGCCTTGCATAACTGAAACAAAAGAGAAGGTGCTCAGTGCTCAGGTGAACACACAGTCAGTGTTAGGAAATCGGTGTAAAACTGTGTGTAATATAATAAGCAATGGAACACTGAGAAGGTTCAGAAAATTTCTGTTCAAATTCTGGGTCATTATGATCAAGGAACACAAATAGTTAATCAGCACATTTAATTTCAATTGCTCTTGTCGTTAATGGCGTTTCGACCCATGGTGATTAGAGGGTCATCATCAGGACATAAAAAGTTCATATGATGGAAGAGCAAGAGAATGTCTGCAAGTGTAAAGATATATTACCTGAGTATTAGTGACTTCATGATTACGTTAAAGAGGGTTGTTGATGCCCAAACAAAGTGTACTCACATGGTTAAAAGTCAAAAGTGCAATCTGTGAAAAAAACAGATGATCAAAATGAGTCACAAATGAGTTAGACGAGATCCTACTAATAGATCCATACAACCGAAAAGAAGTAAGTGCTCGAGTGAACCATCTCCGTCTGAGAATAAAAAATAGAAATAACAAATTAACTTTGAACCCGTGTTAAGGAAGAACATTTTTTTTTTAAATGGCAACCCATTTGCATGAAGTTTCAGGAATCCAAATGGTATGCATATATACCAAAAAAATTAGTTTTAAGCAGTGAAAAAATGTGTGAATGGTTTGCCTAGAGTCACATTTGATGGGATATTTTCCTTTTGTGATATGGTTTAACCCCTGGTGTTTTTTACACTTGGTTGTTGTGAAACTTCTCTGGTTAAATTGATCCAAGACATACCAAGCGTACTTTGGGCCTAATGCAAACAAGCAAGTGTCGATGTGGCCTAATGCAAGCAAGAAAAATGCACCCCGCCACAATGTGGGTAGTAAGTTTCACCCTTAGTTAGGGTGCTAAGAGCCACTCACTGTTGCCTGGTGCTCCCTACTGTACTTTCTATAGTTGAGTTGCCACTGAGTGAAATTTGTATTTGTGTTGGGGTTGAAGTGTAAGTATGCCTGAGACATTCTTATCACTAATCATAAACCAATGCACAATTCAAAGGCAAGGAGGTGATTGATAAGTAAGGAGCCAAGTTTTCACAGCTTTTCTAAATTTCAGTAAGTATCTGTGTAGAGTGGGACTGGGACAGTGCCTAGAGATGATTGTCATGTTATCTGTTGAGTAAGTGTCTTACCTCAATTTCAAAGGCACGCATATGCTTGCCTGGCACACTTAACACTTCGGTATCTCACTTAGAAAAACAGAAATCAGTGGTGGGTGGAAATGGAATGCTTGAATTAATCTTTGCCTATGGTAATTACCGGGGCAGTCTAATTCAAGCTGCCAGGCCCGGTCCATTCTACATGACACCAAAGGAACCACAAACCCAGTTTCTGCCTTTTTGTGCCTCTTCTTTGACATTCAGCTTAGGTCCAAAGGCACAGATACAGGGCATGTCTGGGCACACCTCACGCATACAGCATCGTGCTAACAAAAACCAAAGCAATGAGTGGAATGCTTGAAACAATCCAGTGGCTTGTACTTCCTTGGAGCTGCACTGCAGTCCATCACTTTTTGTACCCACTATGTCACTTTTAACAGAGATCAGCCATATGCAAACCAAACTTGGCACTTCTCCCACAAGAAGAGTCCAGCCTAAAATGTCCGACCAGGTCCCATCTAGATAAACTCAGCAACGCATTCTCAGATTTAAAAAAGTGCGTCGATGGACAGCTCACGAGTTTGATTCCCATTAAGGCAGTCTCAGCCTTCTAGGGCAGCGCATTTTAATTTAATTAAATCAGACGAATGCTTGGGTTTTTTATCCCAGCAAGGCCAACCTAGATTTCAGTCCTCTGAGGCTGGTGGCTTGTGAACGTTGCCAGTGTGAATCGATTTCGGAGAAGGCGGGATTTACCAGCTTTGTCACAGATTGGAGCTCACTGGAAGTTGCATAATTTTACTGAAGGGTAATTGCACGAGTTTTGCACGGCCTTTAGGAACGGCTGCATAGCAGTAAGAAGTGCTGCACACTATTCATTATTAAAGCAACTGTTGCCGGCCATATCAAACGCCTGTCCTACCGGGTCCATCATCTATTGCACCCCTTCCCTGTTGCTGATTATGATTGGCGCACGCAGTACTCAATTTAGCATGCAGTTGCCTGCGGCTGGAGGCATTAGAATAGTTTGTGGGCTAAATATGGACCTCTAGTGAACCAATTTGTGTAAATCCCAAGTCAGAACTGTGGTTAAAACTCTGGCATTTAGCAATGTTTAAACTTTCCATTCATCTGTATTAGGCCTTTTGTCATTCTCTTTTTATTTTTATTTTTTTTCTCCCTACGCACCTCCTCTCTTGCTTTCCCGCTCCTCCACGATTGGCGACGCTTTCCCCTATGTTCTCTCCCTTCCTCACCACTCCTCTCCTGCTGGCCAGCGCTGTTTGGCTTTGCGAAAACCGCTGTATTTAAAAAGCATCCAGTATTAGAAAAGCCAACAGCTGCGATCACAGAGCATTGGCAAAAGGCAACGGGTTGGCTTTGTTTTATTTTGCCATCCGGTGCCTGAGCCGCTGCACATCAGAGCGACGTGTTGCAGCAGTTTACTTCCTGCAACGGAGTCGCTCTATTTGTCTTTTTATAACCTCTTTAATAGTGGTTGCCTATCCCCAATCCTTGCCACTTGCACGTGTGCCACGCAGCCGCTGTGTCCTATTGTGGCCCTTCCTCGCTGCTTGCCCCCAGCACCCTTTCCCCGCTCCTTGCTAACGCCACCTGACTGAGGGCAAGCCACGCGTTACTGTCTTGTTACTTACCGATAATTTTCATTACCCCGATGAGGGTCCTCCTCGTCTCAGTCCTAACATAGTGAGGCAATCCTGCCTCCTGACAGCCAATCAGAACGCTTATAAAATTTTCAGAGGATATATAAGCCCCTCCCACCCACCGCCATGCCTGTTATCATCAAGTCCTGACAAACACAGCGGGAGGGAGGGAGGGAACAGGACTGGGATGAGGAGGACCCTAATCGGGGTAATGAAGATTACCGGTAAGTAACAAGACATTACCCCCTCATGGGTCCTCCTCATCCCAGTCCTAACATAGTGAGGAACTCACAAGCAGAGACCCAAGAAGAAAAAACGCAGGACACCAGGGATCCTTGCAAAAGTACAAAACTTAATCAAACAAAGGATTAAGGAACAGCAGCGTGCAAAACGCCAACAGCAAAACGGGCCACAGAGGCAAGCAAAACAGCAAAGCGATAATGCCTAACAAACGTGTGGAGGGACAGCCAAGTGGCCGCTCCACAAAACACCTGGACAGAGACCCCCGCCTCCTCAGCCCAGGAAGCGGACACAGAACGTGTCGAACGACCCAGCACCAGAGATGGAGGAGGCAGACCCACAGACCCACAGGATAGGCAGACCGCCAAATGCATATAGCGAGTGAAGGTGGAAGGAGAATCCAACCATCCCTGAGCCACACCCCCACATGAGAAAAACAGGGCAGGGGAAAGACGAAACCCCAAGGTACGGAGGAATAAAAAACGAAGGGCGCGAACAACCAAGGAACAAAGGAATCCCCATCCCCAGACAAAATAGGAAGGGATCACCTCCAGCAGCAAATGGAACCCGGAGGAAGCGCAGGGAAAAAAAACGGGCCTAGCCGCAAAACAACCCCATCCAGCAGAAACTGCAAATAAGGGAAGGAGAGAAGCAAAGCACCCAACTCACCCAACCGCCGCGCGAAGGATACAGATAACAAAAAAGCCACAGTTGCGGACAACCAAAACAAACAGCCTCCAAAAAAAGGCACAAAAGGGTGCAACTGCAGACCCCGCAAAACAGTAGGCAAACCCAAGAAGGCACAATCACAGGAGAGAATGGATGTGGAAGCCGAAAACAACACAGAATCCGGCTTACCCAAGGAGCAACAACCTCCAAAGAGGCCCGAGACCCCGACATGCCTGAACCACAGCCCAACGAGCAGACAAAGCGGAAGGGGAAAGGTCCATCAAAAACCCATCTCGGAGAAAGACAAGAATAGAAGCCGGACCACCAACCATGGATCCAGACCAAGAGAAGAGCACCAAGAGACAAAAGAGCTGCAGCGCGCACCACAGTCCTTAAGTGTTGAAGGCCGACGCGACAACGGAAAGCCACAGGCCACCACAGAACAGCCCAAAGACGCCAACGACAGCCGCTCAAGAGCCAGGCCGACAGATGCAGGCGACAAAGATAGGGCAAAGACAGGTGCGGACACAGAAGCGGAGCAGGAGACAAGGGAAGCCGGCCAAACCCGCCCCCCTCCAGAAGCAGCAGGAGCGGAAACCAAAGGCAGCGAGGTCAAAAAGGAGCAACCAACAGCACAGACACCTTCACCTCCCCCGAATCCTCTGCAGCACCCCCGGGAAGAGGGAAATAGGAGAGAAGGCATACAGAAAGCCCGAAGGCCAAGGAAACGAGAGGGCAACCCCCAAGTCTGAGGACAGACCACCTCGGAACAAAACCAGGGGAGAAGAGCGTCGCGAGGGGAAGCAAAAAGACCGATCCAGAGAGTCCCGATCCGAAGACAAAGGACCCGGAACAGAGGAACAGACAGACGGCACAAAACAGAGGACGGGAGGAAGCGGCCCAAGCCATCCTTATGAAATTCAGAAGCCTCTGAACGTAAAGAGACCTCAATGCCAACAGATGAGATATCACCCAGACACAAATCACGGAAGGCAGCAGGCACAGAGACGCGCACCTGGACCCACCAAGAAGGCGCAAGTAACAACAAGCCACCTGATTGTCGGGACGAACCAACAGACTTGCCAGCCACCAAGGACCCCAACGCGGCCCCCCAACCCCAAGGACAGGCGTCCGAGGACAACAAGAGGAGAGAAGGATGCAGAAAACACACCCCCACACCAGGGTGGGAGAGCAAAGCCACCATACCAAATTAGGAACCAGAGGAGGGGAGAGAGGAACCAGAGCCACGCAACCTGTATGGGAAGGGTCCCAATGAGCCAACAGAAGAATCACCAAGGACCTGAGGCGCAGGCGAGCTCAAGGAACCACAGCCGTGGAGGCAGCCACCAGCCCCCGGACCTGCAATCAACCCCGAGCCGGGGCAGAAGGGCGACCCAGCATGACCCGCAGAAGAGTCAAAAGGGCAGAGAATCGAGCCGGAGGGAGAAAACAGCACCCTGCAAAGCGTCGAACAGGCCTCCGAGAAACTGAAGTCCCAGAACAGGAACCAGATGAGAAAAGGCCAGATCCAACATGAACCCCAGATCCTGGAACAAGGCCATCAACGCCACCACCGCCAGAAGAGCCACAAGGAGGGTGGAAGCAGAAACCAGACAAAAGCAACATAGGGAAACACTGGGAAACCCAGACTCAGCAAAACCCCCCACAGCAGGAGCCAACACCGCGGAAAAACCCGTGGAGCAGTAGAGAGGCCGAAAGGCAACACCTGAAACTGGTAATGGAACCCATCCACCGCAAACCGCAGGAACCGCTGACCTGCTGGATAGACGGGAATGTGAAAACAGGCGATTTCAAAACCCAGGGAAGCCAAAAAATCGCCCACCAGGACGAGGGGAACGACAGACAGCAAGGGGATTATCCAAAAATGACCCAGCCGCACCAAAATGTACAAAGCCCGGGTATTCAGAAACAGAGCGGAAGGTACTATTGGGCGCCGGGACCAGGAACTGAGAAAAACAGAACCCCAGGCCCTGTTCCGTCACCAGAACCAGCACAACAGTGCCCCAGGACTAAAACAGGCCGACGCCAGAGAAGATGGCAGAGCACATCACGGGGCCAATGGACAACGGGGTAACCTCGAAAACAGTCCAAAAAGGGGAACGGCCACGGAACAGAATCTGGTAACCAAGATCGATAACCAACAAGACCCACCAGGCAGAAATCAGACCGGACCAACGATCCATGAACAACCGAGCCGAGTCCCCAAAATTGCAACATCGCCAACAATGTAAACAGGGAACTCACAACCAGCGAAACACCAGGAGTTGAACACATAACCTTTGGAGGAAGAGACCGCAACCGGAACCACCAGGCCATGGCGACTCCTCCTGGGCATAACAATATCTGACCAACATCCAGGGGCAGCAGTAGGCGCTGCAGAGGCCGGGAACCAAATAGAGCAAACCCCCCAACCACGGGCCCGACCACGAAAGGGCCGAAAAGAAGACAGAAAATCCAGAAACTCCAGAAGAAGGAAAAAAGACAAGCCCCTCCGCACAGACTGCCTTTGGAGTAAGCCAAAAAGCCTGAGAACCACAAAAGGCAGGTAACGGACCAAGGCGTCAGCGCAGCGTCAAGGCACCAATGCACGGTCCAGAAAGACCTCCTACCAGCCACCGCCACCCCAGCAGCCGAGGAGAGGGCCCTCAGGGCAACAAGACACAGCAGACAGAAACTGAGCCAAGACCTCCATCTGCACCAAGATAGGAGTGAGATCCCCCCGAACAGACAAACAGGTACCCAAACCCCTAGAATGGACCTGCAAAGCAGAGGCTGAGGAAGTGCAAGCACGAACCCCAAAACGAGAAGCAGCAGAAGAACGCATGAGAGCAGACTCCTCCAAAGACAAAGATGAGGAAAAAGACATGGAAATCAAAATAGATAGACCCCAGGAACCAGAGGAAAATGAGTATCAAACACCTTCAGGTGACACCGCTTCCCCAGAAAACGAGGAATCCCCCGCATGTCGACCTCAAGCCATGCGACAGCCAGAACCTCCAAAACAACATAATGGAAAGGCAGGTCATGCACCACCGAGGATCCGAAAAAAAAACCTTTCACTGGACATACCCCCCAGCAGGGAAAATGACCACGTACTCCCACCCTCCGGCGAGGAGGAAACAGAAGGCTCAAGCAGCACAGCCCGCATGGGAAGGCCTCACAGCAGAATGAACCAAATCCCGCAGACTAGACCCGGAAATCTGCAACAGGTCAACCACCTGCAGCTCCCGAAACATGATGATGCATATGCAAAGATCCTGCAGGCACTTGAGCGGAAACCTCAACACCCCTGGCCACATGCAGCAATATCAGGAAGCCACAGCACACACCTGGAAGTGCCCTGCAACTCCCCTAAAAAACTGTCCCCAAACAACCAAGTCATAGCAACACAAGACAAGACCTGGGAAAGAAAAAGGGACAGCCCCACAGTCTCCCCCACAGCCACAGAACAAACATTATGGCCGCGGGAATCAGATGCCGCTAGAAGACCCCAGCACCGGAACGACCCGAGGTCAGAACGCAAGAGAAAGCTCCCAGCACATGTGCGGGGAGCGCGTTCTGGCCAAGGAGCAGGAACGCGGCCGACCGGAACACCAGTGCGGCCGCGCGCAACAAAAGAAGTAAAACAAACACTTCAACAGTAAAGAAAAGAAAAAACACACGGCACCGCAAACCCAGCCCTTCAAACTCGGGAACCGGCAAGCAGGAAACACGGAGCACACCAGCGTTCCGACCGACGTCGGACAGCAAAAAAACCAGGCATGGCGATGGGTGGGAGGGGCTTATATATCCTTTGAAAATATTATAAGCATTCTGATTGGCTGTCAGGAGGCAGGATTGCCTCACTATGTTAGGACTGGGACAAGAAGGACCCATGAGGGGGTAATGAGGCACTGTAACACTGGCATGGCGACTAGAAACAAAAACATGAATCAATCACCACTACACTGTTACATCCATGTGGGGAGCAGCGGCAAGAGCTAAACAAAGTTTTTGTGCATTCTAACATGGAAGAGTAATCCTTGCGGTGCTAACCAGCTTGTTCATGAAGGCTAAACTCAGGGTAAGCGACCACGCTCTCCAGTCTCCTCTGGGGGCTCCATGCCCATGGTCACCCGTAGGAATGAGCTGCCTGGAGCACCATGCTTAAAGGGCAGCAGAGGGACTTTGGATTCGACTTTGGATTCGGCATTGGATAAAGGATGTCAAACTTGGACTTCTTTTTTATTTACCAAACAAACTCCATAGCTTTCTGACTATAGGATGTTCCCAAGGTTCCCAATCTAAAACAATGCAGAGCCTTTTCCTGTGATGTCAGCTCCCGTTTGAATCATATAGAAAGGAGGCAGTCATGAGAGGAAGCCGTGTTGCATTGAATTTGTACCTTATTTATTTTCACTACATTCTTTGCGCACTTGCTACTATTCTCGTCTGAGATTTGTGCTTCAAGCAGTTTGATCGTATGGATTTGACACCTGGAATTCATAATTGCTTCTTTTTCTCCTTCCAGATGTCAGGGATAGTTTGCTGCCTTGCTGGTTTCTCCAGTATTAATGTTCTCGCTGCTGCCACATTGCCTCTCACTAAAAACAGTGTACAGATCCGGACTCCCATAGTGAGAGCCACATCTCTGATATCAGACCACTAAAACATGCTCACAAACCCAGATGGCACCTTAAGAATCACTATTCGTATGTTGCAGTTTTTA
Organism: Calotriton arnoldi; assembly: GCA_963921515.1. Lineage (NCBI taxonomy): Eukaryota > Metazoa > Chordata > Amphibia > Caudata > Salamandridae > Calotriton > Calotriton arnoldi. The sequence continues at coordinate 3,738,619 of CAWUFW010000588.1, forward strand.
TTATCTATCATATGGGTTAATGTGGGAACCGCAGCAAGAGGTTGACATTGAATATAGTAAATACAATCATGAGTCTAATATGTTAGTCAAAACACTGGCCTATAAAAATCATGTACACTATCTAAAGTCATACAGTGTTCAATGCAAAACATGTGCAGTGTAATGTTCAAATCATACATATGTATGTATGTATGTGATATTTTTGTTGCACATACCTAGCCAAAAGGCAGTGGCACACTCTGCATGGTCAAAGGCAAGCATACATTGAGAGATAGGAGAAACAGATGGATTCTGGGATCAGAAGTGTATAGGTACTGCATGGTGAGTATTCTTTAAAGAAGTGTGACTTCAACTCTTTGCTATACAGGGGCGCCGTTCTTTGTGTGCACTGCCCGTGTTGCCTCCAGAGGGGACTCCAAGCCCCACAAGACACCTGACACCCCGGAGGGAGGAGCCGCCACCGCGCTCATAAGCGCCACTGTAATCCCGCGACGCGGACGCCGTTCTTTGTGTGCACTGCCCGTGTTGCCTCCAGAGGGGACTCCAAGCCCCACAAGACACCTGACACCCCAGAGGGAGGAGCCGCCACCGCGCTCATAAGCACCACTGTAATCCCGCGGCGCGGGACGCCGTTCTTTGTGTGCACTGCCCGTGTTGCCTCCAGAGGGGACTCCAAGCCCCACAAGACACCTGACACCCCGGAGGGAGGAGCCGCCACCGCGCTCATAAGCGCCACTGTAATCCCGCGGCACGGGACGCCATTCTTTGTGTGCACTGCCCATGTTGCCTCCAGAGGGGACTCCAAGCCCCACAAGACACCTGACACCCCGGAGGGAGGAGCTGCCACCACGCTCATAAGCGCCACTGTAATCCAGCGGCACGGGACGCCGTTCTTTGTGTGCACTGCCCGTGTTGCCTCCAAGGGGACTCCAAGCCCCACAAGACACCTGACACCCCGGAGGGAGGAGCCGCCACCGCACTCATAAGCACCACTGTAATCCCGCGGCGCGGACGCCGTTCTTTGTGTGCACTGCCCGTGTTGCCTCCAGAGGGGACTCCAAGCCCCACAAGACACCTGACACCCCGGAGGAGGAGCCGCCACCGCGCTCATAAGCGCCACTGTAATCCCGCGACGCGGACGCCGTTCTTTGTGTGCACTGCCCGTGTTGCCTCCAGAGGGGACTCCAAGCCCCACAAGACACCTGACACCCCAGAGGGAGGAGCCGCCACCGCGCTCATAAGCACCACTGTAATCTCGCGGTGCGGGACGCCGTTCTTTGTGTGCACTGCCCGTGTTGCCTCCAGAGGGGACTCCAAGCCCCACAAGACACCTGACACCCCGGAGGGAGGAGCCGCCACTGCGCTCATAAGCGCCACTGTAATCCCGCGGCGCGGGACGCCATTCTTTGTGTGCACTGCCCATGTTGCCTCCAGAGGGGACTCCAAGCCCCACAAGACACCTGACACCCCGGAGGGAGGAGCTGCCACCGCGCTCATAAGCGCCACTGTAATCCAGCGGCGCGGGACGCCGTTCTTTGTGTGCACTGCCCGTGTTGCCTCCAAGGGGACTCCAAGCCCCACAAGACACCTGACACCCCGGAGGGAGGAGCCGCCACCGCACTCATAAGCACCACTGTAATCCCGCGGCATGGGCCGCGCCCGGGCCGCGCCCGGGCCCAGGGCGGGCCCGTCCTTGCCCGCCATTGCCAGGAAGAGGCAGGGCAGGGCCACCCCCTTTGATTTGAGTGCCGTCCAACTGTGAGTTTAACCCCCCTTGACTTTGATTCTATCTTTGACTTTGTATTTGCTTTTTGACTCTGTTCATGGCCTTTAATAGCTGCCATACTAGTTTAGCACCTGAACTTGACCCACTCGGCCCTTTTATTACTTTGGGGTCGCATATTACTTGTCGTTCAACCTCTTGGGTTGCTGGTAGCCGCCTGCGGTCAGCTTGTTTGCTGCTTTTGACCCATGTCTTGTTTATTTTTTGCAGCATAAAACCGTTTTTTTGTGCGAGTAAAGTGTGGGTATAGTGTGGGTATAGTGACTTGTGATCAGTTTTGTAGCTCCTTCTTGCTTACCGTAGATGTGATCTGTGTACTCCTAGACTGCTTGTTGGGTCTACTAGCGTTAACTTTTTCTCTAACTACAGACTAAAAAGGATTTAGGTGAGTAACTCTGGCTAAATCATAAGACTTGTAAGGTATTAAAACCCACAATTCATCATGGGGAAAAGGAAGTCCAGAGACTTTGAAAACAGGGATGGAGGGGCACAACCGAAATCAAAATCAAATAAAATTAGCAAAGCGCGTAAGTCAGCAGGAGGTAATTGTGTTCTTTATCGCATAGATGACCTTCTTGTTGAATGCGAAGATATCCTATCTCCGCCAGTCGACACACCATTGAACCCCTGTTCATCGTGCTCACCAATCCATTCCAGTAGCTCAAAGTCCTGTAGGCCCAAACGTATTCCTTCTATGTTTAGCAAGCCCAAAACACGCAGTTCGAAAAACTGTTCTCCGGACCACTCATTAGTACCCAACGTTGTTGTAGAAGGGGCAGATGTGGGAGAGGGGGGTCTAGACACTGAACTTTCAGTCAGGGTCCCTAACAACACCTTAGTTGCTAGCAATTTAACCACTGATCTAACCCTTTCTAATAGGTTCCTCCCGCTTCAGGACATTCATGAGCCCCCAGTGATAGTGAAGATGGGGCCAGGTGAGCTTCGTAGCCTAGATGACGGGAGACAGGAAGTAAGAGCAGACCAAGGGTCCCAAGACACTCCAACATGGACATTTTGTGAAACTGCTATTGGCGACCAGGTCCTTAACCCCTTCGATGCTCATGACGGAGCGGTTCCGTCATGAGCATCGGTTGGGCTGTGCTTATGACGCAACCGCTCCATTATGAGCACAGCCCCTGGGGGAAGCGCTGGCGCTCCCCCCCTGGGGCATCGATCTTGCCCCCACAGAGGGGGATGGCAGCGGAAGACTTTCCGCTGCCACCCCCGACCCCCCCCACGCTTCCCCATGACGTCAGCGCACACAGCGCGCGCCGACGTCACCAGGACGCGCCGGACGCGCTGGAAATCATTTATTTCCAGCGCGTCCAGGAAGGAGGTAGGTTTTTGTCTCCGGTGGGGCGGGGGGTCGAAACAGGATGCCTTGAGGCATCGGGGAGAGGAAAGAGTATTTCCTCTCCCCTGATGTCTCAATGCAGGGCATTCCTGCTTCACGATCGCGCACAGCGTCGCGATCGTGGAGCAGGAATGCCCCACTAGACACCAGGGATGTTTTTTTCGATACAGGAAGCGACCCCTTGGGCAAGGGTCGCTTCCTAGGGGGCAATTTACATTGAAGACTTTTCTGCCCCCTGGGGACAGATCGACCGTTTTTCGGCCGCTTTTGGATCCAGGGGGTAGAAAAGCCCACTAGAACCAGGGATTCATTATTATAATGAAATGTAAGCGACCCCTTGGGCAAGGGTCGCTTCCAGGGGGCATTTTTCTTTGTTTGGACACTCTGCCCCCCCTGGGGCAGATCACCCTGGGGGGCAGAAACCCCCACTAGACACCAGGGCGTTTATTTTAATTGTGATGGGAGTGACCCCTTGGGCAAGGGTCACTTCCAGGGGGCCATTTTATTTTGTAATGGGAATTCTGCCCCCCCCTGGGGGCAGATCGGCCTGTTTTTTTGCCTTTCTGCCCCCAGGGGGGGGCAGAAACCCCCACTAGACACCAGGGAAGTAGTTTAAATAAAAATGGAAGCGACCCCTTGGGCAAGGGTCGCTTCCGGGGGCAGATTTTTTTATATGTGTATTCTGCCCCCCCTGGGGGCAGATCAGCCTAGTTTTTGCCCTTTCTGCCCCCGGGGGGCAGAAAACCCCACTAGGCACCAGGGATTTTGTTTTACGAGTAATGGAAGCGACATGGTTGCTTCCTGGGGACAGATCTGCCCCTTTTTTGGCTTTTCTGCCCTAGGCGGGAGGGGGAGGCAGAAAACCCTACTAGGCACTAGGGATTTATTACTTTTGCAAGGGGGCAAATTTCTGTCTGCTGTTTTCTGCCCCACCTGGGGGCAGATTGGCCTGGCAGACAACCTCACCCGATCCCTTGGGCAAGATCACCCCTATTTTTCTCAGCCCTATTTGAAGGCCCATCTGGCCGATTGACCATTTGGGTAGTAACATAGCGTGTTATAATGTTAATTGTTTTATTTTTTGTGAATTGCAATTGTAATGCTTTATTTCTCCTTTTTTGTTCTAGTTGAAGGCTTTTGCTCTTTAGACTGTTCCAGGTTGCGGTTTCGTTACTGGTGGTTCTGCTGTTTGTGTAGTTGCACGTGTTTGGTAAGAGAGTTTTTTGTACAATGTAAATGAGTTTCATTTCTCTGCATGAATTTGTTTTTTGCAAATGGTGTAATAATAGCAGTATGTTTGGCTTCTGTTTTTTGAGTGTCAAAAACATTTTGCATTTGTGCTCGATGTGTATTTTGTTGTCTTGTGAGTAATTGGTTTTGTTTTTTTCTTTCTAGTGGGATATCGTTTTTGCTGTGTCTCTGCAGAGTAGGTGCTGGTGAGTGTAGCTGTCTCTTGTAAGTGAATTGTATAGTTTTTGAGTATATAGATCTTTGTGATAAAGGCACACATTATTTTACTTGTTTTGCACAGTGTTGGTTGTTGTTGACTTGTTTGTGCAGTCTCCTTTCTTAGTAAGGATAATGGCTAGCCGCAGGATTACTGCTCAGCAGGTTGTTGGTATGCTTTTTGAGTCTTCCTCTGACCATGGTTCAGAGACTGACTCGGCATCTGAGTCAGAGGAGGCAGGGGACGATTCAGGCAGTGAGTTTTCTCTCCACATGGAATCATCAGATACTGAAGATACTCTTAGTGCGGATGAAGTGCCTGTGTTAGAGGAGGAGATTGATGTGCCGATAGTGCGGCAAGAGGCATCTGGGCTGCAGCCTGGGGCTGCAAGGCTTTCCGTTGGTGTAGTGCGGCAAGAGGCATCTGGGCTGCAGCCTGAGGCTGCAAGGCTTCCCGTTGATATAGTGCGGCAAGAGGCTTCTGGGGCAGCAAGGCTTCCCATTGGTATAGTGCGGCAAGAGGCATCTGGCGCAGCAAGGCTTCCCGTTGGTATAGTGCGGCAAGAGGCACCTGGGCTGCAGCATGGGGCTGCAAGGCTTCCCGTTGAAAGTGCTGACCTCTGGGTTGCCCCAGGCATGGTGCAGCCGGCATTGCAGACTTTACTGGTGTTCCAGGGTGTAGAGTGAATACTGAAAACTTTTTGCCGATACATTTTTTTCAGTTGTTTATGGACGATGTGTTTTTGGCAGAGATTGTTGAGCAGACTAATTTGTATGCCGAACAGTTTTTGAGGGACAACAGTGCCAGTCTTAAGCCCCACTCTAGAGCTACCCGGTGGACTCCCACAAATCTGGAAGAGATGAAGAAGTTCTTGGGTTTAACTTTTTTGATGGGCTTGCTAAGGAAGCCATCAATGTCTTCATATTGGTCTACTAGTCCCTTGATGGCAACTGCTATTTTTCCGGCAGTCATGAGTCGTGATAGGTATTTGCTTCTGCTTCGGATGATGCATTTTGTCGATAATGGTTTAGCGTTGCCACGAGATCACCCTGAATGTGACCGTCTTTTAAGATTCGGCCTGTCATTGATCACTTTGTTGATCGATTTTCTGAGATCTATGCTCCAGGGAAAGAAATTGCAGTGGATGAGTCTTTGGTGTTGTTCAAGGGCCGCTTGGTTTTTAGGCAATACATTCCTAGTAAGAGGGCACGCTATGGAATTAAGCTGTAAATGCTGTGTGACAGTAGGACTGGATATGTCTCTAATTTCAGAGTGTACACCGGTAAGGAATCCAGGATTAACCCCCTGGTTGTCCGTCCACTTTTGGAGTGACTGAGAAAATTGTGTGGGAACTTGGAAGAGGATTTTTTAACAAAGGCCACCATTTATATGTAGATAACTTCTACACTGGTGTGCGGTTGTTCAGGAATTGGCCAAAGTGGACACTGTTGCTTGTGGCACAATCCGCTCTAAACGTAAAGGTTTCCCAAAAGAACTTGTTTGTAAAAAGCTTGTGCGGGGACAGTGCAGTGCGTATGCGTTGCGAGGAGCTTCTAGCTGTGAAGTTTTCAGACAGGAGAGATGTCTACATGCTGTCTACCATCCATGATGAAAGCAATGCACCTGTGACTGTTTGGGGTCAGGTTGCTGAAGCGCGCAAACCTGTGTGCATTTTAGACTATAATAAGCACATGGGTGGTGTTGACAGAGTAGATCAGAGGTTGGAACCTTACGCTGCTCTTCGCAAGGCTTACATTTGGTACAAGAAGTTGGCTATCCATCTTTTCCACTTGGCAACCTTTAATGCTTTTGTTGTGTTCCAGGATTCTTGTCCTGAGTCAAAGATGACTTTTGCTAAGTTTCAAGAGTCTGAAATAGGCAGCCTTGTTTTAGTGGAACAGGCAAGTGTTCCTAGAGTTGGAGTGGTGGAGGATGTTGCTAGATTGAAAGATCGCCACTTTCCTGATCACATTCCTCCCACACCCTCAAAAGACTTTCCCAGTAGGAGATGTAGAGTCTGTTGGCGAAGAGGTATGCGGAAGGAGACTCGCATGTACTGCCCCGAGTGTCCTTCTAACCCTGGGCTGTGTGTGCCTGCTTGTTTTAGAATGTACCACACGCAAAAGAATTTTTGGGAGCATCCATGAGTGGTAAAGTGAACTGCCTGGCCTCTATTGTTTAATATTCAAGGTTCAGTTTCAAGGTTGGCATTTGTGTAGTGTATTGAGTGTCAGATGTTGTGTTAGTAGATTTGTATCTATTTGCAATTTGTTTGTGTTTTCTTACTTTTATAAAAAAAAATCCTAAATGTGATGGCGGTGTGCGTGGAGTGGCGCTTGTGTGGCGGTGAGCGTGGTCTGGCGTTTGGCTGGCGGTGTGTTTGGATTGGCGCTTGGCTGGTGGTGTGCGTGGACTGGCGCTTGGCTGGCGGTGTGTTTGTACTGGCGCTTGGCTGGCGGTGTGTTTGGGCTGGCGCTTGGCTGGCGGTTTGCGTGGACAGGCGCTTGGCTGGCGGTGTGCGTGGACTGGCGCTTGGCTGGCGGTGTGTTTGTACTGGCGCTTGTCTGGCGGTGTGTTTGCACTGGCGCTTGGCTGGCGGTGTGCGTGGAGTGGTGGTGTGTTTTGATTGGTGCTTGGCTGGCGGTGTGTTTTGATTGGCGCTTGGCTGGCGGTGTACGTGGACGGGCGCTTGGCTGGCAGTGTGCGTGGACTGGCGCTTGGCTGGCGGTGTGCATGGACTGGCGCGTGGCTGGCGGTGTGCGTGGACTGGCGCTTGGCTGGCGGTGTGCGTGGACTGGCGCACTGGCGCGTGGCTGGCGGTGTGCGTGGACTGGCGCTTGGCTGGCGGTGTGCGTGGACTGGCGCTCGGCTGGCGGTGTACGTGTGCGAGTAGTGACTAGCTGCTGGTCACTACACACACTGCTAGCCAAACGCCACTCAACGCAATCCGTGAGCTGGTGTGGTTGCTGTGTCAGGAATGTGGGCGTGTGAAAGTGATGGGCCCTTGAATGGCGCTGTCTGCTGGTGTGAGTGTTGTAATGTGCTGGGCCCGCGGCTGGCGTGAATGGTTTTGTATGTGTCACACGTATGAAAGGTGTATGAATGGCCTGTAAAGAGGTTGGTGCCTTGTCGTGGCTTTACAGCTCACGAGCTGTGAGTCAATGGTTCAGTTTCTTGTCCTTTCAAGTAACAGTGCATTTCATTTTTGTGAAATCTCTGGTTAATACAACTGTATATACTGAACCATCACTCACCCTCGTGCCAAATCCAACCAGTATGTATGTGTGCTTGAGGAATAGGTGGTTGTGCATAAAAATGTGTCTTTTCTGTTTTTGTCAAGCAGGGTGTACTTTGTCCTTTTTTGTGAATGTTGTAATGTGTTGGTTTTGTGCCTGGTGGTGTGAATGGTCTTGTGTGTATCATGTATGAAAGGTGTGTGAATGGCCTGTAAAGCGGTTGATGCCTTGAAGTGGCTTTACAGTTCACGAGCTGCGAGTCACTGGTTCAGTACCTCACTTGTGTGGGTGTCCAAAGCAGAATTGGCTAAAAACGTATTTTTAAAAAAATGTAGCGCTTAGAATTCTTGGTGCTATACTCTAAATCTCTATGTTTTGGGCTCTTCCTAGCCACAGGCCTTTGGCCCACCCACACAAGTGAGGTATCATTTTACTCAGGAGAACAAGGAGAACGCTGGGTGGTAGGACATTTGTGCCGGCACGGTGATTCCACACACAAATATGTGGGAAATGTGTTATTTTCAACTAAATTTGAGGTTTGCATGGCATTCTGGGTAGGAAAACGTTGGGGGATCCACGCAAGCCATACCTCATTGGACTCCCCCGGGTGTCTAGTTTTCAGAAATGTTTGGGTTTGGTACTTTCCCAAGATGGCCGCCGAGCCCGGGGCCAAAATCTCAGGTGCCCCCCAAAACCAGGTAGTTTTGCTATAGGTAATTTTGAAGTCTCCACAGTACGATTTGGGCCATTTCCTGTTGCAGCCACTATGCCTACCCACACAAGTGAGGTACCATTTTTATCGGGAGACCTGGGGAACGCTGGGTGGGAGGAAATTTGTGGATCCACGCAGATTCCAGAACTTTCCCACACAGAAATTTGACAAAAAAGTGAATTTTTCGGCGAAAGTTGAGGTTTGCAGGGGATTCTGGGTAGGAGAATGATGGGGGACCCACGCAAGCCATACCTCGCTGGACTCCCCGGGTGTCTAGTTTCCAGAAATGTATGGGTTAGGTAGGTTTCCCTACATGGATGCCGAGCCCGGGCCAAAAACTCATGGGACCCCCATGCAAAACCAGGTTGGTTTGTGATATGTAATTTTGATGTCGCCTCAATAGCTTTTGGGGCCTTGCCTGTCGCGGGTCCTTCACCCACCCACGCAAGTGAGGTACCATTTTTATCGGGAGACCCGGGGGAATGCTGGGTGGGAGGAAATTTGTGGATCCACGCAGATTCCAGAAATTTCCCACACAGAAATGTGAGAAAAAAGTGGATTTTTCCGCGAAATTTGAGGTTTGCAGGGGACTATGGGTAGGAGAATGATGGGGGACCCACGCAAGCCATACCTCGCTGGACTCCCCCGGGTGTCTAGTTTCCAGAAATGTGTGGGTTAGGTAGGTTTCCCCAGATGGCCGCCGAGCCCCGGACCAAAAACTCATGGGACCCCCCATGCAAAACCAGGCTGGTTTGTGATATGTAATTTAGATGTCACCTCAATAGCTTTTGGGCCCTTGCCTGTCGCCGGTCTTTGACCCACCCACGCAAGTGAGGTACCATTTTTATCGGGAGACCTGGGGGAACGCGGGGTGGGTGGAAATTTGTGGATCCACGCAGATTCCAGAACTTTCCACCACAGAAATGTGGGGAAAATGTGGTTTTTTTGACAATCTTTTAGGTTTGCAAGGGATTCTGGGTAACAGAACCTGGTGGGAGGTAGTCAAGTCACCCCATCCTGGATTCCCCAGGGTGTCTAGTTTTCAAAAATGTATAGGTTTGCTAGGTTTCCCTAGGTGCCGGCAGAGCTAGGGTTCAAAAACTACAGCTAGGCACTTTGCCAAAAAAGGGTCATTTTTCACTGCGAAATTGAGGTATGTCCACATTGCGTTTTGCGCCGTTTCCTGTCACAGGCACTAGGCCAACTCACGCAAGGGAGGTACCATTTTTATCGGGAGACCTGGGGGAACGCGGGGTGGGTGGAAATTTGTGGATCCACGCAGATTCCAGAACTTTCCACCACAGAAATGTGGGGAAAATGTGTTTTTTGGACAATTTTTTAGGTTTGCAAGGGATTCTGGGTAACAGAACCTGGTGGGAGGCAGTCAAGTCACCCCATCCTGGATTCCCCTGGGTGTCTAGTTTTCAAAAATGTATAGGTTTGCTAGGTTTCCCTAGGTGCCGGCAGAGCTAGGGTTAAAAAACTACAGCTAGGCACTTTGCCAAAAAAGGGTCATTTTTCACTGCGAAATTGAGGTATGTCCACATTGCGTTTTGCACCGTTTCCTGTCGCGGGCACTAGGCCAACCCACGCAAGTGAGGTACCATTTTTATTGGGAGACCTGGGGGAACGCGGGGTGGGTGGAAATTTGTGGATCCACGCAGATTCCAGAACTTTCCACCACAGAAATGTGGGGGAAATGTGGTTTTTTTGAAAATGTTTTAGGTTTGCAAGGGATTCTGGGTAACAGAACCTGGTGGGAGGCAGTCAAGTCACCCCATCCTGGATTCCCCTGCGTGTCTAGTTTTCAAAAATGTATAGGTTTGCTAGGTTTCCCTAGGTGCCGGCAGAGCTAGGGTTCAAAAACTACAGCTAGGCACTTTGCCAAAAAAGGGTCATTTTTCACTGCGAAATTGAGGTATGTCCACATTGCGTTTTGCGCCGTTTCCTGCCGCGGGCACTAGGCCGACCCACACAAGTGAGGTACCATTTTTCTCGGAACACTTTGGGGAACGCGGGGTGGGTGGAAATTTGAGGATCCACGCAGATTCCAGAACTTTCCACCACAGAAATGTGGGGAAAATGTTTTTTTTTTTACAATTGTTTAGGTTTGCAAGGGATTCTGGGTAACAGAACCTGGTGGCAGGCAGTCAAGTAACCCCATCCTAGATCCCCCTGGGTGTCTAGTTTTCAAAAATGTATAGGTTTGCTAGGTTTCCCTAGGTGCCGGGAGAGCTAGGGTTCAAAAACTACAGCTAGGCACTTTGCAAAAAAAGGGTAATTTTTCATTGAGAAAATGTGGTGTGTTCAGTTGGGTTTTGAGCCATTTCCTGTCGTGGGCACTATGCCTACCCACACAAGTGAGGTATCATTTTTATCGGGAGACTTAGGGTAATTCAGATTTGTAAAGCAACTGTTATTACCTATTGACTTTCAATGCATTTCTGCCTTCCAAATGAAAGACATTGTGTAAAAAGAAGTCATTTTGAAAAATGACCGATAATTCTCATGCTAGTATGAGTATTCCCAATTTCAAAAATGTGCAAATATCTACTGTTTCTAAACTCTATAACTTGTTCCCATTTCAGAAATACATAGGTGTCGTTCATACCGATTTTTCCATGTATACATTTTCCCACAATAATTGCTATATACCCGGTACATAATAAAAAGCCATTGCAAATTGCTGCTCAGTTTTTACTCTGGGTTCGTCGGGTTCTTGGTGAACCTACAAGGCCTATATATCCCCACAACCAGTAAGGTACAGCGGATGTAACGGTATATTGCTTTCAAAGAGCTGTCATAATTAGAAGAAGTTACAGGTGAAAACGTTGACACAAAAGGCTGTTTTTTTCAACTAATTTTCAATTTTTCCTATATTTAACTGTACGTTTCTATAAAGAAACCTTGATGGATCTACACAAATGACCCCTTGCTGAATTCAGAATTGTGTCTACTCTTCAACAATGTATAGCTTTCCAGGATTCATTATTGCTTTCTTACCCATTTCTATCATTAACTGGAAGGAGGTTGAAAGCACAAAAAATAGCAAAAATAGGCTATGTCCCAGAAAAATGCCAAAACTGTGTAAAAAATGTTGGTTTTCTGACAAAAGTCTGTCATTCCCTAAAAGCTGGGAAAATGGTGATTTCAGCCCCACAAACGCTTTTTGGATACCATTTGCAGGGAAAAACCCAGACGCTTTCATTTGCTGCCCTTTTTTCCCATTTTTCCCCAAAAAACCAAAATTTAGCTGTCTTTTGGCTACTTTCTGGGACCCCTCCAGGGGAATCCACAAACCCTGGGTACCTTTAGAATCCCCATGATGTTGGAAGAAAAGGATGCAAATTTGGCGTGGATACCATATGTGGTCAAAAAGTTACAGGGGCCTAAGCGCGCACTACCCCAAATAGCCAAAAAAAGGCTTAGCACAGGGGGGGAAAAGGCCTAGCAGCGAAGGGGTTAAGGGCCAGGATCCACTTAAGACTATAGCCGATCTGAGGTCAGAGGTAGATAGTTTGAAAAAGGCAGTTCAAGAGCTAATGGATCAAATGAAATTGTTAATTAAAAAAGGAGACATCGAAGCACAACCGCCCATGCAGCCTCCCATGAATTCTTTGATCCGTACAACTACCCCTGCCAGTCCTACTGTTCCATCTCTAGGCTTTGTTGCAAATTTAATCTGCAAGAACTCCTCTGTCCCCATGCCTAGGAACACAGCGCCTTATGTTAAAACAGCCCACAGTCGAACTCCAGTCCAGTTGCCATCTAGTGGCCCACCAATCCCTCTCCCTATTGATACCCACCTTTGTCGAGATATCCCTAGTAGGCGAGTCACACCACAAGGACCCCCTAGGAGCATCTTTCTGACCAACGTCCCTAGAGTGTCACCTACCACGAGACATGAAAATGAAGACTTCCTTATTAACAAAAGTATTCATTGAATACGACATGTGAGGGGGTGCCTATCAATATTCAGGGAAGATATCTGGGGGGCCAAAAGAATTAATGGAACTAATTCCATGGCAGATTGTATAGAACTGCGTTTTGGGAACCTGAACCTTGCACATGATTTAATCGCATTAGAAACTAGGTTCAATCCTACCACTTCTACGGGGATACAGATGAAATATCGCCCTGTAATGCATCCATTACTGCCAACTACCCATAGCCTGACTTGTCAGCAGACCCCTGGTTCAAGTCTTGATGTCAATGATTGACTTGTACATCCAACCTTCCTAACAGGCTCTATACCACTCACTCACTCTCACCCCAACTCCACCTATTCCTGTGACAAACTGCCCCGATGACTTAACCCCACCCTCAGCAACGGTCTTGGTCACCTTAGCTGGCGATGGAAATCTGACTGCAACCAGTTGCTGTAATGAGGGGGGTAGACCCAAGGAATATGGGTCGGGCTCCCAGGGAGGAGGTACGGGAGAGGGTGATATTCCTGTATTTCTAGGTAATATAGATCAAGTGACCAAACTCTCTCTACTGTCATGGAATGTTGCCGGGGTGAGACCAAAACTAGCACTTGCCCACTGGATCCAATACCTGTAAAGGCACGACATCTGTATTCTCCAAGAAACGTGGTGCTCTTTTCCCATTTTTATACCCGGGTATATTACATTCCACCGCTCTGCCACCGCTAGCAAATCTGGGCGCCCAAGTGGGGGTTTACTAATTCTAATCAAAATAGATCTCCACTGTTCCATTAAAGAACTTAAGACCAATAGCCCGGACATACTAGTGGTCCAGATAAGGGTAGAAGATGGGCTGGGGATGGATCTTTATAATGTGTATGCCAGAGGGATGAAAGCGGGAAGTACATCTTCTACCCTCCAGGAGCTGGAGAACCTCCTGGATGCTAGAGATACTCTATTACCAGTAATAGTCGCAGGAGACTTCAACGTCACCTTTGAACCTTTGGGGTTGGAGGACCTGTGTGGAAGTAAAGAAGAGGAGGAGCTATGGCACGTTCCCCCCTTGGATCTTGTTCCCATTAAAAAATGGTCTCAAACCGCACTACAGCTTAATGCCATAACACTTGAATTTGGTTTGAGGGCTACCAACGGACGAACCAATTCTGATAAGGCAGGAGCAAATACTTTTAATCGGACCACTAATATGAGTCGAATCGATTATTTTTTGTTAGATTTAAGACTGTGGCCGAAAGTTGTTGATATGATTGTAGGGTCTACCACGGATAGTGATCATAACCCCCTGGAGCTAACCCTAATTTACCCTAATTTATCCCTTGGCCAGACGCCTAAATTCCACTGATATTACTCTCGCCACTAGGGAGGTCCATTCTACCAATAACAAAAGGCGCCTTAAATGGGCACGTGTAGCAATGGACCCGGAGAAGATAGCTCTTATCAACACAAACTTGGAGGCCAGTACTAGACTGATGCTCAGCTTTACAGAACCTTCGGGTGATCTTGGCAAGATTGCTGACTGCCATACTAATTTTTTCAATTTGTTGGCCAATTATTTTAAAATACAGCGAAACAAGGGGAACAAATGCTCAAAATTGCAGTTTGCTTGGTTTACGCAAGAATGCGGGGACCTTAAAACCCAGCTGGCCTTGGCAATTCGTTCAAATAATGTAGAGCAAGTGAGGGAAACCAGGCGAGCCTACAAGAAAGCGATTCTCAAGGCTAAAAGGGACTGAGAAGTGGAGCAATGGGAACTGATTAGTGTTATGTTATGTTACTAAAACTTGTAAAGCGCACAAATACCCGGAGGTGTCTTGGCGCTGCGGACAAAATAAGCCACTGATGAGTCACTAGTTACAGAAGAGCCAGGTTTTTAGTTCCTTTCTGAAAGAGACAAGAGATGATGCATTTCTCAAATCAGTCGGTAGGGAATTCCAGAGTTTGGCAGCGCAGTAATGAAAGCTGCGACCACCCCAAAGTAAGAGTGCGAATTCTGGGCACTCTCAAGAGTTTAGCACCAGATGAACGAAGGTGTCTAGTTGGTTCGTACCAAACAAGAAGATTTTGCAAAAGGCTGGCCCTGTATGATTCAGGGCCCTGAACACCAGGCTAAGAGCCTTGAATTTTATTCGCTGCGCTACAGGGAGCCAATGCAAATTACGGATCTCACCAGATACTGATTTGAACCAAGGGGTGTTTGACAGAAGTCGAGCGGCTGAATTTTGCACGCTCTGTAATCTTTTCAGGCAGTGCTTCTGGACGTTTATAAACAGTCCATTACAATAATCCAATTTAGACTGGATTAATGAAGTGACTACAGTTCTTTTCGTGTCCTCCGGAAGATAAGGGAGAATCTTCCTAAGTTTTTAATAAGGAAGTGGGCGGAAGAAACCACTGCATTAGTGTGTTGAACAAAAGAAAGTTTACTATCCACCCATACTCCCAGATTCTTCACTTTAATTGCTGGTTCCGGTGGATCACCCATATCAACGGGCCACCACACACTGCCCCAACTAGGATGCAGATTCCCAAAGTCAAAACTTCAGTTTTTTCCGAATTGAGTTTAAGGCAGTGTGTGCTCATCCAATTAATGATGACACCCATGCAGTTCTTAAACTGCAGAGCAGGCGAAGACTGATTTTTATATGCTGCTACTACAATCTGGGAATCATCTGCATACGAAGTGAGGCTAAAGCCAAAAATCTGGATAAGTGGGGCTAGTTCAGAGACGTATATATTAAAAAGGGTGGGACTCAAGGAGGAGCCCTGGGGCACTCCACAAGGGAGGAAATATGGCTCAGACTGGTATCCATCGATCGACACTACCAGTCTTCTGTCTTTAAGAAAGGAGGACACCAGTGCCAGTGCTGAACCCCCAACTCCCAGAATCTTCAGCCGTTGTTGTAGGAGGAAATGATCAACCGTATCAAATGCGGCTGATAGATCGAGGAGTATCAGGGCCGCTGACCCTCCCCCATCCATCACCGCTCTTATTTCCTCCGTGGCTTTAATGAGTGCCGTTTCGGTACTGTGTTCCCGACGGAAACCAAACTGAGAATGGTCCAACAGATCATGTTCACCAATAAACTGGGAAAGTTGGATATTCATAATTTTGTCAACTATCTTCGCAGGCAGCGGCAGGCGGGCTATAGGGCGATAGTTTTTGGGATCAGCTGCATCCAAAGTTGGTTTTTTCAGCAGTGGGAGGATAGACGTATCCTTCCAAATTGCTGGGAAATTGCCAGAGGAGAACATGGAGTTGAAAATATTTGTTAACACCGGGCTTACCAAATCAGAGACTTCTTTCAGCAGCTCAGGTGGGCAAGGGTCCTCTGGGGAGCCCGATTTAGCCTCCAGAATGTGTTTTGCCACTGTATCCAATGATACTGGTGTAAAACTAAGCAGGGTGTTTGTACCCTGAGAGATCGGTGAGAGCGGCAGGGTGGTGGCATGAGCTAATGTATCCTCAAAATTTTTAAAGATGTCCAAAACTTTAGTTTTAAAGGCAGAAGCAATGGCATCACAGGACTCTTGACTATTTTCTGGCCCTGTACTATGAGGGGTGGTAAGTTTGTTCACTGCTGTAAAGAGAGCTTTAGAGGAATGTTTTGCCTCCGAGATTACTCTAGTAAAATATTCTCTCTTTTCCAATGTAAGAAGATTTTTATATTCTCTTAAAGCTAATTTATATGTTTCCCTCTCGGATGAATCAGACTTAACGCGCCAACGTCTTTCCAGCCGGCGACATTTTTGTTTTTCTGCCCGTAAGGCATCTGAGAAGTGGCGCTTGTGCAAAGAAAGACACACAACGGTTCTGGCTTTTAGTAACTAGGGGAGAAGAATATAGGTCCCAGTCGCCCAACAACAATATTGATGTCAAAGAATGGCATCGCCATTTCTCGTCCTTATACACCGGAGTGCCTACTGAAGCTAACGAAGACCTAACAATTGCTCACGACACCTCTGAGACTGATGGGTTCTTCAGCTTAGCGGAAATCAAATCTAGTATTAAAGCAATTATTAGCTCTAAAGCCCCTGGGCCGGACGCCATTCCTGGCGACCTATTTCTCAGTAATATTGAGAACTGGTCACTGTATATTCTGGCCCTGGAAAACGGAATAGTCGCTGGTTCAGCAATTCCGTCTTCATGGAAAGGGGCTGAGGTAATCCCAGTGTTTAAGAAGGGTGATCGTACATTGCCCTCGAACTATAGACCAATTAGCCTGATCGACAGTGCTCAAAAGGTCTTTGCCCGAGCACTTCTGATGAAAATACAAACTTGGATAGATGACAATAACATTCTGACTCCTTATCAAGCCGGGTTCAGACAGAAAGTCAGCACTGTCACTCAGGTCTTTGGCTTCCTACTACTAACATGGAAGAAAGTGACAATCTCTAAGGGAAGCTTATATGTAGCTTTCTTTGATTTACGGTCTGCTTTCATCCTTATTCCTAGACACAAACTTTGGTATGTCTTGAAGGAAATGGGTATCCCACCTGAAATTCTATCACTGACCATTTGCTTGCACGAGAACAACTATGCAAGGGAATGTTGGGGTAATCAAGGTCAATTGTCAGAACCGATCAGGGTAGATAGAGGAGTCCGTCAAGGGTGTGTAATGGCCCCTACTCTCTTCTCACTCGTCATCAATGGTGTTGTCCAGTTTCTCGCTGAGAGCCCAGCCGATGCGCCGACCCTGGGGGGTTCAAAGTGACAACCTTACTCTTTGCAGACAACACTTTGATAGTTTCCAAGACCCCGAGTGGCCTTCTGTCCCTTTTAAAACGCTTCGAGTCCTTTTGTGCATTAAGAGGGCTTGAGATAAATACTGCAAAGACCAAGCTGCTAATGATCAACCCTCATCGATACTTTAAGGGAAAGCTTTTTCTGGAGGGGAGACCACTAGAGAGAGTGAGTACCTTTGATTATCTGGGTATCACTCTCTCTGATGACCTCTCCTGGAGATTTCATGTCAAGCGGCAGAACTTACAGCTAAGACGTATCTCGGGGGCTTTGATCAAGGAGCATAAGATCTCAGTGAGCAAGCCAATAGCTGCCCCCATTTGTATTTACGATCACAAAGCTTGTGGGAGCAGCTTTGTATGGGGTGGAACTCTGGGGGTTCGAAAAACTGGACGCACTCTTGGTGACCGAAAATAAATTCCTGAGACCATTTTGTTCCCTCCCACAGAGTACCCCCTTGCAACCGCTGAGATTTGATTTGGGTAGATTTACGATCGTGCAAAAAGCTCAGTTACGCCCTTTGCTCTTCTGGCTATGTCTAAAGACAACTCCCGAGCTACGTCCATATGCTACCTTTCAGAAATAAAAAAGAAGAACAATTAATACTCCTGAATGTTCTTCTTCATGTGTAATTTACTGTGATAACACTGTAACACCAACCTGTGTGAAGTTTTGATATAGAGAGATTGCTCTGCATACACCGTCGACGTGTGCATAGGCCCATTGTTACGTCCATATGATGCTGCTTTGGACGAAGTCTATGCCTTAGATTGTCACAAGAAAATTAGTTGGATAACTAGGGTGAAGCTATTGTTGTCAACTATAGGGATGGAAAGCATATGGGATATTGATACCCCAGAATCGCTCCCAACCAAAGCCCAACTTAAGAAACACTACTGGGACTGGGTGGCACAGTCCCTTATCTCTCATCGAATTGGGGGCCGATTGACCCATGATTTTATGGAGTTCAAGCTGGAAGGAGCATTTGAGCAATATCTGGAGGTTATCACGAACGCCCAGGATAGGAAACTCTTCATGCAATTCTGATTTGGTTCCCTCCCTCTCAATACCTTTGTTGTTTCCTGGTCCCAGCACACTTCTGCATCTGCGATCTGTCCCGGCTGCTCTCTTGCAGCCGAGTCCATCAGTCACATACGTTTTGCATGCCTTGGTACCACCATTTGAGATCCAGGTGGATAGCTCCTATCTGCAAACCGCTGTCACAGTGATGCGTTACGTATCTTAAAATCTGACTCCAGCGTGCTAATTGTCTGTGCAGTTGCAAAATTTCTAGGTAAAATGTGGATTAGTAGAAGATACGCATTGACCATGCAACTGACGTAACCCTTTTGCATTTTAATATTTTTTAAATGATTTTATTTAAGTAGCTATTTATTAACTTAGATTTGTACCAAATATGGAATTGTACTGCATGACGGGTCATGCCACTAACTCTTATGGCATAGACTTTTGCTGTTACGGTTCCTGGTCCTGATTATAATTGTTTTTATCGATCTTATTGTATTAGATAGTTTGTACCGAAGCAGCTTTTGGATCTTTGTAATCAATTTTCGGATCCTTTTGCACTTTAGGCACTGGCACTTTCAAGGTCCTTATTTGTCAATTGGGGGTCAGGCAGATTTTACTAACTCTAGGTTCCTGTTTTTGTATGATGGTTATTAATTTATTATATCGAATGCACATGCACTTTTGTGGACGCTTTTTCTCCCCCGGAGCTTTAGGGAGTCTGGACTCCAAGAAGGAAAATACACATGTTATTACGGACTGTTTTTTTTAAATCGATTGTTTGCTATGTCTGTACTGTATTGTATGCATGTGATACTTTTATGGCCGCAACGGCCGAAATAAAGTTATTGACTGACTGGCTATACAGGAGCACCATTGGGGAGGTCCTGAAGGCTACAGGGATGTTATTCCAGATCCTGCATGCATAGATGGAAAAGACATGCTGCCTTATTTTTTTCTTTACTACACTCCTTTTTTTCAAATCAGCTTTATTGTCATTTTTAGGTCGAGCCGGGGCAGCTTGCATGGGCAGTCTGGAAGACCTGCTGTATTCCATAGAGGACTTTGCTCCCGCTTGCTGCCTTCCCATTGGTTCAGTGGAGTGTTACTCTTTTTTGCTGCTTCCTAAATGGTTAATGCACCGATATGTCACTTCTGGTTTTTTGCACATGAACACCGCCCAAGTACAGTTTTCTTCTGCTTCTATTGTTTATGTGGTGTTTCGGAGAACTCTTTTACCTATTTCCAGTGCTCTATGACTTCAGGGGCAGCTACTTTGCTTTACGCCCGTTGCTGCACCCAGCCGCCATCTTGCTTCGGTGTGAGACGTGGAATCCCTCTGCTGCACCGAGCCGTGTAAGCACTTGAAAGAGTTACTTAGAAGGCCAGATAATACATTTCCTTTACCCACTGGCTGCAGCTGTAGGGGAGGGCAGGACAAAGTCTGACTCCTCACGACAGAGCACCCATGCTTTAGTTTCTGAATCATACCTCTGCTAGCCCTTTGCTGTGACATCGGCCGGCTCCTCTCAACCAGCTTCTTTCTTCTTTCTTTACTTGTACCCCTTACTAGGTGTGGGTAGCATACAGTGGTTATGCGCGGTCCTCCTGCTCCGTGGGGCTGTGATTGGTGGACACCAGATCCTGCCGGTGGTAGGGATCCCGGCCTACCAGCTGTGTGGTGCCAGTAGCAGAAGCAGCGTCGGTGTCCTCCTGTCCTCCTGTGCAGGATGGATACAGGAGAGACCGCCGCACAGCTCCTCTGTCAGGTAAGGTAAGGCGAGTGAGACGATGACAATGTGTCGAGCCATCGCCTGCTGACACGCCCACAGGGAGAGGAGGCTGCAGTGCTCTCCATGTGCGCCTCTCATGGTACTATCCAATGTTTTTTTTTTTTAAATTGTCTTTATTCGTTTTTCAAGTATAACAAACAGACAACAGTAGCAAGCTGTTAAGCCTGCCGATGGGTTTGTAATAACTTCCTCTTACAGCTAATTCAGTTAATGAGCATTGTGAGTTTATTTATGTGATTTTATATAGTGCATACATTACCAGAGGTGTCAGAGTGCTTTACATGCAGTGAGTGTGACATCAACACTTCATTTCCCTCCGCCTATTTAAGCTCTTACTCTGTGCTTGCATTAATGTGTGCGTGTATATTTAAGGCTCCAGCTTCAACACTGAAGCTTTGCAAAACTAAAAAAGAGAACGTAAGGGCCAGAAACAATTGATGTTTTGTCTATGTATAGCACACAGCTGCCTCTTCTTACAAGATGGGAGTGAAGACAGTTACACATAGTGAAGTTAAGAAAGCTGTTGCATAGCTCAGCTGGAAATTACCTTGCCTACCAATTGAGCGTGCTACCTTTGAAAGTCACAGGTTCAAATGCTTTCAAGGTCACTTCATGTTTGTAAAGTGGGTGTATGGAGTGGGGTAATAGTTGAATGTTTTGAGGCATGTGGGTTTGATTGGTTACCAGATAAATGATTAATTCGTTTCTGGGTCTCTAAAAATCGAGCTGAGCAGTCACAAAGTTAGAATGTTAGAAATTTGACTTTACTCGCTATCTCCCTTTCACCCAATCTTTCATTTTTAACAATAACTATGTTTCACTTGCTCAGAGCTTTGTTGCTCCATTTCTATAAACAAGGCTGAAATTCTTGTTCTTTATCTGGTCACCAATGGGGCAGCTGTGTCTCTTCTTAGTGGTAATTCCCCTTTCTTAGTCCTCTAGGCAGTGCTGTAGCTGTGTCTCTGTTCCCAGTTGTAATTCCTCATTCTTAATCCTCTAGCCAGTGCTGCTAGCTGCTTCTCTGGTCCCAGTGGTAACTCCTCATTGTACGTCTTCTACAAAGTGCTGCCGCTGCTTCTCTGTTCCTAGCAGTAATTCCTCATTCTTAGTCCTCTAGCCAGGGCTGCTAGCTGCTTCTCTGGCCCTAGTAGTAATTCCTCATTCTTAGTCCTTTAGACAGTGCTGCAGCTGCTTCTCTGGTCCCAATGGTAATTCCTTATTGTTAGTCCTCGCGGCAGTGCTGCAGCTGTGTCTCTGTTCCCAGTGGTAATTCCCCATTCTTAGTTCTCTAGGCAGTGCTGCAGCTGCGTCTCTGTTCCCAGTAGTAATTTCTCAATCTTCGTCCTCTAGGCAGTGTTGCAGCTGCTTCTCTGGTCCCAGTGGTAATTCCTCATTCTTAGTCCTCTCAGCAGTGCCGCTAGCTGCTTCTCTGGTCTCATCGGTAACTCCTCATTCTAAGCCCTCTAGCCAGTGCTGCAGCTGCGTCTCTGTTCCCAGTGCTAATTCCTCCTTCTAAATCCTCTAGGCAGTGCTGCAGCTGCGTCTCTGTTCATACATCCACTACACTCCAAACCAAAACACAGAGGTAAAAGACATTGGGGCAGATTTACAAGCCCCTTGCGACACTTTTGCGCCACAGTTGCGTCACTTTTGTGACGCAGCGGCGGCGTAAACAATGCGGCCAATTTACAACGTGACGCATCTAGGGAGATGCGTCACGTTGTAAAGCCCTGCATCACATTATACCTGCGTCAGGTTTAATGTATGCAGGGTGGACGTTCCCACGCAGGAAAGTCTCGTAAAAGTGACGCAGTGAAATCTTCAAGATTTCACTGCGCCACTTCTAGGATGCCACTGCGTCAAAACCTTACACCTGCTTGAAGCAGGCGTAAGGAGTGACACAGTACAATAAGTATAGGCCTCAACATGCATTGCTGGAATTGCATCGTGCTTGCGACATGACTCCAGCAATGCGTGACTTTTGGGCCAACAGATGCGTCAGAATTTCTGACACATCTGTCAGTCCTTGCACCATGGGGCACCGTATTGTAAATCACGCGCATCCATGGTGGCGCAAGGGTATCGCAGGCTGGTGCAGGGAAACTGACGCATCTGTACAGTTGCGTCAGTTTCTTGTAAATCTGCCCCATTGTAATTTACAACGCCCATAGCTCTAACTCTAAAAAATGCGCGACCTATTGCATTGCAAATGCTTGCTTATATATATATAAGCAATTCACATAAAGACTGCGCAGTGTGTAGTCAAGTTAGCTAGTTAATAGATCACAAGGACAGGTTTTTATGTCTCAGCCCCAAGGTGCAACCTTCCAATGGGTGGGTCACAGTTTTGCACAAGCTGTCTCCTACAGCGTTTACGAGGAAGGATAGAAACCATGGCACAGTCATGGGGCAGTTACAAAGTATAGGAGAATGACCAGACAGGCATCGACTCAATGTATTATGCTACGTTTGCACCGAGGAAGGCAGACAGGGTGTGTGTAGTTTAAAATGGATGCACTTCACGATATAAGAAGAGGAAGTATCAACATTATAGAAAGAAACTTTGGGAGCTGTATCAGGGCTAGTCAGCCAGTCTTAGTAGGTTCATGGTGGCAGTGTGGCATCTGAGGGTGTTCCTCAATCTCCAGCAATCGGGCAGTTCCTCAGGCCTCTGACCTTATCTCTGTGTAGGGCCCGACTTTGTGCTTCAACCCCTTTTATAGTGGCAAAGTGCCAACTTTCATATGTGGGAGGGGTTGCGCGTTTCTCCATATAGTGTCTTCCTTATGGATATCAGCAGTACAAGTCCAGAAAGAGGACTACCACTTTGTTCTTTTGGAATCCGTTATACAATCCCAAGGCACAGGTTTTCCAGGATTCTAAGCTCGGTAACCCAGTAACACACGTGGGTCTGCTCAGGACTTCAGACCAGAAGGCCACCGAAGACCCTACCACTATGCTGACACCACCGCACGCAACCACGTCGCACCCCAACAGACCGTGCTTTGTTGGACCCCGCTCACAACAGAGGACACACTCAAGACCATGAAGAGCATCCACTCAGGAGCCCTGTCGGATCCCTGTCCGTACCACAGCTTTCACCGAGCAGCCGCTGCCATCGCCCCCCAGCTTCGCCCCACCATCATCTGGTCCATCAAAACTGCCACCTTCCCCGATGACTGGAAACATGCTGAGATCAACCCGCTGCTGAAGAAGCCTTCCTCAGACCCGACAGACCTCAAGAACTTCAGGCCCGTCTCCCTCCACCCCTTCCCAGCCAAGGTCATCGAGAAGGCCATCAACGCCCAACTCTCTGCATTCATAGAAGTGAACCATGTCGTGGACACCTGACCAATCCGGCTTCTGAAGCAACCACAGCACTGAGACTTCATTCCTTGCTGCCACCGACGACATCCACTCCCTCCTCGACCAGGGCGAGACCACTGCCCTCATCCTACTGGACCTCTCGACCGCCTACGACACCGTCTCCCACCGCACCCTTATCACAAAACTCCACAATGCCGGCATTTGCGACAGGGCACTGGACTGGATCCACTCCTTCCTCACTGGCTGGACTCAGCAAGTTAGACTACCCCCGTTCCTCTCAGAACCTACAGTGATCAGCTGTGGAGTGCCCCCCGGTTCCGCCCTGGACCCCACCCTCTTCAATGTCTACATGGCCCCCCTAGCAGCCATCATCAGAAGCCACAGATTCAACATTATCTCCTACGCCGATGTCACCCAGCTGATCCTCTCCCTCTCCCTCACCAATGAACCCACAACCACCAGAACCAACTTCCACAGCGGAATGAAGGCTGTTTCTACCTGAATGAAAAACAGCTGCCTCAAGCTCAACTCGGACAATACCGAAGTACTCATCCTGGCACCCACCCCTTCAGCCTGGGACGACTTTTGGTGGCTAGCTGCTCTGGGACCCCCTCCCACCCAGACGGATCACGCACGCAACCTCGGCATCATACTGGACTCATCGCTCACAATGAACCGCCAAATCAATGTAGTTTCCTCAGCCTGCTTCCACAAGCACTGCATGCTTCGAAAGACATTCAGATGGATCCCCACAGAATCCAGAAAGATGGTCATTCATGCAATCATCACCAGCAGACTCGACTATGGCAACAGACTCTACACCGGTGTCACCCAGACCCAAACCCAGACTCAAGAAACTACAGAACGTTCAAAACGCCGCAGCCAGACTGGTCCTCGACATCCCCCGCCACGGCCACATCACGCAACACCTCCAGCAACTCCACTGGCTCCCAGTCACCAAGCGAATCACCGCCAAGCTCCTCACACATGCCTACAAAGCTCTCCATGACGAAGGACCAGCATACCTGAACCACCGCCTCGCATTTCACATACCCGCCTGACAACTCGGTTCTGCCCAACTCGCCCTAGCCTCCATCCCCAGGATCAACAAGACCAGAACAGGAGAAAGTTCATTCTCCTACCTTGCCGTCAAGACCTGGAACACCCAGCCCCTCCAACTCAGGTAATTCATGTTGCTGACCCAATTCAAGAAGGACCTCAAGCCCTGGCTCGTCAAATGATCCTCCACCCAGAGGGACCAGCAGTCCCCCCCAGTGCCTTGAGACCCTCCCGGGTGAGTAGCTGCGCTTTATAAGCCCCTGATTGATTGAATAGGGTTGTCCATTTCTTCCACTAGCTTGGGGGTTACTCTAGATAGGTGTGTCATTAAGGAAAGCTCCTTCTGCTGGATTAACTCCTGTGGGTCTGTTCACTTGCAGCAAAAATAAACAAAAAACATATAGATGTCCTGTTGGGAGTAAACGGGGATACCCAGTGACAATATCGGTGCATGCATATTCTGCCAGTTTGCAAGATGTGCTAGCAGTCTATCGGCTTTATCCCCTGCATTATGGGCTCTTGCGATATAGGCGGTGTCATCTATGCACCCAGAGCCTCACCATTAATCTGGCCTTCTCCTAGTGCAAAACCCAGAGGAGTTCTTGGAGGGTCAGTCATAAGTTTTCTCTTGAGTTGTACATAGGAGTCTTCTATTTTCCTTAAGTCCCTCTCCAAGGTCCCGCATGCACCAACTATGGCGTGTGTACAATGGTCTCTTATCATCACCTTGAAAGCCTCCCACTCGACTGTTTAAGAAGAATCTGTACCAGCATTATTTTCAAA
This sequence comes from Calotriton arnoldi, assembly GCA_963921515.1. Lineage (NCBI taxonomy): Eukaryota > Metazoa > Chordata > Amphibia > Caudata > Salamandridae > Calotriton > Calotriton arnoldi. The sequence continues at coordinate 3,763,824 of CAWUFW010000588.1, forward strand.
GTGTTCCTGTATTCTTTCCATCATCTAACATGATGCTCTGTAGAAACCATGATGGGATAGGGGAGAATTTAACCCCAATCTAGAGTAAGTCGTAATGGATTGTGATTGTATATGTCCCTGCCTAGGTAATCAAATGAGAAGAAAAGTGGAGTCAACTGGGTAGAGCAGACTATTCTGTCAAAACGCACACATACAGGTCCTGGGGTAGGGGAATAAAAGGAGTAAAGATAGGCATCAGGATTGTGGTGTTGCCAACTATCCAGTGCAAGAGCCAGTGTGATAGCATCTTTGCATTGTGAATTGTTTGGGCCTGTGGGAGTGGTCGGTGTGTTCTATCAAGTGCAACGTCCAAGAAACAGTTGAAATCTCCACCCAAGATCCATGGTAAATGTATCCACCTTGCCAGCTTGTCAGATAGGCGGTTAAGGAATGACTGTTGATCTGTATGTGGGGCGTAAATGCTTCCCATTACTATCGGGTCTCCATCCAGCCACCGCAATATAGACGATTTGGGTTGATGAGGCAGGGTTTTTTTTGTATGTCAGGAGCAACGGGTCCAGAGCTCACTTAAGATGTACACGCAATAATGGCCATCCTGTCCATGCCCCTCTTTTTTACCCTCTTAGTTGACAGTTTGATGGTGTGCTGGCTGTTGGTTTGCAGAAAGCCACCGGAGATGGTGAGCTTGTCTACAAGATAAGCAAGGTGTTGGTTGTGATGGCTTTTTAAATGATGCAGCTGGTTTTGAAGATGGTTCAGGCCAGCAAGAGGAGCCAATGGAGTTCCATCATGATGGAGTTAAGTGATCATATTTCTTCAGGCCGCGGGAGCCCACAGAGCATGGTGTTACCATCCAGATGCAAGAGCATGAGGACTTGAACCCCAGTTATGAAGTTGCTTCCTAGAAGAAACAGTTTTAATTTCTTTGGAAGAACAAGCTGATACCAGTCTTTTTTTGGTTTTTTTGGCACTGTGTTCCTTGAGGACGAGGTTGATGTCCAGAGTGAATCCAAGTGACTTGACTTTTGGTGAAAGTTAGAGTTGAAAGCTGTCAAGCTTCACGTCCTTGAGCTATGTTTGTATTATTTCTTGCTTGTTCTTGACAAATAACAGGAATTCTGTCTTGATGCAGGTGGGCACTGGTGGAGGAAGCTGGGTTTCTGTTGCAGTAACCCCCCGCTTTTTGCCAGACTATGATTACTGATACACTTTGACTTGATGTGCCTTGGGTCCCTGCCATTAAGGTTCACGGGCCTGGGTTCTTTCTCAAAACTGTAACTTGTACCCCCAATTGGCACCTCTCTGGCCACATGTCAGTCCCTTGTAAAAGGTACCATGGGTACCAAGGGCACTGTGGCCAGGGAAGGCCTCTAAGGGGCTGCAGCACTTATTGTGCCACCCTTAGAGGCCCTGTACCTTTACACACACACACACACACTGCGTGTTTTGGTTCAGAACAAAGTGAAGAGTCGACATGGCACACATCCCTGTGTGCCATGCCTACAACCCTCTGCCCTGGCATAGGTCAGCCACCCCTCTAGCTGGGTGCACTATACCAGGTGCATGAGCCCTGTACCCCTACAGTGTCTATACCAATTCTTAGACATTGTAAGTGCAGTAATTCCATTAAGAGTAAATGGTGCTGAGAGTTTGTCATTACGAACTTCACAGCACCATAATGGCTTTACTGAAAACTGGGAAGTTTGGTATCAAACTTCTCAGCACATTAAACCCACACTGATGTGGGATTTAATGAAAAATGCACTCAGAGGGCATCTTAGAGATGCCCCCTGAAAAACGACCAGCCTCTGGTGGGTTCCCTGACTGGTACACACCAGCCTGCCACCACAAGACATGTTTCTGGACCCCTGGGGTGGGAGCCTTTGCTCCCTGAGCCCAGAAACAAAGCCTTTCCTGGGCAGAGGTGGTCACACCTCCCCCAGGCCAGGAAGAGCCATCTGTGGCAGGGGAGCTTTAAAGGCCTTGCCGCCTTTGTAACGCGACCCGCAGCCTCTCCTGCTATCAGGAGCAGGCCCCCTTCCTGTCTCCCCTTCTTTTCGGTGGGAAGACAGGCGGGAAAAATTAGCACAGCCCAGAAGGTGTGCCCACCTCTGCCAACTCCACTGCTCAAGTGGGGGAGACGAGGTAAAGCCCACTCTCAGTTCATGCCATCTTGCAGATGACAGGCACTCTCCAATCAGGATTAGGGATTGTGCCCACTCTCCCACGTGGAGTGAGCACACCAAGGGTGTAGTCACCCTAAAGTCAGTAGCCCATTGGCTACTGACCTCGAGACCCCTAAAACGCTCCCTAAATACAGTATTTAGGGGGCAACCCTGAACCAAGAAGGCAGATTCACCCAACCTACAAATAAGGACGAAAGCAGCTCTGTTCAAAAGAATCACCAAGAAAGATTCCGAGCCTGCTGAGGACAAAGAAACCGACGCCTGGAACCACCACTGCACCCGACACCTACGGCCCGAATCCGGGTGGCCCACCGGTCCCAGCGAGGTCCACCAGCGCTCCAGAGTCTGAGTTCACTGTGGGTTGCCCCTCCAGGACTCCCCGACGTCGCCTGCAGCCTCTGCACGGAGACCCCCCCAACTGCGAGTGGCCTGGTAAGGTGAAATCCGACCTCAAAAGACACCCTTGCATCCAGCCGCCCTGCGCCCTGGAGGGGAGACCCTGAGGTGCACCTACATCCAGAGCCCTCCAACTTAGCCAGCTGTTGGTTTCTTCCGGAAGTCTTCCTGGATCGAGCCTGCAGCCAAAATCCAAAACCGGCAACTCCCATTGAAAACAACAGGACACCCGATGCCAAAAGAGCACCCTGCACCCAGCCGCCCCTGTGCCGCTGTGGGTGCACCTTGTGTGCTAAACTGGAACCCCCTTCGCCCTGAGCTTAAGTCCAGGAGCTTTGCCTCCACAACCTTGTGGCCTGCTCGTGAGCAGCCACCAACCAGAGGCCCCCTATCCCCTATTGGATAACATTGGGCCTCAGCACTCTGCACCCGGCTGCCCTAGTGCCACTGAGGGTATTTTGAGAGTGCATCCTCGACCCTGGAGGAACCCTGGTTCTAACCCCAGAATATCAACTCCCACTTACCTGCGAACCGATGACTTCATTTCCTCCCATAGGATTACATTGACTGTTTTCCTTGAAAATTCTTCTAAGGGGTCGATTACGATCCCGTTCGGAAGGGCTCCAAATCAGATTCGGATTTGCTGAATCCGATTCCCGAACCCTTGTTGCCAACCGCATCGTACACAGTTCCCAACGACCGATTACAATGCCCGCAAACCGGTAGGGTTGTCCGAATCAGTTCCGAAAGGCATTCGGATAGGGCGAGTGTTTCGGAGCCGAATCGTACAGCTCAATGGACTCGTTTTAAAAGCGAGCAAGTACGATGACCGATTCGAACAGCTGTTTCAAATCAGTTTCTCCGGAACGAATCGGCTGCCAGAATCTGTCTTTGGTGGCCCGTAGCAGGCCCCCCTTCACCCGGGGCCATCCGAATCGGGCCTGTGGGGTGACCCAAGGGACCCCCTTTCCAACCATGCACAGTGTGGCAGGCACCATTCGACAAACTGCATTTGAACCTGCATTCAACTGTAAAACATTGCGTAAGATTTTACAAAGTATTATTTCCCTTACCTGCACCAGGCTTGGCTTGGTTCTAGAAATAAAATAACTTAATAATATTTTTGTTACAAACAAATTAGTCTGAGTTCAGTCTTTTAGTGTGTGACATCATTTGCTGCCTGAGTGTGTACAACAAATGCTTAACACTTCCCTCTGATAAAGCCTTACTGATCGCCCACACTACCACAAAAAAAGAGTAAGGTGCTATCTACTTTTACCTCTGCCTACCTTTAGGGTTCCACTAGACTCTGTGCACACTATACCTCATTTGAGTATAGTATATACAGAGCCAGCTTCCTACAACTGGGCATCTGATCTAGATGAGATGTCGGCAGTGTTTGAGGCACTTGATATCTGGAGCAGAGGAGACTTTCCAGTAGAGATGTGTATTGCCTGCATATTAGTGAATTTCGATACTGCTAACTGTGAGTAGAGCCCCATAAGGCTCCATGTAGAGGTTCAAGACGACAGGAGCCAGCATGGAACTCTGGGGACTCTGCATATGAAAGGGATCTTTTCGGATCTGGAGGTGCCCATGTGGACAAACTGTTGTTGTTGCAAACATAGGATAGGAACCAGTGAAGATATTGCCAGTGAATCCCATTTTAGACTCCAGAGTGTGGATGAGAGTGGAATGGTTGGCTGTATTGAAGGCAGCTGTGATGCCCTGCAATATCAGGAGAAAGGGGTCATATTTATCTGTGGTCAGGAGGGCATCGTCTGCAAAGTGTAAGTTAGCGGTCTCCGTAGCATGAAATGAGTCCAGATTGGTAGTCACCCAGATTATATTTACAATAACATACATTGTATCCATATAAGGCATGGGTTTTCTCATACAACTAATAGGAGAATAAAAATGAAGTGTGACGAGCTGTATTTGTAACAAAAAAACAGTTGAGGCTTATCATACACTGTAATAGTTATTTTTTTCCTTTGGTGGCTGCCAGAGATCTGTGCCAACAGTTAATAATGTGTGACTATGATGGCTGGCTTCATTGTGTCTTAGCACACAAATACTTGCGAGCTCAGCATTGTAGCTTCAACAGTCCATCACAGCACAGTTCATGCGGGACTGTTTTGTTATGGATGACCAAACACATTTTTCCTTTTCAAAGCACCTTTTAATAAACATTTTTGTAAATTAAAAAACATAAAGCACAATATCGTCTGAAACTTCCAGTGCTGTATAATAATACAGAAGTTCTGACAGAAAACTAGATATTTGGAAATCTTGCAACATGATGTGTGATAGTTGGAGAAAGCACAAAGGTCGTGGTGCGTGCAAAATGGTGTACCGCTGTTAAAAGCTCTACGCCAAAGGGCCAAAGGAAAATGCCACTTTATGACAGAAAGATCATGGCGGCTGCCAGAGATCTGTGCCAACAGTTAATAATGTGTGACTATGATGGCTGGCTTCATTGTGTCTTAGCACACAAATACTTGCGAGCTCAGCATTGTAGCTTCAACAGTCCATCACAGCACAGTTCATGCGGGACTGTTTTGTTATGGATGACCAAACACATTTTTCCTTTTCAAAGCACCTTTTAATAAAAATTTTTGTAAATTAAAAACATAAAGCACAATATCGTCTGAAACTTCCAGTGCTGTATAATAATACAGAAGTTCTGACAGAAAACTAGATATTTGGAAATCTTGCAACATGATGTGTGATAGTTGGAGAAAGCACAAAGGTCGTGGTGCGTGCAAAATGGTGTACCGCTGTTAAAAGCTCTACGCCAAGGGGCCAAAGGAAAATGCCACTTTATGACAGAAAGATCATGGCAAAATGCTATTCTGCCACTCCTGTTCTGGCTGTTCGCATTGCTTACGTTTGCAGAAAACCACAGTGTAATTTTGCAACGAGGCAAAATGACATAATTCCTGAAATTTTCAAGTAACAGACATATCCAGTGATTACGTGAATTACACCAGTGTAATTTAATTTCACCCAGTCCTAACTAGGACACTCCATTGTAAAAACAACAATGATTACTGGAGAAAAAAAAATCACACTATCCTAATCTTCTTTATCTGCTTTCAAAATCTATATATGCAGCATCTAGTCTTTTCAAGCTTTTAACCAGCTCCCCATGCACAATGGTGATTCATTTACTGTGGAAAAAGTAAACAATTACTATTGCAGGCTTGTGGAGCCAGACTTTCATTCGGCATTGCAAATGAAATATATTCATGAACAGCAGTTAGCCCATTCACTTTTTTTTTTTTTTTACTAAACGTTACCTGTCAACTCTACTCTGTGGATTTCTTAGCTAGCTTGTATTTGCAGAACATATTCTGAAATGTGGATTGGAGCAGGGTATACCGCACACTATATTCACAGTGCACCATGCAAAGTTACAACTACCGTACTGTCATATTACCAAGCTTCTTTACAATGCCCCTGTGTCTACAGGTAGTTTGCATAAGAAATCTTCGGCACCACCTTGTTCTTTCTACATCACTTACCCTTCAGAGCTCAGATGAAAATGGACTTAAGCACCAACACCTGACTCTCCTGTCATCATCGCTTTTTGACCATACCACCCCTTCATCAGCTGTTGGTCTGCCTGTCTGTTTTTTTTCTTGCCTGACCCATGTATTGAATATCAGTTTCCTGAGGCCAGTCACACAGTCAACCACATCCACATCCTTCTGGGGTGACTCAGGCCTTTGTTCCAAATCTTCTCTGATTAAGGTGAGCAGCCAAAAGGAACTTGACCCAGATCCCTTCTGCAAATTTTCCTTATAGATGAATAGGAGGATTGGCAGGAGAAAATCCCTCTTCCTCCTGAGGTTCTGTGGCAGAGTTCCCATCATGAACTTCAGGATCTTATTTAAGCATTCCACCAACCCATTGATCTGTGGGTGGTCACTGTGGAGAAATGGAAGGGCAGACTAGCTTTCCCTACATCTCTCTCATGTAAAAGAAAATTAAATGTTCTCCTCTGTTGGAAATTACCATCTTGGAAAATCTGGCCGATAAAAAGATCTCTAGATGTGCCCTTACAAGTACATTGACAGTGGTACTCCTTGAAGATGCCACCTCTGAGGGCATCTGAGATTTCTAGCAATGCTAGATTACACTTACTACAATTTAAAATCCCTCACCACGTCTACCTAGCTCCAAACATCCTTAGTAAAATTTACCGGATGCAAATTGGGGATTGTCCCAGGTGCAACTAGGCTGTGGCTGACCTCCTTCATATGACATGACCATGTCCGGTAATTAGAAACTGTTGGAGAATGATGACAGGGGCACTGTCATCATTTAAGATAGACTGCTCTTTAAAACATTGTATACTTAGCCTACACCTTAAATAGGCCTGGGCGGTAAAACTCTGCTCCGTTCGTGGAGTTTGCAGAGTTTTACACACTCCACAGAGCATGCGGAGTTCTGAAAAACTGTGCTCCAGTTTTTCCCTCACTTGAGCTCGCCAACTTGATGTTGGCAAGTGAGGAAAATCCACCTTCCGGCGAGATTTCTCATCGTGGGTTGGCATATTTCTCAACGCGGGCAGTCGCGGATGGTCGCGGCCGCTCGTGTTGAGAAACCTTCCGCTCAAGTTGAGAAAGCTGCCGCTTGGGTAGGAAATCTAAATGAGCAGCAAAAAAAGAAGCAGCGCCCTCTTGCACTGCCCATGGTGCCGTTTGCTGATTTTACAGTGCGGGACAATGCTGAAAATCAACATGAACAGCATGACCAATCGCACTCCGCCGCTTTTGGAACTCCGCGTAGCGCAGCAGAGTTTGTTGGTCTCTCCGTGAACTCTGCCAGGCCTAACCCTAAATCAAAAAAAAGTAAAACCTGATATAGGTTCACATCCCTGGTGCTGCTGTTAGCAAAATTTTGAATAATTATACACTTGATCCTACCAACTTAGAGGTCTCTCAATAAATTGGTGGTACAAAGATGTCTGGGAATGGCTGCTGGCTGAAGAAATATGGTTTAAAATGGTATGAACTGATAAAAAGGCCTCTGACAATATTCAGGACTGGCGTGCAATGAAAAACGCATGCCTGACAGGGAATCTGAGCCACCCCTGATGCAATCCTCAAGTGGCGTATTATCCTCAAGTCAATCACTTGGCTGAGCAGTTTACGTGTGGGACACAAGTTATGTATCTGCTGCAATGTGTATTACTGTTAGTGAAATAGGAATATCTGGGATCATTACATGCTTGTTACTCGGTACTGAGATCTCAAAAAAGTGTTGTAATCAAATATTTGTTATCTGTCATTGTTCAAGAAATGAATAAAAACATGTTAAAAAAAGAATAGAATAAAAGACCATGTCAAAGGCCGCAGACAGGTCAGGAAGGATCAAAGCATTGACCAGACACTGGTCCAAATCTATTTCATCAATGTTTAGGCACTTTAGTAAGGGGATATAAAGTTCTAATATTGTTGGCAACTTCTTCTAAAACAAGAAGTGTTTTAATTCCCCCTTATCCTCACAGTATGTTTCTTCCTTTGCTTACTTCTTTTGTTATCATCCTTTCTCACCCTCTTCTCACCTTCTCTCGATTCTTCACTTTTTTGCTGTAGATCATCCTTGTTTCGCTCCCCCATCTCTCACTCCAGTTCTCCACCTCACACCCTCATTCTCCCTGTCACTTTGCTCTCTCTTCATTCTCTGTTCTTTACAAACTCCTCCCTTCCAACACCTTTTACTCAAATATCAAATTCTCCATTTCTAAGCCTTGTTTTCCCCATCTTATTTTTCTCACTCTTTGTTCTGCTCTCTTATAATTCCTCTCTGCTCTTATCCTCCTTGGGGCTCAATTTTCCTGCTCCCATTTTCTTACTATAAATTTCCACTCTCATTCTTCCTTTATCTTTTTCCTTTCTGTTTTCTGTCCCAGTTTCCTCCCCATTGCCTTTTCCTTTATACCCTCAGGTAGGTTCTCTCCTTATTTCCTACCCTGTTTAATCCACTAGACATCTTCCTTTCCATCTCCCTCCTTTATCCCTGCTCCTCCTTTCTTTGCCCCTTTGGCTTGCTTCCATTCCTATTCGCTCTTCTTCCGCTCATCTCTTCTGCCCTTTACCCCTTCCCTATCTCCACTTTCACTCCCTTCTTCTTTCTATCTATGTCCTTTCTCTCTTTACTTCCTTCTACTCCCTTCACTCTTAAAAGCACAAGAAAATGACAATAGATTTGCTATACTTGGGTGAGAAAGGTTGAATCTGGAGTCCACGTATGGTCTGAGAGTAATGAAATGCCTCTGGACATAGGGTAGGAATAGAACTGGAAAAAGGCGAGATTAAAGATGGGGATCACATATGGTTGGTAAATAAACCAAGGATATCAAATATCGAGACTGAATGTCCTTATCTGCTGGTATGTTTCACTGGGTCTCAAAAAAATACCTCTATGAGTTAAGCCTAGCTCCTCCACCCACTGAATCAAAGGCCAGATAGTATTTTCCTGTGGTGTATACCAGGTCATGTGTTGTATGATAATTTACAGTGATCTCATGATCAGGTTAAAGGCTGTGTGATGTAATTTCATTTGATGTCATCATTATGCAAAATAGCATGTTAGAAATCGAAAAAAATGCTGCCTCTTTTGGTCATGGAATGTTTGCAAATATACCACAGCCTCATACAGGGCTGCCCCATGGTCTGCTTCCATGTCAATCTATGTGCTGTTGGTGGATCAAGGCAGTCCAAGGGCAACTCAAGAAAAGCAAGGATGTTAAAGGGTACATTTGCTGTTTTTAAATAAGCAATTGTGTATCCTTTGTCTTTCTTTAACCATTACATAACTTTAAGGTATGAGCAATGGGTGTGATTTAGCTGAAAATGATCATAAATTCAAATTTGTTGGGAGCAGGGGCCCCCAAATAGGTTTGGCCTGGGTCCCCCATAATCCTTAAGATGTTCCTGTTTGTAATTTGAGCACTTTATCAATCTCTAAGGTGGATGATGCTATAATGAGCCCTCAAACAACCAGAAACAGGCAGAGAACCCCAGGATGTCAAGAGGTAAACCAGAATCTTCATTTTACATGAGCCAACACAGACAAACAAATAAACAGAGAGGTATTCACTAAATACCTAGCAGGGGAACTGAAAAGAGACAAAATAACAAAGTGGAGGAATAGGGACCTAGATGAAAATTAAGTGGAGAAGCCATATAGCTACACATTTTATTTCAAGTCACCTAGCTGTACAGGCTGAGTGGCTTAAAAACAAGACCAAGCCTTGTTAATATCACATGTTAGTGATAATGCAGACATTGTAGGTGATTTTCTGGAAGTATTCGACAACAAGCTTGGTCTGTTGAAAAATTTCAAACATAGGATCATTTTGAAATCCAATGCCAAGCTGGTAATACATAAAGTCAGGAAAGTACCACACCTTATGTTAAAGCCTATACAAGAAGAGTTGGACAGGTTATTGCAGCCGGGGGTAATTGAGGAGATAGAACCCTCTGACTGGCTGGCACCCATCATCCTGGCTCCTAAGGACAATGGTAAAAAGATCAGGATGTGTGTGGACTTAAGAGGACTCAACCAATGTATTTGGGTTGACCATCGACCTCTACTGAGCATCAGTGAAACCTTAACCATGTTAGCAGGAGCAAAGGTTTTTAGTGTCATGGACCTCTCCGCAGCCTACCATCAAGTGTTGCTCCATGAGGATTCTAGACCACTTACCTCTTTTGTCACACCTTTGGGTGCTTTCAGATTTATCAGGCTGCCTTTTGGGCTGGCTTCTGCAGCTGCGTGTTTCCAAAGGGTGATGAAGGAGCTACTTGAGGGTGTCAAATTTGTGTTATTCTTTCAGGACAACATTTTAGTTTATGATGATGGCAACATTAAACATGATGCTGCTTTGAGGGAAGTTCTCATGAGGTTAGGGGACATTGCTCTCACTTTAAAGAGGGAGAAATGCAGGTTTAAGGTGGGAACTGTTTCCTATTTGGGCCATACCATCTCTGGGGATGGTATCAGGCCAAAGTTGGAATTGACAGAATCCATCACATCTGTACCTACACCCAGTGACCAAGGCCAGGTGAGGCCATTCCTTGGTCTAGCAGAGTATTACTCAAAGTTTGTCCCGAATTTTGCTAGTGTGGTCCAGCTTTTGAGGTTGCTTTTGAAGAAGGGGCCAACCTTTGAGTGGTCTCTTGAGTGGTGTGAAGAAGGTTGCAAGGTGGTAAAGCGTAAGATTGGGAGCATGCCTACTTTGAGCCATTTTGATGTGAGGCGTAATACTTTGCTCGCTACTGATGCCAGCATGAAGGGCCCTTGAAGCTATTCCTTCCCAAGTGGTTGAGGGTGAAGAGAAAGTGGTTGCAATCTCTTAAGAGTGCTGAGGAGCGTTATTCAGTGGTGGAACGTGAGGCGCTTGCCTGTGCCTGGGCCATGAATCATTTTAAGTATTACCTGTTGTGAGGAGTGATCATAGTCCCCTTGTTCAAATGTTTGGTATAGAAATGTTGAGAACACTACTCCCCGTATAAAGCGATGGGTTAAGAATCTCATGGAATTCAACTTCCAAGTGGAGTATTTACCAGGTAAAGAAATGTCCCAGCTGATTTTCTTTCTAGGTTGCCTCTGGAAAATGGTGTTGCCTTGGTAGCAGAGGTTCCTGTGTTGTGGGTCAAAGAATCAGCTCTCAGTAAGGCGGAGTGGGGATTAGAGGCCAACAAAGACACAATTCGTAAACTGGTGTCTGAGTATATTGTTGGAGGTTGAACTAACTTGAGTACAATTCCAGACAAGGCAAAGGCGTTTTGAAGTATCAAGGAGGAACTGAGCATTGTGGAAGGAGAATTATACAGAGGTGGCAGACTGATTCCACCAGCAGAGTTGTTTGAAAAGATTATTAACCTGGCCCATGAAGGGCATTTGGGCAGAAATCTTATAAAAGCTAGTATTAGGGAGTGTTATTGGTGGCCGGGCCTTGATTGGCAGGTGGAGAAGGTTGTGAAAGATTGTATACAATGTGCAGGTAATGATAAATCTGGGGTGGTGAGAACGGATCCTCTGTCTCCTGTTCCTGTTCCGGATGAGCCTTGGTGCAAATTGGGTCTAGATCTGTGGTACCTTTTGATTTTCTGCCACCTAATGAAGATTTGTCATTGTTCTGGTGGACTACACCTCCAAGGGGGTCACGGCTGGTTGTTTACACTCACTCACCACTAAAATTGTTTTGGAGTTTTGAAGGATGTTTTTGCATGTGAAGGGGATTCCTAGGACCATAGTGACGGACAATGAAATTCAATGTTCCTCACAAGAGATGAAGGATTTCCTTAATGACTTGTCTATTACTAATTTCTGCACTGCTCTTTATGCTCCCTAGGTGAATGGTTTAGTGGAGAAGCTGAATCAACTAGTGAGGGCTAGTGTGCAGACTGCTTTGGACAACAAGTTACCTCTCAAGGTTGTTCTCTGGCAGAAGTTATGGGCTCACTTAATAGTGTAATTGGGATTTCTCCTTTCTGAGTATTGAAGGGAAGGCTGACTGGCTCCAAATGTAACCCTTTATGGTTCAGCTCAAGGAAGAGAGGAAGGTCTGTTGTGACTGACAAGGTAAAAGTCAGTAGAGACAAGGTAATAGCTAATCAAGATAAATACAAAAAACATTTTGATGACAAACACTGTGTGCGCCAGCAAGAATGGAATGCTGGTGATGTGGTTTGAGTTTAAAAACCCACATGGAGTCCTAAGGAGAAGTCTAAGTTTAGAGGGCCCATGAAAATCATAGAGATAAAAAAGAATGTAGTGGCTTTGGATGGTGGTGATGTTTGGAGAATGCCATGTTTAGCTGAATGTTTAAGTGAGAAGCCTTCATTGCGGTTTGTGGTGAAGATGGAGGATTCAGGAGAAGTGTGCGGACTAGGGTACGGCCAGTGCATTTCAGGGACTATGCAACATATTAGTTCCTACATTGTCACTTTCGACGCATGTTATGGACTCTGCCATTATTGGGATCTCAATCATTTACTTACTATTCCTATTTTGTGTTTATATTGATTCCATGTTTTTTCCTTTCCTTCAATCTTTTCCCTGTTTAAGTAATATTGTTGATATTATTATTAATGTTACCAAGATTATAATCAGTCCTATGTATTCTGACCTCTTTATTCATCCCCCTTTATACCCTTTAACCTTGTTAGTTCTGCATGCATTTTACTCCCATGTTTATAAGATGTATATATGTTTCTGTGTTTAAGAGGAAAGATGTGTTATGGCCTTTATTTTCCTAGCCTACTGTCTCTTTAATCTTGTGATGTCATCAGGTGAAATCTTGTGTAAGATGGATTCTAGCTGGGACAGTTGAAGGAGAGATTTGTAATCGGAGGCTGTGACTGTACTGGCTGTAGGTGGATGAAATAAATTACTTGGACCTGACAAGCGTAAGAGTACTACTTGTCAGAGTGTAATACAAGAGGTACTGTATTTGCTGCCATTTGCACCCTTACTCATGGTATTGCATCAATTGCAGTTTTACCTGAATTCCTTAAACAGATTCAGGCTGAACATGAAGTGGCCCCTGCCCTGGATTTGGGGTTGAAACTTATTGGCAACTTTGCCACAGTGTCCTCAATAATTTTAACTAATATTAAAGGGGAGGAAGCTTCTTTGGTGATACGCCAACGTCTCTCTTTAGTTCCCAATGCAGATCAGGAACACGAGCTACCTAAATTTAGGCCTGGGCATAAAATTCCGCTCCATTCGAACTTGCGTAATTCGAGAACTCTGTGTTGCACAGAGAACGCAGGGTTCCTGTTAAATTCTGCATTCTGTCTCGTAGCAGAATTTATTTATGGTTGGCGTGCTCGAATCGGGTCTTTGCATGCACTGGTGAGCACGATGAGGCTTGCCAAGTGCTCGTGAGCATTGGTGAGATTTGCCAACTGCCCGCGATCACCAGCGAGAGTTGCCGACTGCCCGCTAGCGCTCGCGAGACTTGCCATCTGCTGGCGCGACTTTAGGCAGCACCTGCAATATCCGGTGCCTTTTTTCTGAAGACAGTGCAAGACTCGGCTTTCTTTCTTCCAAGAGTTGTGGAGCGGCACACAGAGACATTTTCCAGCGCGTTCCCTGTTCATGTGCTACAGCTGGGGTGAGGAGCATTCTTGGAGCTGGAAAGCGGGCTGTGGGAGGCTGCATGTGTCAGCGCATCCATCCTGGGGTCTGATCATGTTCAAATTCTGGCAAACATGGAACTGATTTCACACTTTCTTTCGGATATTTCATTTGACTTTCTTTGGTCTGAAGAGGCCGAGCTGGTCTTTTTGAGCAGAGATTTGGGATCTGAGGCGGGAGGACCCAAGCAGCATCATGACAGCGCCCATCGCAGGTAGGGCATCCGACTACAGCCAGCACTAACTTAAATATGTAATGTTGTCAGTGTATTATATTTTCATAAATAACCGTTCAATAATCAAAGCTATTGTATTATACGGAGCACTGTACAGTCTACGTCATGGTCTGCACAGCAAGACATAAATAGCAATACAACATCGAAACAACTATCAGCAGCAAATGTTTTTTTCATTCAACTCAAAAGTACATTTTACCCCACCCCCCCAATGTGTGCTATTGCATCCTCCTTTTACATTAAGGGACACTCACAATAACGCCTGACACTCATGCTTATACGCACGCTTTCCTATGCTTCCTTGAACACAAGGATTTCAGCTGACTGCAAGGAAATGTATTTTTATCCTGGAAATACAAGCAAGTCTCATTGCCTCTAATGCTCAGTAATGCTCATTAAGATTCCAATCTCAGACATGTCACTCTTGCTGCACGATGCTGTGCCATCTTTGAAGAGTGCAAACCTTAGTCTTGCACAAAAGGTACTGCAGTCAGATTTCCTTTTTAAATATGTTTTAATGTAAAAAATTGTGGTAATGGCAGATTTTCTATTAAACTCATTAGAAAATCAGAGAGTACCCCTTTCGGGCCAAATCCATATTAAGAAAAATTTGTTTCTAATTTGATTTAGCAAATGATATAATCAATGCAAAAACTGAGAACAGATGATCTATAAAAGATGTATATATATATAGAGAACTTGTCATAATAAGTATTGAGTATTGAAATTGCTTAACAGGTGGTTTACTAATATATATTTTTATATTTTTTGTTTATTTTCTATACATTGACTATGAGCTTGAATGCTTTCTAAATTTGAAATTGTATAGTGTTTCTACTGTACTGTACATATATTGATCTATACACAGTGGGGCCGATTCCGATTCCGGACGGAAATCTCTCCGACCGAGCCGGACCCGGAGAGAATTCCGACCGAATCGGACCCTAGCAGTCCGACCGAACGAGTACGATGCGCACGCATGCCATCGGACTCGAGTCGGTCGGACTCCCATTGAAGTCAATGGGAGCCTGTCGTACAACGCGTACGCGGGCTCCCATTGACTCAATGGGTGCGAGGCGGACAAGGGCGCCCCCTACAGCGTGTACGCGTCCATGCGCATCGCGGCGTACATGCACAGGTAGGGGGGACCCATGGGTCCCCCCTGTGTGCGACTCGCGCGCCTACACGTACAGGGGGGTCCGACGCGGACCCCCAAAGTCCGGCTCCGACAGCTTTTTCGAGCCGGACGGCGCGAGTCGGTCGGACTGCTCGCGGCGCGCATCGTACTTACCCGGCCGGGAAACGTCTCCATAGCGCGGTGCGAGTCGTGTCCCTGCGAGTCGGTCGGAGCGTGTTGAAGCCGCGTTCGAGTCGGTCGGAGATTTCACGGGTGCCTGCATCGTACTCGCTCGGCCGGACCCGCGTACGATTTGGTCGGGAAACGGCTCCGAATCGGATCCGGTAAATCCAAATCCGATTCGGAGCACTACCGGCCGAGATCGGAATCGGCCCCAGTGTGTGGAATGATATGTGCTTGAATTATTGTAATAAATGTACACATTTTTATATAATAATGGCGACGGTATTTTTTTATATTCTTTGAAGTTATTCTTTGATGTTATCTTCTGATGTTGTAGTCTATGTGGTTCAAAATGGAATTTTACCCAGTGCAGACTGATGGACCAAATTAGGAATAGTAGTTGAATGTGAGCACAAAAGGGAAGCTTGTTGTTTATAGATTTTCTATTAAAGAAAGCTGTCAAAGTAATGTTTTCATTTAGGTCCCTTTGAATGTTTTTACAATGCCACTCCATAGTGGTCAGAAACAGAATGCAGCGTGCACAACAATCTAGTACACCTTCGCGAGCTGGCCTCCTGCACCTCTGTCAAAATGTTAGTTCCAGTGACAGCCGTAATCATGCGGCAGGTCCGGTTATGAAAATGAAAGTCTCTCATACACAAATATTGAATGGGAGCTTCCAGTGCACAAACACACCTGTTGCCTTTGAGCAAACAGAAGGACAGCCCATGCGAGCTCTACGTGCAGAGCCCAGGGCTGCATTCTTGCACAGTGATTACTATGGAAAGTGCAGGAAACAAACACTGGGTAAGGAGAGCAGAGACACAGCAAACTGCAGTTGTGAGTTTACATCTGTGCCCCAGTCGCAGGTGCTTTGACTTTGTGTTTTTGTTAATACAGTATTGTGATTTATATATGTGGAAATCTATTTATATATTTTAAATCATATATGGTGATAGGCATTTATGCGTCTAAGCAGATTATCTACCAAATGCTTTCTCACAGCCGGATATACACAAGTATTATTTTTAACGTTGCCTTCATCCTACGATTTATTGGCCGCCTGTGCCACCTTTTGGTGTAAATATAGAATGGGTAAATTGCTGTTATTAAAAGTTGTGTAAAGTTGTGTTTTCTGATATTTTTTTCGGAATGTAATACTCTGCCTGCTAGTGGAACTCCGCGGAATTTAGCAGAGTTTTTGATAACTCCCCGGAATTCCACGGAGTGAAACTCCGCAAACTCCGCCCAGACCTAAGTGAAATAATTTCTAAAACTTATACATCTATAGGTCGTAATAATTTGGGATCCAGGCCTAATAAGCCACAAATTAAAAGCAAATCTGATGCCGATAATGCCAAACATACACCTGAGTCTTCTAAAAAGTACTGGGATAAAGATAGAGCTAAAACTAAAACATGGACTGGATCTCCGCAATCAAAGTCTTCTGAAAAATGTTACAATCTACATAGTTGTGGTACACTCAAACATCCTGATAGGTATCAGTATTCTGATACGCATCCTTCTCGTTCCTTGCAGGACTCCACAGACAAGCAGTCAGAGAGAAGGGGACAAGGCGACCACAGACAGGTGGAGAATGTTAAACCGAAAACAGAGTCACGTCGCTCCTCTAATGTCATCACAAAAAAGGAAGAGAAACTTCCACAACAAAAAGCATAATTTAAAAAGAAGAAAGTGGCAGAAATGTCTGCTAAATATGCCACAAATACTCAGAACTCTTCTTCGGAACAAAACGTGGGAGAGAAATCTTCTCAACAGCGCAGCAGAGGTGACAATAGTTCACCGGACTCTTTGAGAGTTTCAGGTGGCTAGACCGACTAATGACTATGTACAGGGTGATACTTCAGATCAGCAGCTAAGCCCTCCTGATACCCTTTATGATTTGGACATACAAATTGAGTGTGACATACCGCACACTATTAAGGTGATATTCTGGCAGGATTTAACTAATGAATATAAAATTCTCTTGGCTAAGAGTGATTGGCCACCAGAGTTTGTTAGAAAAGTCCCACAAAGGGGAGGATGTAATCATACCTTCCTTTTCCATTCTTGTGTCCGAGGAAGTTAAAGAGCATTTTCTGCAGAATGGGCTCTTGCACAAGCCCCAGAATTATTTCACAATCAGTCCAGTTGGGATAAAGACTGAGCTTATCATGTTATACCTATAAGGTCCAGCCCATAGGTGCAGGTACAATACCCTATTAAACATGAAGCTAAATGCCCTGTCAGGGAGATTCTATCACAATTAGAATATCAAAGTATGATTGAGCCTCCCCTATGAATAATACATTATTTCTTGGGCTTAAACCTGATCATTCCTCTTGTATAGTCTTAGACTATCGACAATTAAACAGTCACACTCGTACTTTTGCTGTACAAAATTCACACAGCACTGGCTTCATAAACAATATTGTTCATAAAAAATACAAAACTACATTAGACAATGTTTCTTTCTGTCACAATATACCTGAAAGCTGCAATTTGACCGTGTTCTCAGTGCTAGGAGCCCAACGAAGGTTCTGTAGGCCCCCACAAGGGTATAAGAAGAGTCCAGGTCTGTTTGCTGCCCAAGTGACGTCAATTTTACAAGAAATTGACTCAGAAAAGTTGTCTTACAATAATGACATTTACCTCTCAGATGATGATTTAAACTCATATTTGTCAGAGTGAATCGTATTATTTTGGGATTTGCTGACCATGGCTCTAAATTAAATTTTCCTAAATCTAAAGTTGCCTTTCTCAGTGTTCTATTTTTGGGATAGGAATTAGCAAATGAAGGCAAAAGCCTAGCACCACATTCCATAGAGAAATGTGCTCTTTTGCAACACCAAATACCTTGAAAAAGCTTCAATTGCTTATAAGATTTCTCAACTTTGGGTGAACATGCACACCTGATTATGCACTACAGGTTAAGCCGTTGTACGATTTGAATTGTCCAGATTTTTCTAATAAATATTTGACTACTGAACATGCTAGCATACTCAGAAACTTTCAAACAGACATGCTTGAGTCTAAACACTTACATACTCAGTTAACACTACTAATTTAGTCATCCGCATAATTACAGGTTCCAGTGGTTACACATATGTTTTATTCAATGAAGGAGAAACACAGCCAATTGCTTATAAATTGCATCTATGTTCCAAAGCAGAAATGTGTTTTGCTTCCACTGACAAAATCTGACTGCTGTTCAGACTGCTGTGCTAAAGGAATGTCCATTGGCTCAGGGGAAACACATAATTGTGGTGTCTCCTTTTCCAACCTTAGAGGCCATCACCAAGGCCAGCATTCCTAACGTGAAAGCCTGACATCCAAAATGGATCAAGGAGGCTACTTCCTTAATAGCTACTGATGTAGATTATATTTTTGACCCTACTTTGAGGACACAGGAATACCTCTAGTATGAACAAGAATACTCTGTGTCTAGTGATATTTTGCCTCTAGATGAATATGCTTTCATAATCTATACTGATGGTTCACCCCACGGTTGGTACTAAGTACAAGTACTCGGCTGCATGTGCTGCAGTAAAAGGTGTCATGAAAGACGGTGTATTTCAGTCACAAGAAACATCTACAGAAACTTTGGGTGACTGTACCGCTCAGCTGGCAGAATTGAAAGCTTTGGTTCTGGATTGCAGAATACGGATTCAGAATTCCCCACACTTATAGTGTGTTATTCCTATTACTGCATCCAGTCCTTTAATGATAATTTACCTTATTGGACCTTGAATGTATTCAGAGATTCTCAGGGTAATGCTATCAAGCATAAGCTTCTTTGAGGGAAGGTGGCGTTACTGAAAGATGCTTTGCAATGGGCTAATGTGGTTCACACATTGAGTCATCAGCATGTTGGTGTACACGTTGCAGGGAATTAGTTGGCTAATGAAGCTACCAAGGCGCCTGTTCAGACTTTATTAGTAGCTGCAATTACTCGTTCACATATGAAGATAGATGATGACATCCTGGCTGCAGTCACTGCTTTGGCTAGTGTCGAGCCCCTTTCTAAGGGCTATTCAGCAAAAAACTCCTATATATTGAGTCCTCAAAAAGTTCCCTTTGCCCGCATTCCCAGGGTGGATGATTGAGTGATATCCAACCGGGACCACAGGTTAGAGTTAATAATAGCTGCTCATGGGATTGGCATCTGGCCATGCTGGTGTGGTGGCTACAGGTTCTTTATTACGGAAATGCTACAGGTGGCAGGGTCTTTATAAACAGACTAAAAATATGTTCTTTGCTGTGACATTTGTTAACAGATTAAAGGTTCTACCATTGCACACCCACCACAGACACCACTTTTAGTTTCAAATAAGCCATTACAATGTGTCTATTTAGATCATTGTGGACCACTCCATATAGATGGTGCCTTTACATTTATCTTAGTGGTTGTTGATTCTTGTTCTTCATTTCTATGGGTGTAGCCACAGCAATCGGCTGATCCTCGAACTGTTATTAAAGATTTGCAAGTCGTTATCTGTACATATGGAGTGGCAGCATTCTATTCGGACCAGGGAAGCGCTTTTGCCTCAAAGGCATTCCGGGATACTATGGGTACCCTGGGTGTTGCTGCGCATTATTCTGCCCATTATTATCGTGAGGGAAATTCGTTAGGGGAATGGAAGAACCACAACTTAAAGCAGTCTTTAACAGCTAGAGTATTAGGTTCAGGTCATAGTTGAATTCATCACCTTTATGGTGTCCAGAGAGCTCTAAATAATCTGCCTAGATGGTCATTGGGTGGTAGGACTCCCTACAAGACATTATTTTGGATCCAAATGCTTGTTCCAGATCTTGATAACTCTGTCACAGTGGCAGTGGATACACCGTTTGATTCAATGACCATTTCACTGTCTTACAGGAATTACAAAATGTCATTTTAAACGTTCTGCCACTGGTGAGGTGAAACAGCAACCAGCGGTTTCTGGCTGGATTCCTAAAGTTGGGGATCCAGTCTGAGAGAAGATTGCAGATAAAAACGTTTTGTCCACCTTACCATGCACTGGTGCCTGTCCGTGCCATCCAAGGTACTCGAACTGTGACTTTGCCACAACTTTGCTGTTTGTAAACAGAAACAACAAGTTTCCATTGATTTGATCAAGTTACACCATGTGGCACGTTCTCCATAGTAGGCCACGGGGCTTCTGGGTAGTTCCTTGTCACCTCTGACTACCCTGCATGAAATCTCTTTACAGGCTATAAATAGCCCTGATCTTTCTACTCCCCAGCTGGGGTCTTCAGATGTTGAACCTTCCATCATACCAGTCATTGATGAAAACTCAGGATGTGTTTCTAACGTGAGTTTGCAGTTTTCTGCTGCTGCTCCTAGCAATGAAATTATATACTATCAACCTCCTTTGGAGGTACCAACCTGCTCTCCTTTACCTGATGAGGTCCCTGTTTTAACTCAGACTGCCTCTGATTATTTTATCAACATTGATGATTTTTCTTCAGACTCTTCGCATACCTTCTTGCATGGTGCACATGCACTATTCTTTTGGCTGAAACAGACTTATCTGATTCCTCCATAGTCCTACTGTTGGATTTGTCTTTCACTATTTTTTCTCTTCCTCTGGATTGGATTTGTTAGAGTCTTCTTTTTACTATTAAATGGATACTATCTCCCTGATCATAGTTCTCCACCCCATTCTTCATCACACAAGGTCTGAAGAGACTTATCCCTTGTGAACATTACTGCATTCCCTATCCATGATGGCATTGTTTGGGATAAAGTCCCCTATGACATTTTTGGTCTCACATAGACATTGCAAATTCCGTACATTTTTAAAATTCCACTTCTGATGAATGGGATGTTATAACTGTTACTTATATGCTATCTTCATTAGAATCTCACACAGTATTCAGAAATTAAGATTAGTATTTGAATTCTGCAAATTATGGTGAAATGTTTTGTTACCATCATTTTGCACATCACTAGTTACACAGAGCTAGTACTCCACATGCTGTTTTTAATTATACACAATGGGAACACTGCCTGGCAGCACCTGTAGGAAGTTCTAAAACATATTTAAAGAAGTTCCCTTATTTTTCTGGTCATGTCACAACAGACCCAGTTTCATGTTATTATAAATTTACACGTTTCCCGCTGAAGTAAAATATGCTCACACAAACAAAATTGATATATTCTGAGTCATTTATTTCACAACTAGCCTGATAGGATTATGAGTATTAAAAGGATAATTTTGACCTTAAATCTGTATAGGGTACATGACACTGGCAGGCCTAGGGCACTTTATTTAAGGCGTGTCTGATCACTCGCCAAATGAATTTTCTAAACAGAACAGCACAACAGACTACATGTCTTGGCTTGGGCAATGTTAAAAATGTAAATACTCCAAGCATTCTCTCTGTGGTGAAATTTGATAACTGGCAACATTTAATTAATTTCACAGAAGAACAGCTTAATGAAATGGTGCAGAATGGCACGAACAATTCTTCACTTTCTGGTTCAGATGGGTGGTTACTATGGGCAGTAGATAGCAATGGGTGTAATTTTCTGTTTTTAACTCTCCCACAGGTTTTACGGCAAAAAGGCCAGACCCCCAGTTTATTCTGTCACAACACTCAGGGGTGGTTTCTACCTATAGCGTAGGAAAGTTATGCCAACAATGGTTAGAACATCAAACTTTTCAGCAGTTAAAGACCACTTATCTCACCTTTCAGATAATACGGACCTACAGGATTTTTTGCTGGGTTTCAGATCTCTTCGTTGTAAACATTTTATATATGCCACTTATAATGAAATTTGGAAACTTTCTTAACAAGAAGCTGCTGACGGATAAGACAAATTGATAAGGAAAACTTAAAAAGGCTTTGGCTGTTGTCGATAATCGAATGACTACACAGTCAACTCATTTATTCATTGAATAATGTTGTTTCACCTGCATTTGATATTATACAAAATGACATGCCTATGCTTCAGCATAGCCAGAGTCAGCTAAGATCGATTTTGCAATTGAGTTGGACATTGCAAGTTTTAAAATCGAATAGAGTGCCATGGAATTATTTGAATGCAACTGAATTGTTTTTGCCTTATAATTTGACACGCATGCAAAAAATAATGGCTAGATAAGAAGAAATCCCAACTATGTTTAATATTGAACATTTAGAGAAGTTGCCTTTTACTGTAGCTTAGACATTTTCAAAGAGGCAGATATTAAGAGAAAAGGAGCACATTTCTGATACATGGCTTCGTTTTTCCCTTTTCAATACAGATGTATGCACGAGAACAAAGAGGTTGTTGTTAGTTTACATGAGTGGGGAACTTCTTTGGGTCACTCCTTCATCTGTAAAGAGATAACACTTCATGGAGTTTGTAATGCTTCCATGGCTAACCTTGCATGTTATTTGAAGGGTGTTCTAGCACCATTGATAAAGTCTGAATTGTTGTTGCTTTCTAATAGATGCTACTTAATTTTAAATGATCAGAGTTGCTGTGGGATGAAACCAGGTGCCCCTTATGTAGTCACTGTTTCCAAGGTTGTTACTTGTTGCATGAATATCTTATACGCTCCCACACAATCTAGTGGGGAAGTTACTTTGTGGCCGAAGGTCCGTGTTGCCTCAAATTAACTTTGACTAATTAAGCAGACTGAAAGCTTAGGGGTCGATTCCGATCTCGGCCGGAAGCGCACCTAACAGTATTCGTCCGGAAAAAAACCAAGCCGAACGCGTGTTTCCCGACCGATTCGAACAGTCGTCCAAACGAGCAAGTACGATGCGCATAACAGCACAGATTCCGAGCGAGCCGTACTTACCCATTTCAGCTCCTGTTCCCCGCCCGAGCCGGATCCGTAAACGCCGAATCGAGTCGCACGGAACCAAATACACAGCACCTTCCGGCCGGACTAGTACGATGCACCTTCCGTACGCGCCGAACCCGTCGCTACGTCCGGCACGTCAGAGCATCCGGGAGAGCTGTACATAAGCTCCGATTCACGCCACAAGACGATCCACGGCGACGAGACGAACAAGCCAGCGACGAGTATGAGTCGAAGCCACGAGAAACCCGAACGAGACGAACCAACCATGAATCCCATCGCGCAGGTCCTACCAATACTCTACATCTATTACCGGGACCGGTACGGATGCGTACGGCGCAGACGGTAAGTCAAACACCCACAACACAAACAAACGACACGTACCCGAAATATGTCACACACACATAGGGATGCAGAAATGACGTACACTAGCAACAGCAGAACCATAGGGGCGGGATGGCTATCACCAATGCCATACACACCCATAGGGGGATGGATGCCTACCACTAACACCACCCCTACTCATGGGGGCCTGGATGCCTACCACTACCACCACCCCTACTCAGGGGGGCCTCGATGCCTGTCACTACTACCATCCCCACTCATAGGGGGATGGATGCCTACCACTACCACCACCCCTACTCAGGGGGGCCTGGATGCCTGTCACTACTACCATCCCCACTCATAGGGGGATGGATGCCTACCACTACCACCACCCCAACTCATGGGGGCCTGGATGCCTGTCACTACTACCATCCCCACTCATAGGGGGATGGATGCCTACCACTACCACCACCCCTACTCATGGGGGGCTGGATGCCTGCCACTACTACCATCCCCACTCATAGGGGGATGGATGCCTACCACTACCACCACCCCTACTCATGGGGGCCTGGATTCCTGTCACTACTACCATCCCCACTCATAGGGGGATGGATGCCTGCCACTACTACCATCCCCACTCATAGGGGGATGGATGCCTACCACTAACACCACCCCTACTCATGGGGGCCTGGATGCCTGCCTCTACCACCACCCCTACTCATGGGGGCCTGGATGCCTGTCACCACTACCATCCCCACTCATAGGGGGATG
The DNA here is from genome assembly GCA_963921515.1 of Calotriton arnoldi. Taxonomy (NCBI): domain Eukaryota; kingdom Metazoa; phylum Chordata; class Amphibia; order Caudata; family Salamandridae; genus Calotriton; species Calotriton arnoldi. Next base: position 3,787,998 of record CAWUFW010000588.1, read on the forward strand.
GATGCCCACCACTACCACCACCCCTACTCATGGGGGGCTGGATGCCTGCCACTACTACCATCCCCACTCATAGGGGGATGGATGCCTACCACTACCACCACCCCCACTCATGGGGGCCTGGATGCCTGTCACTACTACCATCCCCACTCATAGGGGGATGGATGCCTACCACTAACACCACCCCTACTCATGGGGGGCTGGATGCCTGCCACGACCACCACCCCTACTCATGGGGGCCTGGATGCCTGTCACCACTACCATCCCCACTCATAGGGGGATGGATGCCCACCACCCCTACTCATGGGTGCTGGATGCCTACCACCCACACCACCCCTACTCATAGGACGGGTAATGCATGACACAACCAGCATACTCCAACATAAGGAATGTCTGAAAAATACATCCCCCCAACACCATGACAAGCGTGTGTAGTCTGTGTCAAATGCCTACAACACTGAACATGACATTGAACATACAATGTGACCCCCTATCACATGTGTCACACATAAATGTGTGTGGCCTCCACAGTGCAAGCAGACCATGACCACTGTGGCAATGGGGTCTAACACCCCATCATCACAGTGACCAAAATGTAAGTGTGGGGTCCATACCTGAAGCACATTTTGAACATTGTGGCAATGGGGTCTAAAACCCCATCATCACAGTGACCAAAATGTAAGTGTGGGGTCCATACCTGAAGCACATTTTGAACATTGTGGCAATGGGGTCTAAAACCCCATCATCACAGTGACCAAAATGTAAGTGTGGGGTCCATACCTGAAGCACATTTTGAACATTGTGGCAATGGGGTCTAAACCCCCATCACCACAGTGACCAAAATGTAAGTGTGGGGTCCATACCTGAAGCACATTTTGAACATTGTGGCAATGGGGTCTAAAACCCCATCATCACAGTGACCAAAATGTAAGTGTGGGGTCCATACCTGAAGCACATTTTGAACATTGTGGCAATGGGGTCTAAACCCCCATCACCACAGTGACCAAAATGTAAGTGTGGGGTCCATACCTGAAGCACATTTTGAACATTGTGGCAATGGGGTCTAAACCCCCATCATCACAGTGACCAAAATGTAAGTGTGGGGTCCATACCTGAAGCACATTTTGAACATTGTGGCAATGGGGTCTAAAACCCCATCATCACAGTGACCAAAAGGTTAGTGTTGGGTCCACAGCTGAAGCACATTTTGAACATTGTGGCAATGTGGTCTAAACCCCCATCATCACAGTGAGCAAAATGTAAGTGTTGTCATGGGAAAAGCTGCAAATGCCAAACAGCATGGATGATTCCTGGTCACAGAACAACAAACACATCTGTGGCATAGTAGTGCTTGTGTCCCATAGCAACATAGATTGGGTGAGGCAAACAGTGCAGTGCAAATAAGACATACCTTTGGCCATGTGCAGACAAACATCACCCATGGGGGTTGACATTGTCAACATTCATCAATAACACAATGACAGAAGTGACCATCATAATGCAGCCCCACATATCTGCACCAATGGACACACAAATGTAGATATCCTGTGGAGACTGTATATGTGAGGTGAACAAATACCATACCATGGCAGCAATGGGACATACAAACCATGATCATTGTGCTGACTGATGACCTAGGAGTCCCAGGACAGCAGTGGAAAGCCACCAAACAACATACAGCCAATGGCACACTAAAGATATGCCAATGCAGTGGTGCAGATGCACAAACACAAACAGGCAGCCTCACACTGCATATCAAACACAACAGGTGATGGGGGGTGTGCCAGTGTTCCCAGGCAACCACACAACACATGAGGAGGCCTGAATCCCAATTACACAGATGTGTATACAGTGCCACACAAAAGTAACTCATGGATCGGATTCCCCTATGTGGGCAATCAGGCATTGTTAAATGAGAGGGAGCCCAAATTACACATGTCACACAAGCTTGTAGGAACAGCAACTAACACAGCAAGAGACAGACCCACCACAGCACTACCCCCAGGGACCCCACATTGTGGTGACCCTGGCCTGCATGATAATCCCACTGTGATGACAAAGCTAGATGTCGTTCACACTGTGAACCACAGTCATGTGTCCTGAGCAACAAACTACCATCACACCTACACAAGCACAAATCAATCAGCACGGCCTGTCAGCCAAGGCCAACATGGAGGTAGGGGTTCTAGCCGTGCAACAACTCTCATTTGCACACACTCAACACCACACACCTTGATCTCCACCAATGTGCAGCAGTGAAGCTCACATGGACTGGTGACATTGCACATGCACCCATGACAATCCCAGGGGTGGTGGTGGGAACTAAGGTGCAGAAACCCATCACACATGGCCAGTCAACAAGACTCGTGAATGTCTGACACACTGCACAGTACGCTGTACATGGGCATGACGTCAAATCCACACCAACCAATGGGATCCCGGCCACAGTCACACACCAATGAAGAAGCCTAGGTCACCCACAAAGAACACACATAGACAACTTCCAACATTGCAGCTCTGACCCTGAGGAGTGGCAGCAGTCACACACACAACGTGTCACAATCACTGAAAGCTAACACAAACTGTAAATTACATGACTTGTGTAACCAACAAGTGCCAAGGGGAATCCTGACTGTGTCTCATCAGCGTTTGCCCACAAACTCAGCCCTGACAGCAAACACACCTATGGATGACACCCTGATGACCAGTAATGTGCCATGCACCCACATCCCAGAGAACCCAGGGCGAAGATTTGGGGGAACATAGGTCAACTCAGCAAGCATCACAAACAGGAACATCACTAGGGATCCCAGCCTGCGTAGCAAAATGGAAGTGAACACACACAGTCATGCTCACACAACACACACCTTGGGCTCAGGCAATGTCACGGAATTACACACTGCCATGAGGGGACTCCACTCCTGTGTAAGGAAAGCTGTGCCATACGTTGTCTCTGCAGGGCTCTATCATGTCAGCAGAACACTTGGTCACTCAGTCAACAATTAGCACAAAATGAAGGCTCTCGTCACATCAGCCTGGTCATGGGAGTGTCACCGAAATCATCTGCACAGATCCAACACACATGTATAGCAAGTTGCACTGATAACACAGATGAGTCCTTCCCCATTGATGCCCAAACTTGCATGTCCAGTGGAGATGGTCACACGGCCAGGGAAATAGACAAATTGAACAATGGCAAGCACAACTGATGTGCAGGGGTGTAAGCCACAGATGTGATATTGCAAATAAATGTAGGAAATCCCATTGGCTAATATTGAAAACATGACACCCTCATATTGCTGCAAAGGATGACATGGCTACACACCAGGATAGGACACATTCCCCCTGGACCACATGGGGTCCTGCACAGTAACACTTCATTTTCCTGATATCAAAAATCACCATCACTGCAGCAAGGGCATGGTTAGCATCATCAACATCATGTACATCTGAAGCAAAACCACTAGAGAACAGAAAGTAGCTTTATTCAGCATATGTGGGTGTAAAATAGAAAGTCCTGAAAAAAGACAAAGGCCAATGGCCAGTCCATCAGTAAAGTCCGAACAGGGTGACAGTGGCAGATGTCACCCTTTGCTTGCCTGCACTGCTACAGACCAGGGACATTACCCTCGGAGGGGCATACGGGGGGCAGGCCAGGCACCGCAGGGACAGGATCAGGGTTCACCAGAAGGAGGCAGGGAAGGGGTGGCTGGTGCTGGAGAGTCACTGACAACTGCAGTGGAGGTGTCTGACATGGTGTGTGCCGGCACAACTGGGGGCATGAGTCAGATGGTGTGGGTGCCGGCACAACTGCAGTGGGCTGGCCAGATGGAGTGGACAGGTTCCCCACTGCAGTGCCCAAGTCAGACGGGGTGGTAGTGGACTCCACTGCAGTGCCTATCTCCAGGGGAGTAGAATGGGGTTCAGGTAAGGTGGGCAGGACAGAGGGGGAGGACACGGTCTCCACACCAGTGGCACAAACATGTGCAGCGGGGGGTGGGGCTGGAAGAGCAAGTGGTAGGGGAGAAGGCCGGATCATTTTGGGGATGGTGTATCTGTGGGTGGGGGAACCTGGGGCAGGGTGTGGTGGGGGAACCTGTGTTGTGGGGGCCTGAGGGATGGAGGAAGGAGACTGTGTGGTTGAGCTGCAGGGCGGTGGCGGGGTCTTGCTCTTCCGGGACCGGGGTGACTTGCGGGTGGGGGCCTCAGTTTGTCTGTGCCTGGGGGAGGGTGTCTGGGGGTGAGGGGCACTCCCCTCTGTGTGGGTGGACTTCCTCTTCCCCCTGTATGCTGGATCAGCTGGATCGGAGGGGAAGAGGCCGAGGTCACAGAGGAAGAGCTGCTTTTTGGTGGGGTTGCATGTGAGGCAAGGGAAGGGGACTTGGAGGGAGAGGATTTGGAGGACTGCGGAGTGACTGTGGATGCCTGTGTGTGTGTCTGTTCCCCATCCCCTGTGGGTGTGGTATCAGTCCCCTGAGGATGCTTGCGTGCACGTTTTGACTTTGTTTTGGGTGTTTCTGTGCTGCTCGTGTCTGTGTGTTTGGGTGATTGTGCAGGTGTGCATGTGCTTGGGACAGGTAGGGTGCCAGGAAGTGTGGATGGGGCAGAGGTAGGAGGGGTGAGGGACTGTTGGAGGAGGGACACTGCTGCCATCAGGGAGGAGTCCATGGACTTATTGCTCCTCTGTAGGGCAGACATGCCCGATGAGATGCCCTCCATGAACGACACCAGCTGTGTCAACAGAGTGGTGTGTGCATGGAGGACACTCAGCATTGCTGTCTGCCCTACATGGAGCTGGCGAAGTAAGTACACAGACTCCTCACTCAGGGCAGCAGGGGACACAGGGGCAGGGGGTGCGGTGCCTGGCACGAAGGAGACACGCTCCCGAACACAAGAGCCTCCACGGACCTCTGGAATGGGAGCCAATGGGAGGGCGGTGGTGGTGGCGGTGGTGGTGGCGGGGCCAGCCATACTAGCTGGGGTGTGGTGGCTGCTGACACCCGCCTCCACAAGGGAGTCATCCTCCGAGCTGCTGTGGTCCTCAGCTGAGGTGGATGGTGCTGAGGACTCCTCTGTGTGGCTCTCCTCGCCCTCTGTGCCACTGGGTCCCTCTGACCACTCATCGGCTGCTGACCCAGTCTGGCTCTGCAGCTCCTCCTGGTCCGTGGAGCTGTCCCCTCCTGTGGCCGTGGATGTATCTGCAAACAATTAGGGAAACAGACAAACATCAGTCACCTGCACTGACCGCACACACCACAGTAAGTACAGCACATTACAGAGCAAGCCCTGGCATCCTTAGTTGAACATTGCCAAAAGTGCTCACACAGATTAGGAGAAGCCAATTGTCAGTCTGATGGTCAACCATGGCACTCATACCCCTCCTGGCCTTGCACCCATCTGTCTGGTGCCTGTCGGATGGTAATACCCCAGTGTGGACACATGCACCACCTACACAGTTGTTGGACATTGCAGAGAACACGGTGAAGTATGTGAACATGCACACATCACATCTCTTGCCACTGAGTCAGTACAGGTGTCCGGATAAAGGGATGGCCAGAGTCTAATTTGAAATGCATGTGATGCATACCAGCACCAGACACCATGATGCACCCATGTCCTGATAGTCAATGCCACAATGGGGTGCATGTCGCACATGTCACTCCCCTGCAGGATCACTCTTAGGAAGTTTAATGCCATGGCACAGGCATGCCTGCAAAGTCATACATCACTGTCTCCAGTCACATGGGCAGGGCAGCCAGCCAACAACAGTCTGCACTGTGTCACAATCCTAGGTCATGGGGAATGCAAGTTCTGTAGCTGACAAGTGCACATGTCCATCCCCCACAAACCACATCATCTGAACTCTTATTTGTCCACGTCATACCAATTGGCCATATGGGAGACATGAAACACAACTCTCTGAACCTGAGCACCTCACAGTCTGCTGTGAATGAAAAACAGCTGCCTGAACTTCACAGTCGCATACACCAGTCTGCACAGTCAAGTGATCAAACACCTATATGTCACACAAGTATCGTCTCTCATGGTCACATCTCAGATGGCATGCTGAGCCCTAACCGATAAACACCCCAGTAGTCCTGACAACGAAGCCACAGCCCAATGACACAGAGGCAGACACCTGAGGGAACATTTCACTGAGCACAACGTGTCAGCTGATTCACGGGAGTGGGAGTACAGAGTGTATTGTATGCCCTGGAGTAGGCATGACTGTCCTGCTCCACGTGAAAGAGGGATGAGCCCTTGACAGTAGGCAGGTGGCTAAGCATGTGTGACACACTTGATATACATACTCCTGAGGCCCAAACATTGTTCCCACCCGCAGCATGGGGGTGTGCCAAATACCCCAGGCACATGTGGTGAGTCAGATCAGCAATTGGACCACATATCAAAGTTACACGCAGATTACATGTCAGAACTCAGGCATTGTGTAAGCAATTGACCGACCCATGAAGCCCACCACAAAGTTACGGGAACAAATGCTTTTCCCCACCTTGAGCTAAGCAAAATGCAAGGACACAGTACCCAAGTGACACAATTTCCTGACTGTAAGGGCCCCACCTGGGTATCAGATGAGGAGTGGGCATGTCACAATTGAGGGACATGGGTCCTGGACCCCAAGACTGATGTACTGTGGAAGTTTAACCGGGCCAGAGGAGGGCACATAGCATGTCAGACAAAGTTCACAGTGCAGTCATGGACTCACCCCCTCCTTGCTGCTGTCTGGCCTTCAGCTGCCCATCCAGGTCAGGGAAGACCACTGCCAGGATCCTGAGCATGTGGGGGGTCAGGGTCCGGTGTCCGCCCCTCCTTCGAGGAGGCGACAGCTTCAGCTGGACCCTTGCGATCCTCCGGGTCCAGCCCCGAAGGTCCTGCCACCTCTTCTGGCAGTTGCGGATCCGGCGCTTGTAGTCCCCCACGGATCTTACTGCCCGGGCGATGGTCAGCCAGATTTCCTGCTTCTGGTGGGCATCAACCTGTGAGGATGACAAAGTGAAAAGGCCATTACTACACATGCAACATATCCGTGCATCACACAGTTGGATATACATGTCTCAATCACAGGGGCATATGATGTACACAGGCAGTGCAACTATGGCTATGAACAGTTTGCCAGCAGTTACTAAATTGTATCATGCTCCGAGCTCTTCGGAAGATTCTCCCGTTTTTACCTATTCTTGCTAGACCTCAAGTGGTGCGGAGTATAGTTCCAAGCAGATTGGATTATTGTAATGCACTCCTTTTAGGTGCCCCAGCGTCCCTGATAATAAAATTGCAAAGAGTACAGATCATGGCGGCTAAGTTGGCGCTAAACTGACCGCGTAGAGCCTCGGCCTCACTGGCGTTAAAGGACCTACATTGGCTGCCCATTGCGCAAAGAGTCCAATTTAAGGCACTCTGTATTGTTTATAGGGCAATACATAAAACTGGACCTAAATTGTTGCAAAGGAAATTTGTATGGTATTCCCCTGTTAGATACTTGCGTTCTTCTTCTGCTAATTTGGTTTGCGTTCCCCATGTCAGTAAAGTGCGAATGGGTGGCAGATCTTTTAGCTTTACAGCATCTAGACTTTGGAACGCTTTGCCCCCGGAACTCAGACAACTGAACACCTTGTCACGTTTCAGGAAGGAACTGAAAACCAGACTGTTTCCTAGAGACTGACTCCTGCCTATCTCAGCTTAGTTATGCGCAGTGGATGATTTGGTAACTTAAGCGCCAAGATACCCTTGGGGTGGCAGCTGCGCTATATAAGTGTACCTTACATTACATTACATCATTGCCTGGGAAGTAAAACCTTGTTGGAATGCACTGTTACTGCACTATACCTGTTCAGTGCATGTAACTACACACTTTGGGGGGTGAGAACTACTCAGTGAGCATGCTAGCCAGTGGTGTGCACACTGGAAGTCTTGCTAGTCAGACAACATGCACATTTAGTAAGGCAGTGGACAGCACACTTACCTGCTCCCCTGGTTTCCCATACAGCTTGCTGTACTGTGGAAGGAGGCTGTCCAGCAGGGCCTGGTTCTCCTCAGTGGTGAAGGCTGGGGCTCTCTCCACAGTACGTGCCATTGCAGTAGCCAGAGGATGCAGAGACAGCAGCAGTGTTGGTGGCAGATGTCGTCCTGGAGCATGTAGTGCAGGCAAGTGGGCTCTCAGGGGAACAGCCAGCATTATATGTGTGCTGCAGAGGCAGATACTGTCCCATGTGTCCAAAGTGATAGGTCCAAGTCGTTTGCATCTTCTGAATCTGGCCAATCCATGGAATTGCACCACTTATACACGCCCACAGCATCCTTCAAAAGTTAAACTTCATGACACCCATGAATTTGCAACATTGTTGTGACTGGCCAACTGAATTCACTGCATCAGACTCGTTAAAGCTTCGAAAACGCGTCCGTTGCCATGCCAGGCCCTAGCCAATGCGTGCGCACGGATCGGTCCATTGCTGTACAGCGCGTACCCGCTCACATCATATGCAATGGCCAATGCGTGCGCACCGATCGGTCCATTGCTGTACAACGCGTACCCGCTCACAACATATGCAATGGCCAATGCGTGCGCACCGATCGGTCCATTGTGTACAACCCGTACCCGCTCACATCATATGCAATGGCCAATGCGTGCGCACCGATCGGTCCATTGCTGTACAACGCGTACCCGCTCACATCATATGCAATGGCCAATGCGTGCGCACCGATCGGTCCATTGCTGTACAACAACGCGTACCCGCTCACATCATATGCAATGGCCAATGCGTGCACACGGATCGGTCCATTGCTGTACGACGCGTCCCTGTACAAGTCACTCACATATGTCACCATGCTTGTCACTGGTGAACGTATGCCAGACACATTTACTTGCCAGGGACTCAGGGGCACACCTACAACACCACAGCCTGTCCACACTGTATCCTAAGGCATGTAAGGCTGCATTACCTTTTCTGTGTATGGGGGTCAACATGTGGTTTTTTGGGTGGCACTTGGGGGCAGCCACTCCCAGGCTGTGCACGTGTTCATGGGGACAGAATCCTTTGTGTGTTGTGCACATGACCACTGTGATGTGCAACTGTTCATTTCAGAGCATGTGGCATGGTCACATTTCCAGGTTGTGTATGTGTATGTCATGTCACATACCCCCTGAGCTCCATGTGGGAAGGTATGTACGTCACAGGGTGACCCATTGCCACAATAGTGATGGCCCTCCACAGTCTGTGTGCATGTTGTGTTTACAATGTCTCTGATTCCATGTGCACAATGGGAGACAGTCTCCACATCCACGTTGTTTGTGCATGGACTTTGATGTTGTGCGTGTGTGTGTGTCACAGACGTCCATGTCTGTCCTGCAGAGGCAACAGGGACCACTACCTGTGGGGGTCATGGTTGTTTTGCTGTGGTGTATTCATGATACGCCATGTCATGCCAGTGTCCATGTGGCAATACAGGGTCCCTGGGAATCTACCTGTCAATGAGCTGTGATGCCTGGGGCACATCTGTCCTCACATGTCACTGTGGTGTGTGTTTGGAACGTGACAGCAGTACATGGGTACTGTGACACAACCTAATGATATCCCATAGCACAACCTGGAACTTGTTGTCAACACATGTTGAACTGTGATGTTAGATGTTGGCCATATAGGTGCCATACATGTCCTTACAGACGGCACACACATCAGGTACTTGTGTCTCGTAATGATGTATCATGTGATATTGAGTATGGTCTATGCCACATATGTGGGGTGACTGACAATCTTTCTTTCTTCACCTATGCACTGCAGGGCACCAGCTGTCCATAGACCATTCCCTGACCTTGCAACGATGGTTGAACGTGACTGCATCCGACGGTACCGCTTCAACAGGCCGCTGATTGAGGAATTGGCGGTGCGGTTGGCCCCACATTTGGAACCTGGCCGGCCATACCCTACAGCGCTGACCCCCAAGGTGAAGGTGATGGCAGCCCTACACTTCTTTGCCACCGGTACCTTTCAACACACTGTGGCGTCTGCTGGTGGGATGTCACAGAACATGTTCAGCCGTGTGCTACGCAATGTTTTGGAGGCAATGTTGAGATACCTGAACCAGTACATCTATTTCCCTAAACGTCAACAACTCACTGACGTCAATAGTGACTTCTATGCCCTGGGGAGGATGCCGCATGTCATTGGCTCCATTGATGGGACACGTGGCTTTGGTACCACCACAGGCACATGAGCAGGCATACAGGAACAGGAAACATTACCATTCGGTCAATGCTCTGGTGGTATGTCTTGCAGATATGAGCATCTCACACGTGTGTGCCCGTTTCCCCGGTTCTGCACACGATGCCTACGTGATGAGGAGTAGTCGCATCCCGAGGATGATGTCACAGATGCAGAACCAGCGTGCCTGGCTTGTCGGTGTGTACTGACTTTGTACCATTGTGTGTGTTCTGCAATGTTGTATTCCACCCTCTTTTCCAACTCAGCTAATGTGCAATTGTCTGTATGTAGGTGACTCGGGATACCCCAACATGCCGTGGTTGCTGACACCCCTCAGGAACCCTGTGACACCAGCCCAGATGCACTACAATGAGGCACATGGTCGGACCAGGAGAGTGATCGAGCGGATATTTGGTCTCCTGAAGAGCCGCTTTCACTGCCTAAACAAGACAGATGGGGCCCTCCCATATGCACCAGCAAAGGTGTGCAAGATTGTCATCGTCTGCTGCATGCTACACAACCTGGCAGTGCGGAAGGAGTTGCCTCTCATCCTGGATGACGATGACCAACATCCGCCACCTGTGGAGGATCCTGGCCTGGGCCACGATGCCAGTGATGATGATGATGTTGAGGGTGATGGCCGCACACAGCTCATCACCAACTTCTTCAGCTGAATGTGAGTATCCAGAGATGTCATGTCAATGATGTGAGTTTGCGTGATATGTGTTGGTGGTGCTCTGGTGCTGTTTGAGTGTGGCCATGTGCTACTTGACTGGAAGCGTGCAGCGATGTGTCCTTACAGGTAGTCTGTACTCCCCAACAGTGTTGACATGCTAACTTGGTTTTCTGTAAGTATCTTGTGACATGTATTGGGCATGAGTATTGCAGTTCTGTCCTGTTCTTCAGTGCTTTTGACTGTGTGTCATGTCTGTCCTTCACAGGGTACTTTCAGAGTTGTTTGGTCAACTGTGATACCCGGACACCATGATTCAACTTCCAGGGTGGAAGCAGTCGTTTCCCTACAGGTGATGTGCCACACACCCCTGGACTTTATTTCTTCTACACTTGTTGACTGTGTGGCCACTGCCACGTAGGATTACCTTGCATCTGTAGTGGAAACAACATGTTGCAAATGTGTAATAAACCTGTGCTTCACTTTGGGATGTGCGTTGTCTGTGGTCACACATCTGACTGACATGTGCTTACTGCACCTGTGGGCTAGTTAACACAGACTCTGAATAGGTGTGGTGTCTGTGCATTCCACTGTATTTCCTGGCAACATCAGTGTAGGCGATGAGTCAGATGGACCTGGTGTGTATGTGTTGTGTAGCCCTAGTGGTGTGTCTCCCTCATATGTGTCACGTCGCCATGACTCACATGACGGTGTTGAACTTGCTGTAGCAGTTAGCATGCACAGTGTCATTTAGCAGATCATCATCTCCATGACAGAAACCACGTTGGAATCACAAAAGAGGCAAGTATGGTGTATTAGTGAATTTATTTACATACATGTGTGAGGATAGTGCACAGGATGGTGGGTGCTGTACATTGGGATTGGAATCCAAAGTTCCCAGATGAGTTGGAAGTCTTGGTAGCAGAAATGTCCTGAGTAAAGTCCACCTTTCATCTGATACATTGGGCCAACTTAAACTCCCCATGTCATGTGGGAGAGTTGGGTTGCATTCGACAGGGTGAACAGTTTGCAGACAAAAGAGAATTTCCAGAACAGGTGTTGGGTTCCTGGGGGATGTACATGGCCATCGGCCTCTCAGTTTTCCTTCCTCGGACGACCCCTCTTCTTTCGGGGGGACCCTCACGTGCAGGCTGCTGCGGTGCAGAGGACTCTCCGCCAGAGTCATCCTCCCTCCCTGTGGCAGTTGCAGTTGTTGCAGCACCAGATGTTGTGGGCACACAGGGAGGTGTGGCCATGTTGGTGCTAATCTGGCGGAGGCATGTCAATATGTCCCTATGCACCGCTGTCAGTTCTTGCAATGTGTCCCACTTGGACATGTGTGTCTCCACACGGGACATGTGTGAGTCCAAGCGGGCATGATGGGCAGCCTGCTGCTGTTGAATGTCCTTGAGGATCCCCACTACCTGGCTGACCTCTCCGGTGCTATTCTGGTACCCATCAGCAATGCGTACCAGTTGTGGGTCATCATGCAGTCCAGACCCCTCTGCAAACAGCGACCTATGTCTACCACCCCTCCCACCACCCCTGGCGACACGTGCGGGACCTGCGGTGGCACGCACAGGTGACCCTAGGCCCCCTTGGGGGTTGTTACTGGGGTTGTTGTCCGTTGCTCCACGGTGGGCCGGGGTCCCTGTGCTGTGGTCATTGGTGGTCCTTGGTCTGTCCGTGTCGGCGGGGGTGTTCTGTGTGTTGGCAGTTGTTGGAGGAGTGGGTGCAGGGGGTGCAGATGTTGGTCCTGCTGGTGCTGCATGATGACTCACACTGGAGGGGCCAGGTAGGTCTTCGCCATCCGAAGAGGGCAGAGGCTGTTCCACACCAGTGAGCTCAGTGTCCCCCGGAGCCTGGGACAGGGACTCCTCATCGTCTGCTGCTGTGTCCCCATCAACACCTGTTTTTGGAAGAGACACACAATGTATGTTATGTTTCTACAGGCATCAATGGTTCACACACCTGACAGTTGTGACTGTACCTCGGGATGCGGGCCTGTACATTGCATTGTCCTAAGTTGTCACAGTCAGAGGTTGATATTGGTGTAGCACATTGTCCTGCCAACCTGAAGCTTTTCAATGTGAATGTTGAGGTGTGTGCATGGCCAGCATTGGTGGTATTCGGTGGACATCCGGCCCTCCTTCTCCCCCAGCCCAGTTATCCCACCATGAAGCATGCCACCCTTGCAGTGTGTGCAGGTTGACTCTCAGGATGTCAGTCAGTGGTGTCCTGCTGTTGGTTGGTGCCCAGTTCCCAGCAGGGGCTTGTGCTCCCCACAGCAGTACCCAGTGTCAGCCATCTTGTCAGTTCTTTTCCACTCCCTGTGATGTGAGCATGGTTCAGAGTGGTGTTGATGGGCCAATTGTGAGGGTGACCAATATCTGTGACTACAACTCCCATCATGCTATTGCCTACACCCCCCCTTCCCAGCATGCCCATACTTCCTTCCTTTTGACTCTGCTTCCCTGTGGGGTAGTGTGCCTGTGCTGACAGGATGGCTGACAGTGTTGTCCTGGCGTTTGTTTGGCTACAAGTCCCAAGAGTGTCCCTGTGCTTCACACGGCATAACCCAGGGTGGTGGTTCTTTGTGGGATATTTAATTAGAGTGTGAGGCATTGCATTCTCCCAGGTGAGTTATGTGGAGTTTGTGTTAAGGGGGTGTGTGAGAAAAGCTGCTTGTAACTATGGTCAGAGCTGTCAGTCCTCCTTCACACCCAGCCAGATATCCCACCATGGAACGTGCTTCCATTGCAGGGAGTGCAAGTTGGCTTTCAGGATGTCAGTCAGTGGTGTCCTGCTGTTGGTTGGTGCACAGTTCCCAGCAGGGGCTTGTGCTCACCACAGCAGTACCCAGTGTCAGCCATCTTGTCAGTTCTTTTCCACTCCCTGTGATGTGGGCATGGTTCAGAGTGGTGTTGATGGGCCAATTGTGAGGGTGACCAATATCTGTGACTACAACTCCCATCATGCTATTGCCTACACCCCCCTTCCCAGCATGCCCATACTTCCTTCCTTTTGAGTGGACTTCACTGTGTGTGAGTGTGACAGCATTGGCAAGATGGCTGACAGTGTGGTCCTGTTGTTTGTTGGTGCACAGTTCCCAGCAGGGCCTTGTGCTCCACACAGCAGTACCCAGTTTCAGCCATCTTGTCAGTTCTTTTCCACTCCCTGTGATGTGAGCATGGTTCAGAGTGGTGTTGATGGGCCAATTGTGAGGGTGACCAATATCTGTGACTACCACTCCCATCATGCTATTGCCTACACCGCCCTTCCCAGCATGCCCATACTTCCTTCCTTTTGAGTCAACTTCACTGTGTGTGAGTGTGACAGCAATGGCAAGATGGCTGACAGTGGTGTCCTGCTGTTGGTTGGTGCTCAGTTCCCAGCAGGGCCTGGTACTCCCCACAACAGAGGACCATTGTCAGACATCTTAGAAGTGGCTTTTCACTCCCTGTGAGGTGTGCATGCTTCAGTGTGAGCTTGCTGGGCCATGTGGGTGGGGGATGTTGAGCTGTGACTACCACTCCCATCATGCTATTGCATACACCCCCCTTCCCAGCATGCCCATACTTCCTTCCTTTTGACTCTGCTTCCCTGTGAGGTAGTGTGCCTGTGCTGACAGGATGGCTGACAGTGTTGTTCTGGCGTTTGTTTGGCTACAAGTCCCAAGAGTGTCCCTGCGCTTCACACAGCATAACCCAGGGTGGTGGTTCTTTGTGGGATATTTAATTAGAGTGTGAGGCATTGCATTCTCCCAGGTGGGTTATGTGGAGTTTGTGTTAAGGGGGTGTGTGAGAAAAGCTGCTTGTTACTATAGTCAGAGCTGTCAGTCCTCCTTCCCACCCAGCCAGATATCCCACTTTGGAACGTGCTTCCATTGCAGGGAGTGCAAGTTGGCTTTCAGGATGTCAGTCAGTGGTGTCCTGCTGTTGGTTGGTGCACAGTTCCCAGCAGGGGCTTGTGCTCCCCACAGCAGTACCCAGTGTCAGCCATCTTGTCAGTTCTTTCCACCCCCTGTGATGTGAGCATGGTTCAGAGTGGTGTTGATGGGCCAATTGTGAGGGTGACCAATATCTGTGACTACAACTCCCATCATGCTATTGCCTACACCCCCCTTCCCAGCATGCCCATACTTCCTTCCTTTTGAGTGGACTTCACTGTGTGTGAGTGTGACAGCAATGGCAAGATGGCTGACAGTGGGGTCCTGTTGTTTGTTGGTGCCCAGTTCCCAGCAGGGCCTTGTGCTCCCCACAGCTGAGGCCAGTGTCAGACATCTTTGAAGTGGCTTTTCACTCCCTGTGAGGTGTGCATGCTTCAGTGTGAGCTTGCTGGGCCATGTGGGTGGGGGACGTTGAGCTGTGACTACCACTCCCACCATGCTATTGCCTACACCCCCCTTCCCAGCATGCCCATACTTCCTTCCTTTTGAATGGACTTCACTGTGTGTGAGTGTGACAGCAATGGCAAGATGGCTGACAGTGTGGTCCTGTTGTTTGTTGGTGCCCATTTCCCAGCAGGGCCTTGTGCTCCCCACAGCTGAGGCCAGTGTCAGACATCTTTGAAGTGGCTTTTCACTCCCTGTGAGGTGTGCATGCTTCAGTGTGAGCTTGCTGGGCCATGTGGGTGGGGGATGTTGAGCTGTGACTACCACTCCCATCATGCTATTGCCTACACCCCCTTCCCAGCATGCCCATACTTCCTTCCTTTTGAGTCGACTTCACTGTGTGTGAGTGTGACAGCAATGGCAAGATGGCTGACAGTGTGGTCCTGTTGTTTGTTGGTGCCCAGTTCCCAGCAGGGCCTTGTGCTCCCCACAGCTGTGGCCAGTGTCAGACATCTTTGAAGTGGCTTTTCACTCCCTGTGAGGTGTGCATGCTTCAGTGTGAGCTTGCTGGGCCATGCGGGTGGGGGATGTTGAGCTGTGACTACCACTCCCATCATGCTATTGCCTACACCCCCTTCCCAACATGCCCATACTTCCTTCCTTTTGACTCTGCTTCCCTGTGGGGTAGTGTGCCTGTGCTGACAGGATGGCTGACAGTGTTGTCCTGGCGTTTGTTTGGCTACAAGTCCCAAAAGTGTCCCTGTGTTTCACACGGCATAAACCAGTGTGGTTGTTCTTTGTGGGATATTTAATTAGAGTGTGAGGCATTGCATTCTCCCAGGTGAGTTGTGTGGAGTTTGTGTTAAGGGGGTGTGTGAGAAAAGCTGCTGGTGACTATGGTCAGAGCTGTCAGTCCTCCTTCCCACCCAGCCAGATATCCCACCATGGAACGTGCTTCCATTGCAGGGAGTGCAAGTTGGCTTTCAGGATGGCAGTCAGTGGTGTCCTGCTGTTGGTTGTTGCACAGTTCCCAGCAGGGCCTTGTGCTCCCCACAGCAGTACCCAGTGTCAGCCATCTTGTCAGTTGTTTTCCACTCCCTGTGATGTGAGCATGGTTCAGAGTGGTGTTGATGGGCCAATTGTGAGGGTGACCAATATCTGTGACTACAACTCCCATCATGCTATTGGCTACACTGACTTCACCAGCATACACAGAATTCCTTCCTTTCAGTGAGCTTCCCTGTGAGGTGGTGTTCTAGTGGTGGCAAAATATCTGACTGTGTTTGTTGGTTAGATTTGTGCCACTGCCTTGCTGTATTTGTTGTTGGGTTTGTACATGTCATGACACAGTTACATATCACTATGAGATGGCATGTATTGTGTTTATCTAACTAACAGACACTTCTTGGGGTGATTATCTTTTGGTTGCTGTGGATTTGCTGAGGGTGCATGGTTTGACTATCCCCTTGACAGTGATGTGTGTGTATTGTCACACAATATTGTGTATATTTGTTGTGTACTCACCAGGCTCTGGGATATTTGATAGTCCGTATACGCTCACTGGTGGTAGGATGGCCCGCACCTTCTCCTCCCAGGGCCTGAGGTATAGTGGTTTGGCAGGAGGGCCACTGCCCGTGCGCTGACTCAAGACGTAATCCTTCTTTAGTAGGTCCTTGACCCTCCTGCGCACATCATACCACCTGTTCTGGATGTCTTCCTTTGTGCGCAAACATGGTGATTGTGCGTTCACCCTGTCGACGATCCTCTCCCACATCTTGGTTTTCTGCAACATGGGGGTCTGTTGGACCAATGTACCAAATAACTGTGGCTCTACCCTGAGGATCTCATCTACCAGGACTTCCAATTCACTGTCTAGGAACTGTGGATTCTTCTTTGGTGGCATGGTGATGGGTGGTGGTGGTGATTGATGTGTGTGTGTGTGCAAGTGAGGGTGTGTGAGTGTAGGTTTTGCTGGGTGTATGTGAGGGTGCTATTTGTTGAGGTGCTAATGGTGTGCGGCTTGTGTGATGGATGAGCTGTGAGTGTGTCTGTGGTTGCTGTCTGATGGTGTTCTGTGCTGGCAGGTCAGTTGAATTTGCAAAGGATCATGGTAGGGATTTGTGGCCTTTATATGGGTGGAGTTGTGGGTGTGTCTTTGTTCCATGTTTCCCCCCCAGTATTTATTGGCTTTGTAATTGCTTGTTTGGCCCTTTTTTTGTATTTTTTCCTTTGTATTTTTTGTGCATGTAGGAGACGTTCTTCTGACCGAGTAGGATGCTGCAGTTGTCTCGTGCGAGCTTCTCTGAGTCGTTCACGCTGTGTTTCTGCTAGGTTTCATGTGCGGCGTACGCGTCGGTCGCGGAGTATTGGGTTGCTTCGGCTGGGTTTTGTATGCTTGTCGGTCGTACGGCTTGGGCTCCGTGCGACTCGGTCTGGTTTTCCACGCATTACATCGTACTGCGCGGCTCGGAGTTCGCGGGTACGTTTTGGTCGGGTTCATTCCTGGTGTGTGTCGGTCGGTTCGATTCGCGTGGTTTCCCGGCCGGATAGCTGGTTTCCGTGCGGTTCGGTCGTTCGGCTTGTGTTCCGTACGAGTCGGTCGTGATTCACATGCATTTCATCGTACTACGCAGGTCGGGCAGCGCCGGTACGTGTCGGTCGGACTATATTCCCGTACCGAGTCGGTCGGTATGTTTTCCGGCCCGAATCGGAATCGGTCCCTAAGTTGTTTCAAAAAGATGTGGCTCTTACATCTGCCCGGAAAACTTTTGATCTCCAAGTGGCACATTCCTCGTCTGAAGTACAGTCACTTTTACGTACTCAATTGCCACAGCATTTTGGTGAGCTTGTAACCTGTGGGGCAGATTTACAAGAAAGTGATGAATTTGTAGAGATGCGTCACTTTCCCTGCGCCACCCTGAAAAACCCTTGCGCCACCATGGATGCGCCGTATTCACAATACAGCGTACCATGGCCCAAGGATTGACAGATGCGTCAGAAATTCTGACGCATCTGTTGACGCAAAAGTCAGGCATTGCTGGAGTCGTGTCGCAAGCATGACGCAACTCCAGCAATGCATGTTGAGGCCTATCCTCATTGTGCTGCGTCACGCCTTACGCCTGCTTCAAGCAGGTGTAAGGTTTTGACGCAGTGGCGTCCTAGAAGTGGCTCAGTGAAATCTTGTAGATTTCACTGCGTCACTTTTACGAGGCTTTCCCGCGTGGGAACGCCCACCATGTATACATTATACTTGACGCAGGTATAATGTGATGCAGGGCTTTACAATGTGACGCATCTCCCTAGATTTTTATACTGCTGCTGCATCACAAAAGTGACGCAACAGCGGTGCAAAAATGACGCAAGGGGCTTGTAAATCTGCCCCCATATTTTTAATGCTTCTAACACCACTGGAGTGTCACACTTTTTTAAGTGATTGGGTCTGGATTGTATTGTTTCTTTTGGTTGCTAATTTGATTCTATTTTTGTTGCTCCGCAATGGATGTCCAACAACGAGGTCTAAAGGTGATGGAATTCCCACACGTCCTTCAGTGTCATGAACGCATGATACAGTATTTTGGAGAATTTTTGTTATTGGAACTGAACGAGAACTGGTCTCTGTCCTTCCAGCCCATGTGGTTTCAGAGAGTGCAACATATGTTTCACTGTCTGAGGTGCTCTTTTGAGTGGGTACTCGAATTATGCCTTACTACACTGCTTGTGCACCCTTTGCGGAAGCATCGGCTGTATTGTCCTGTGATGTTGCTCCCTTTGCTGCAAGATGCCTACTATGAGTCGCCTTCGCCTATGCCAGATCCTCCTTTGACTTCAGGTTTGCTGTCATCTGAATGCTCTTCTGAGGCTGCACTCTTGACACTGTTTCCTTCGGCGGCTTCTGCTTTAAGGTGCGGTAATGACCATATTCGCCCTTGGATCTGCCTCTTTTGATGTGTTGTCTGTGGATGCGGGTTCCTTCCTGCGCCCAATGACACTCTGGACATGGATGTGGTAGACATTTCGGAGATGCCGTCCTTCAGTTCGGGTGCTTCCTAGACTATTTAATTGACTTGGCTTTTTGCATCTGCTTATGCTGTTTAAGTGTTTATATGAAATGCAAGTATTTTTTATATATATTTATTGCTTTTGCTTGTTTCTATAAGTCGTCTCATTGGACCAAGGAGAGGGTGTTGTAGAGCTTACATTTAGCCTCAATTTTAGCTTTTCCTTTCAACTTGCCATCTTTTTCTAATGGTGGTTTGCACATGTTTTTCCCTAGTATGAGAAAGTGCCATGCACACATATATTCTTGGTAGACATTGTTATACTGTAGTCTGCGCAATTTATTACAGGGTCACACATTATAGAACACAATGCCCTTGTTATATTTTTGTGCTCGTAGGAAACTACTCTTTCTTCCGGATTAACTAAAGTTGCTGTTCTGCACCTCTGGCACAGTACGTTGAGGATGATGTTTTATTATATAAACAGCATCCGTGCTGAATTCGGTGAGAGTCACTTGAAGCCGAGGTATCATGGAAATTGCTGTGAGCTGTGACTGAGATGCAGCTCCGCCAGCCCAGACCTTCATCCTGAGAAGGAAGATAGCCATGCAAGAGAAGTAGGCAGGCCTGCACACTTAGAAGGGTACATTCATTAATGCACCAAGGCCGGCTTACTGACACATTATACCAAGCTAATGGGTTTGATCATCCCAACAGGTTTGGCAGCAGGGTACTCCCGATATGCTCTCGCTAGTGGAGAGGTATTAGTGATAGATAGGAATAACATAAGAACAATTAACATGGATAAATTGTTTGTGTTTTTCACCATTCTAATGATGCATATAACAATGATATGTTGCATCTGCTTAATAATCGTAGCTCATGTTTTATTTAGAAGGATTAGATCTTTTCAATAAACATTTGAAAATGTATTTTCATACCTTTTTTTTGTGGCACGTTGGGCATGCAAAAGTGTCAAATGAAAGGTGTAGATATGTCTCCACTAATTCCTTGGGAATCGGAGTGGTCATGTTCGAGGTTACCAATAGCATCTATAAATCTGAAAGGTTTAAATGTGGTACTGTGAGCTAGCCAAAAACCAACATTTACTGATGATATTAGTAGACTCAGTCTCTATATTGTGAAGTTTTGTTGACATAATACACAGTCCTACTAAATTCGTAGGAACCGTATAACATTACTTAAAGGAGGTTTCATCATCTCTCTTCATCCATTGGTCTGTTGTTGTGTCATTCACATTTTGCTTCTGCCCACTACAGCATATAGCATGGGGCAATGGATCAGCCTACTTCAGCCACTGGTTAACTTCACTTTGAGTGACTATATTTCGCTATTTCACAATGAGCACATCCGTACACAAGGTAGTTCCCTTCAGTGCCAGTGTTTTTGTTTTCATTTTTAAATTACTCTTGTGTTGCCTTTGTGTTAAGAACCTGAGGTGCAATCAGGAACTTTCTATTAGATGTAAACAAAGGCCACATTCCACGCTTGATCAGTTTCTGTCTCCTGCCAATGGTGTTGTAAATTCCTTTTGAAGTGTCCTTTGCTTATCTCAGTGCTGGTATTTCACAGCATAACAGATTGCATACATTTGAAACTGTTCAGTTTTAAGTTATTCTTTTTCCTATGCATGAAGTACGCAAACTGAAAGCTTTAATAGTATACGTGTGAACTCATAAGCAGACAATTCTTTAGAACACGTTTATTCTGCACTCAATTTAACCAATGGGTCTTTAATAAACTTTACCCAGGAAGAAAATCTGCCTTTGTTGTGTTTAATTTATAGCACTTCTAACACTTTTTTAAATGTATGTCCTTCTTCCTCCTTTTTTTGTATCTTTGTTTCTTTCCTTCTTCCTTTGTTTCTTTCCTTTTTTCTTGCTTCCTTTCTCTCTTGCCTTCTTTCTTTTCATTTTCCTTCTTTCATTCTTTCCTTCCTTGTATCTTTCTTTCTTTTGTATTTCTTCCTCATCTTCTTTCCTTCTTTCTTTCGATCTTTCCTTCCTTCTCTCTTTCCATCTTTCTTGCCTTCTTTCCTTACTTCTTTCTTGCATTCTTTCCTGCTTTCGTTCCTTCTTTCTTTCATTTTCTTCTTTTTCTTTCTTTTTCTCTTTCTTTCTCTTCATCTTTCCTTCTTTCATTCCATCTTTCCTTCTTTCTTTCCATATTTCTTTCTTTCCTTCTTCTCTTTTTCCTTTTTCCTTCACTCTTTCTTTTCAGCTTTCTTTTTTCTTTCATTCTTTTTTCTTTCTTTCTTTCCTGCTTTCTGTCCTTCTTCCCGTCTTTCTTTCATTTCTTTCCTTTGTTCCCTCTTTCCTTTCTTTTTTCTTGCCTTCTCTTTCTTTTTTAGTTCTCTCTTTCCTTCTTTGTTTCTTTTCTGTTTCTTTCTTCCTAACTTTCCTTCTTTCTTTCTTTCTTTCTTTCTTTCCATATTTTCTTTCTTCTTTACTTCCTACCTGCTTTCTTTCGTTTTTCTTCCCATTTTCTATCCTTTATTTCATTTTCTTTCATTCTTTCTTACTTTTTCTCTCCTGCTTTCTTTCCTTCTTTTTTATTTTTTTTTATTTTTATATTTTCTTTTTATTGAATAGTTGTGATGGTACAGTAACAGACCACAGGTCCACACGTTGTCAGTGAAGTACAGATATGACAATTGTTCATGTATACACATTACATCACAGCACACCATGACACTAAACAGGAAGAGCAGTGATATCATTAACATTGTTGCGCAATTCAACTGTGGGAGAGATGCAAAGTTCGCCTCTGGAGACATTACACTTTGCCCACTTGCTGTCCCATTTCGCCGGGCACCCTCGGTCATTGAACACTTCTTTTTCGGCGAGCATGGCCCTGTCCATATCCTTGGCCCATTTTGAGTATCTTGGAAGGATACCAGTTCCTCACCCTTGAGCAAAGTTTCTTTTCGCCAGAGCGAACCCTAGTGATGCCCATGCAAGTTCGGTGTGGGTCAGATCCGTGGCTTCCCATACATCTAATAAACAAATCTGTGGGGACAGTGTGATGGCCTTACTGCCCACCCTTACCAACTCTGAGACTATTTTCCCCCAATAGGGTTGAAGCTGCGGGCACTCCCAAATCGTATGAAAGAAGGTGTCCTCCGAGGCGCACCCCCTGAGGCAGCCGGGGTCAGTCCGACGGCCCATCTTGACTAATGTGTGCGCAGGTAGATAGGATCTGTGTAAGACCTTAAGTTGGACCTGCCAGAGACTCATAGGGATGGCGACCACCCGGGGAGAGGCAAGGGCCTCCTGCCAGTCATCGTCCTCTAACTAACCTACGTCCGTTTCCCACTGTTGGCGAAGTTTGATTAGTGGATCAGGCTGATTATTCATAAGTTTACGGTAGGTGAGCGAGATCGCCTTACTTGTCAGGGGGTCAGTCAAGAGTCTGTCCTCCAGTGGGGAGGCCTCCGGTAAAGTTTCCTCGTTAGGGACCACAGAAGTGAGTGCATGTCTAATCTGTAGGTATCAATAGGTTTCAGAGTCGGCAAGGTGATATTCTTTTTGGAGATCTGCAAATGAGACCATGCCGTTGCGTTTCCATAGATCCCCTACCAAGGAGAGTCCAGTGAGGTCCCATTTGTCGAACCCCGGATACCTGCTCAGTATGCCTAATCGTTCGGATTCCCAAAGGGGGGTGTGTAGCGTGATTTTGTTGTGCCAGCTCATTTTCTTGGTTACCGCATGCCAGGTTGTCACCGTGTGGGCAGTTGGGCCTGTTAGGTGTAATCTCTTGGGATTGGAGTAGAGCGCTCGTTGGTAACCGCCCTTGGACATAACCCATCTATCCGTACGGAATGCCGGCTCTAGCGGCGGGGCAAAAACTCACTGGTTTATCACCGCTAGTTGGGAGGCCCAGTAGTATCGCCGCAGATCGGGCAGCGCAATCCCTCCATCGTACCATCCCCTGGTGAGTTTGTGTGTTGCTATGCGTGGGCACTTTCCGCCCCACAAGAGATTCCTGACCTCACTCTCTACACTAACAAAGTAGGCTTCAGGGACCTTGTGTGGGGTGTTGTGCAACGCATACAGGAAGCGAGGGAGGGCTAGCATTTTAAACAATGCCGCCCTGCCCAGAGGCGTAAGGGGTAGTGCCCGCCAGTGGGTGACGTCTTTACGGAATCGGGCCAGAGGAGGCAAAAGGTTAGCCTCGTAGAAGTGGGTTGGGTTGAGTGTGATATAGATGCCGAGGTAGCGGAAGCTGTCGTTGGCGACCGTAATGGTGATGTCTTTGGGCATCTGTGGTATTGGGCCCCGTAGCATGAACAAGACCGATTTCGTCTAGTTGATGGTATAACCGGAGTGGGCACTAAAGATAGCAAATATGTGCAGGATTCGGTGAATCGAGGCCCTGGGGGCTGCCACATATAGCAAAACGTTGTCTGCGTAGAGGGAGATTTTATCTTCGTGTTGGTCTGTCCACCGCAAGCCCCTGATCATGGGGTCACCTCTGATGCATGTCGCCAATGGCTCCAGCAGAAGGGTGAAGATAAGGGGCGATAGGGGTCAGCCCTGATGGGTGCCTCTGCCTAGTCCAAAACTACGCGAAGTGTGGCGATTGACAACCACTTGTGCAGTGGGGTTCGTGTACAACAGCTGGACCCATCGAATAAAGTGAGGGCCGACCCCCACCCGTTCGAGAAGGGCAAATAAATAGGGCCATTCGATAATATCGAATGCCATTTTTGCGTCGAGGGATAGTAGTGCAGCATCTTCCAGGATAGTGTCGGTTCTCCCCAAGACGCCATGTAGGCGCCGTAGGTTGTGGGCCGTATTGCGGCCAGGCATAAAGCCTGACTGGTCGGTATGAATAACCCTACTCAGCACTGGATGGAGCCGATTGGCCAACACCTTGGCCAGAATTTTGTTCTCGGCTGTCAACAGCGAGATGGGGAGGTAGGACTCACATCTCGTGGCCGGTTTTCCCGGTTTATGTATAACGACAAGGCGTGCATCAATTCCTTGGGTAGGGAGCCCGACTGGCAGCTTTCGACATACATGGCGAGTAGGGTGGGTGTTATCTTGGATGAGATAAGCTTGAAGAATTCTATTGGGAGCCCATTAGGGCCCATCGCCTTACCAGATTTAATGCCGTTGATGGCGGTTGCAAGCTCCTCCTCGGTGAGATCCCCCTCAAGGGAATCTCGGTCTGTCGGAGTGAGGACCTTGATTAGTATTGTGGCCAGAAGGTCTCGTGAGTATTGCAGGGTGGAGCGGGTGGTGGAGGTATATACGGTGGTAAAGTAGGAGGCGAAGGTTTCAGCGATCTGTTGGGGGTCTGATACTAAGTCCCCTGCGCTCGTCTCTATGAGGGGCACCCATCTCTGGGCTGTTTCATGCTTTTCTAGCCACGCCAGCATCTTACCGGTGGAGTCGCCCAATTCGTACACCCTGTGCGCAGTTGCCATATATTTAGCCCTGACCGCTTCCCCGGCCAGTTGTCGGTAGTCTAAGCGCTTCATGTTCAGGGCATGTGTGGATTGTTCATTGTCATTGGTCGCTACCTCTCCCTCCAAGTCTCCTATTTCTTGTTCTAGGGCCGTCAGTCTAGCTGTTCGTTCCCTCCTATGTCCTGCCATTAATGAGAGTGCCTGACCCTTTATTACTGCCCCAAAGGCCCCCCACAGTATACCACTGGATTGAACTTAGTGTGTGTTTTCTATGTAGTAATGACTAACTCCGTCCATGAGAGCTGTTCGGATCTGCGGGATCTTCAGACTCCATGGGTTGATAAAGAGGGTGAGGCGGGAGCGTTCCCGGGGTATTGTCAGCTGGGTCAGAACCGGGGAGTGATCAGAGATACCACGAGCCAGGAGCGTGGCTTCGCTAAAGTAGGGGAGATCGTTTGCGTGCATGAAAAGGTGATCAATACGAGATTGGCTCCCATGGGCCCGGAGTGAAATGTGAAGCCCTGGGTTAGGGGGGTTGAAATGACGCCAGAGATCCAAAAGGCCAAATGCTTTAAGGAAATCCATCAGAGTGGATGTGTCATGTATGTCCGGTCGAGGAGGCCGTCGGTCTACACGGCCATCCAGTGCTAGGTTAAAATCTCCTCCCATCACCAGTGAGCCAGTTGGGAGTTCCAGCAGCAGCCTACCCAGGTCCGATAGTGTGGCTATCTTGAGAGTTGGGGGGACGTAGACTGAAACAATGTTAAAGGGCTTCCCTTCCCACGTGCCTGCTACAGCCGTATATCTGCCCAAGTCGTCGGTCCAAATTTTACGTGGAATAAAGGGGCATTGTTTACGTATGAGAATGCCCACCCCTCTGGAGCTGGATGTGAACCCGGCGTGTGTTGCCAGTCTGTAACCCCAGCGATCGAGCGCTTTACAGCTATTGCCTTGGAGGTGTGTCTCCTGGAGTAGTGCTATATCTGGGGCATGCCGCTTGAGATAGTGAAGTACCACCCCTCGTTTCAGTTTGTCGCCCAACCCATTGACGTTCCACGTTGATATGCGGAGAGATCTCATCGCTGTATGGTCAGGCATGTTGCGTGCAAGTGGTGCATTGCTTCATCAGGTCATGGCTCCCTTGTGTATTGTGGTGCGTAACGTGTAAGATCCACGTGTCCTGTGTACTCCTGTGTATTCTTCGTAAAATGTGTTGTTTCCATCACAAAAGAAAAATCTGAACAAATCAAACTGACCCCCCCTCCTGTCCCCAACTCCCTACTCCCACCCCCCTCCCTGCCTCCCCGCATGACGGGCACAGAACCTCCCGCCACCCCAACTTGCAGAGTGCCTTTCGCCCACCCTCAACAGTGTTAGGAACGTGATCCAACCCCACTCCCTGTGGCACTTGTTCACGTTAATGCACATACCCCCTAACATTCGACCCAATAATATGTCATTGGCACCAAGCAAAGGATACTCGTCATAAAACTAGAATGGCAGTGTCACCCCCACTGGAGGCGGGCATGTTGGCAGGCTGATTTGAATACATCCATATTGTATTGAAGTTATTATGGCAAATGGGTTAAAGACTGGGCGTCTTGCGTCCAACGAGAATCATCTCAGTGCTGAGTTTCTAGGCCCTATCCCGTTGGGCCTTGTGCTGTTGAGTCGCCGCCCAGCGGGGACTCAGTCCGCGGGCTCAACCTGTCGTTACTGCCTTCGTCACCAGCTGGTTTGCGACGACATTTGTCAACTGTTCTCCAACCCTCGAGCCAGTCCCAAGCATCTTCAGGCCTAACAAAGAACCACACCTTCCCCTCCGATTCTACCCGCAGCTTGGCTGGGAACAACATGGCGTACTTAATGTTCTGGTCTCGCAACGCACGCTTAAAGTCCAGGAAGCTGCGACGTTGTTTCTGGACCCGCAGGGTGAAGTCCGGAAAAAGGGTGACTTTGCTGTTGTCAATAGCCAGTGGTGGGGCCGTTCTTGCCGTTTGAAGAATGACATCTCTGTCACGAAAGTTGAAGACTCTTGCCAGCAGGGGTCGGGCGGCGCGCCCGGTTTGGCTCTACCTCCAGGCACTCGATGTGCGCGTTCAATGGAGAAATGTTGGGATAACCCCTTTGGCTGCAGGTGATTGAGGATTAAGTCTTCGACAAAGAGGTCTGCTGCGGGCCCTTTGGCACATTCAGGCACCCCCAGAATGCGGATGTTGTTGCACCACATACGGCCTTCATAGTCATCGAGTTGCAATGCCATTGCTTCTTGAGTAGTGTGAAGTTCGGCCACCTGGCGCTTGAGCCGATCGGTATCCGTGGACAGGTCCTTGGTTGTGATTTCAACTTCATGCATGCGTTCCGCCATTTTCTTCATGTCCACTCTCATCAATGAGACCTCCGAGGCGACGGTATCTATACGGCCCTCCAGGGAGGTGCGCACCACTGTTATTGCGGCTAGAATGTCTTGCAGCGTGGGGTCCGGTTGTTTCCCGCTGGATTCAAGGCTAGCTTGCTTCTCATCTTGGCCCCTCTGCCATGCAAATTTGTCGAGTTTGTCTTGGAGCGCCCGCGTCCGCTGCGGTCACTCGCCATGATGGCGTAGTGGGGTGTGGTGCATCACAAATGGGGGCCGGGGTCGTACCAGCTACTTGCCACCGCCTGCTTGCGAGATTAACCCACAACGGCCTGTCGGTTTCCACCAGTTGGACCCAGACCCAAGAGTACCACCGATGCAAGGGGGACTCACCCCAGTAAGGATAGATGGGAGAAGGTATAGTTATCGTGCTAGGGCAGTGCCCACTGATCAAAAGATGTGGCAGCGCCTCCGATTTGAACTGCGCAACGAGAGGCGGCCCAGGTGGAGAAGCGATAAAGCTCGACTCCCCTCCTCCTCCAAGAAACTCATGTGTCCGCTGTCCAGACGGTCAGGATAATGGAGGCCCAGCGGCTCTGACCTCGGCCGTCGTCTCCACTGCCGGCTGCGTCAATTAGCTCGGGTCCCCAGGCATCGCCAGGCCCAGAATCTTCGTTTTCCGCTCAGGGCTCAGCCCCACTACGCCGTTTGTGCGCTGCCCCCCAGCGCCGGAGTTCTCTGGATATAGTCTCGGGACCCACACGTAGGGCTCAGTGAAGTTGGGGCAGTTCTACCTGATGCACACGAAGGCGCCGCGGCTGCGGTGCAGAGCGTCTCGCCCCCTGGGTCCACGGGGGCCGGAGGAGCAGGGCTTGCTGAGTCAGCACGGGCCGCCGGCTCCCCGGGCACGTCCCGGTGCGTGGTGCAGTCTGGGCCGGCTCCCAGGGCAGGATGGTGCAGTGCTCGATTTCACAGCTCTCCCAGCAAGGCTTGAGCCACCGTCTCCGGATTTGTCGGTGTCCGGGGGCTCCGACAGCCCGTGGGGCACTCCGGCTATTGGGCTGATCTGTGTGGGGCCGGCGGGGGGACAGCACACTCACTGGTGGCACACTGGTCGCGCCGGTCGTTGTTCGGCTCTGCTGGTGCACGCACGGGCCCCAGGTCACCACCGCAGCCGCGGTGTGGATTGGAAGCGTGCTGCCGGATAGAGGCTCGGCTCGCCCGGCGCCCCCGGCTCCGCAGCACCACCTCTGCTGTTGTGCAGCCGCTCAGGCGCCGCCGATTGCAGTGATTTTCGGTCCAGCCGTCGATCTCGGCATCGGGGTCAAGCGAGCTCCTCAGCAAAGTATTATGGCCAGGGCACGTCTATGTTTTGCGGATTTATCGGGAGTGGCGCGACGGAGCGAAGCTACCGTGCGGCCATTTCCCTCGGCAGTTGGCCACGCCCCCCTCGCTTTCTTTCCTTCTAGCTTTCTTTCTCGCCTTCTTCCTTTCTTTGCTTCCAGCTTTCTTTCTTGCTTTCATATGATGTAAATGTACCAGCTTGCCATTGATGATGCTCACATATGCCATAGCTATGCCAGCATGTCTGTGGTGATGATTACTTTTTAAATAGTCCAGGGCGGCTCATTATTCTAGTAGGCTGCTAATGAGGTCACCAGGTTTGATCTGCATGCTGGGACTATGCACCTGTGTATGGAAAGCACCTATGGCCTGCCATTTCACATGCCTCATCTCCTTCTTGTACTTACCAACCCATCACCATGATGCATAGCCATGCTGCATGCCACCTTGCTCATCCCAGCTGCCAGCCACAGAACACAGCCCACATATTTTTTTATGTGCTTTGCTGTTGGATCGTCCCGCCTTTCGCCCATTATACAGCTCATCATGCACAAGCACATGCTCTGTTAAGGAAGTAGCAGGGATTCACACATAGCCTGTATTGTCTAAGTGCCGCATTGCAAGGAGATGTAGTGGGCTGATCGTCGTGCAATAGGCTAGGCTGCAGGCTAAGCTAGAACGCTCCCTTAGGGCTGCTTTCGAGAATTAATGGCCAGCCGATCTAGCCCTATAAGCAGCCCCACAGGTTACTGGGGAATACAGTTTGTCACAACCCCGCCAATCCAGCTGTTGTAGGTGTGATGATGAGAGACAGATCGGGGAAGACGGACAGGCAAGGGCTGTCTTTATCAGGAGATAGTAGTTCTTAAGGGCATATGTGTAGGTGTAATTGGAAATGGTAGTTCAGAGACCAAGTAGGAGGATGTTTGAGTGGAAATATGCCAGGG
Source organism: Calotriton arnoldi (assembly GCA_963921515.1). Lineage (NCBI taxonomy): Eukaryota > Metazoa > Chordata > Amphibia > Caudata > Salamandridae > Calotriton > Calotriton arnoldi. Next base: position 3,817,297 of record CAWUFW010000588.1, read on the forward strand.
GCGCGGGTGACTGAAAACAGGAAGGAAAAGATGGGGTACGGTGTCATATAAAGATCATAAAAAATTAGACTATTGCCAGCAATTTAGGATGCCATTTAACACAATTATTACATATATGTGTATTGCAATTGTGCCACCGCATGAAGTATATACACGCCCCTCACTCGCACCCAAATTCTGCAACAGATGTAAAGACTATGGGCTAAAATGTTGCAGCAGTCATCGGTTATGATTTTAAGTAGGAAAGATAACTACCCAGAGAATGTTTACAGCATTGTTTGCTCTGGACGGGCAACAAGGTACTCAAAGAGATTTCTTTTAGATCTGGCCTTTGAGACAGTTTTAGCTGTCTTGCCTGAGTATTGTTTTTCCCAAATATCATACACAATCATACATAATGTACATATATAGAAGGACTTTTAATCAGCAGGTTTCATCCATTGATCTGTTAAGTTGTCAATCACGTCTTGCTTCCACGCATCACAACATAGAGCATGGGGGCATTCAACCCATCCCAGCATGGGGCAGTGGACCAAACCACTTTAGCAATTTGTTCCCTTCAGATTGATTGACAGCACAAGGCCTGTGCACATTGTTCACATCAGCCTAAAAAAAAGTTCCTGTCTCTTCAGTTCCAAAGCTGGGTCAAAGTGATTTTTTTAAATGTTATGTGTGTTTTATATTACTTTTAATTACTGGCTATTTATTTTGCCTTCGTCCTGTTTCAAAGTTTATCTAATAAAGTGAGGAAGTCGTCACAAATAATAATATTAGAATGCATAGCACAACAGAAAGGTTTGTTGTTTAGAAACATCTCTAGTAATACAGCTGCATTTTAATTTTATAATTTGTATTGCAAGCATAAGGCAGCCACATTTAGTTAAAGGCATATTTTCTTTTTCTTTTCTTTTTGCCGCATTACGTTCCCAATAAAAATATTTAAAAAATAACCCTCACACTTGCTAAGGTCAGACCTATTGACTTTGCCAGTGCTTATTACTGTTAGTATTAAACCATGTGTAAATCTGCCTGAATTTAAAATGTTTCACCTCTCTGTAAACCCTCCACACCCCCAGGCAGCAAAGACTCATGTGATATCGAATTTTATGTGCTTACGTTTTAATCCATAAAGGGAAGTGCGACAGTGTGTGATTATTATACGGATTCGGAATATTTCTCATTCTGGCACACCACCGAGTCTAGCTGCTGCAGCAGGCAGTGGGAAAGGGTCGACACGGACTTCATTGTACTTTTTGTAAGTGCGCAGATCAGTCAGGCAGGAGGAACAGTATCAAATGGGATTGCACATTAATCTCCCTTAGGCTTTTTGCCTTGAAGCAGATGGGGTTGGTTCACATTCATCAGCATGGCTGCTGTTATATACATCTTTATCTGCCTCCGATCAGATCTGTGCTGCAGACACTGTGCAAGTTAGGAACAGGGACAAAAAGCAGCTGCTCGCTGGTATACTTAGGTTTTGTCTCGCAGCTCGTTGATTACAGGATTCCTGGTTTTGCTTTAAAAGAAGTCAGAGAAGAGTTATTAAGCAAGCTGTGGAAAATGAAGCACAGGGAGGCTTTGGAAGCTACTGTTTAGCTTGTTACTGCTGGAAGCTTCCTGCCCTTTTAAGGTGATGTTCCCGCTCAATGCTTGGCCTGTCGTGGAAACTACAAATCATCATTTACGTCCAGCAAGAAGAGAACTGTCTGCGAGACCATCTCGACCCTCAGCTCCTCAGATCAAAGAGGGCGATTACTCCACCGGCCTGAGGCCTCCCATGATTGCCTGGCACAGTTGGGTCCCAAGAGATCTGGGGGTGCTAGGTACTGTGGGGGATTGCCAGATTGGTTCTACACTATAGAGCCATCGTGCTGTTGATGTGTGCACTGAGCTGCTGTGCATCTTTAATGTTGAACATTTTCTAATTAAGCTTATTTTGACTAATATTACCTTAATACAACTATAAACACTATACATATCATAAATAAACAATGAGCGTGCTCAGTGATTCAGGTTACATTTAAGCTTTATCAATTATCCTGGAGTAAACACTGCTGATTTCATGCTCCAAGTCCCTGTTGTGCTATGCAGTTTTTGTATATCTTAGTGTTTGACAATTGCCTGCCCTCTTACTACGTCGGGCAGGCAGACTTGCATCTGAAGTTGTTGGTTTACCCAACAGAAGATCAAGTGTGGGTGATGGGATCTGGGCTGTGAGTGTTTTCTTAATTCCTCATGCTGTTTGATATGCTTTGGTACATTGTGCTGTGCAGTGTTGAATCATATGGGGCACATGGCCTTGTTAGATGCTTTGAAGCAGACTATGGCTGTGATAGTTTTGTGTTGTGTTGGTGTATGTGCTACAGATGAAGAGTTATGCGATGTAGAGTTGGTGTGAGGTGGTGTATATTGTGTGGAAATCTGTGGGGGTTTAAGACTGGAGGTCCTGTAATGTGTCATGTGGTTGAGGTATGACAAGCATGATGGGATGTTATTTAATTGATGTAGAGCAGTGTAGATTAGTGTGTGCACTAAGGAAGTGAGGCAGGATGTGGTTTTGCTAGAGGGAGTTGGTGTGTTATGCAGCGAGGTTGTGTGTAAAACTTGGATGTGGTGTTATTGTGTAGCTGAAACAGATATTGGGTTGCAAGGTGAGGTTTCCTGTGATGAAGTTTGATGTTGTAGGAAATTGGGTTATTAGTTGTGTGGCTTGCACAAGGAATAGGTCCACAATTCTCCTTACGGGAAACCAAGCACCCCATTGTAGCACTTGACTTCCTCAGGGTAGCGAAGCAGAGCAATCCAAGGCCTACTCAGGGGAGGTGGTGTGGGCTAGTAATCACTGTCTGCATTCATGTAATAATAACACTCAATAAATGATTGTTCAGTCAGTGTTTTTTCTTTAGAAAAAGGAAAAGTACACTTATTACACACACACTGCTAAATACTAGGCAGTAATTTACAAAAATGTACATTGGTAGATGGAAAATGCCATAGATGACATCGCATAGTTACCTGTGACCCCCCTACGGGGCAATACAAACATATATGGTAAGTTGACCGGCTTAGCAAAAGGTTCAAGATCAAACAAGCACATGTTAAAGACATCATTGTGCTTGTAAATGCAATCATCAATAATATTAATCATGTGCAAATGCCCTTATTACTGTTTATAAAGCATATGCACTTTGATCAGTGTTCACTGTCAACATCATTATATCAATAAATCATTTGAAATGAGCAAAACATGTGACTTTATGTCTTTTTTATAAACTTTCCAACCATGAAAATGCAATCATAAAAACAGCCCCAAGGTGTCATCATATTTTGATTACATAACATGTAACCATAAACATAGCCCCTAGAAGGTCCTATACAACATGCACTTTCTTTAGATACCTTCAGATCACAACATCTGCAGCCATAGAACAAGTCACAGCACTCCCTGCTGTAGAGCAGGAGCTCCAGCCTTGTGAGTGTTTTGAAACCTTTAAGCAAAGTTCCAGAGGTCCTGGTTTCCTGACCCTGGCAGACATTTCCTGACTCTGGCAGACATAGGGTCAGTACCTTTGTAGAAACTCTTTAGGGTGAGCTGCTGCACTCATGCAGCCCCACAAGTTTCCTTTACTTTGTTGGTGGGGCCCCTGTCATCCTGGGGTCACCACGAGTGAAGAGATGTATGGAAATGAACAAGTCCTGTAGGGCATTATGGGGCACTTCAGCTGGAGCAGTGAATGCGAAATGAGTGGCTCTCCCGGCTTCGCTGGGACAGATGCTGCCTTTACTTTTGCCGAGCGGCCTTGTGCAGCTTTCCCTCCTTTTGTTCTTCTTTGGGGGGTGCCCAGTTCCACTTGGGCACCCCCATGCCTCCCAAACATTGGGGGCAGTCGAGGGAGTCCACACCTCGCTGCCCTGCACCTCCGTTTACGGCCGAGGGAGCTAGAAGCTTCTCTTACCCTGTCCGCTCCTGTGGGCAAGAACCTCCTTTGTTGTCCCAGTGGCCTCCTGCTCCCCCCAGATAAGGGCACGGGGAGCAGGGCAGGCCCACCGCTACTGGGGGGAGGGGTATGACGACACTCTCCCATCACTTCAGGCCTTCAGGGGTCGGTTTGGGGTCCTGGCCCCCTCTTTGATGGTTACACCCAGGGATGGGGTCCCCAGGTGATATAGAGAGTCTGGCGTGGGGGACTCACGCATGCCCCCTTCCTGGAATAATTAGATAACAACATTGTGTGCTGATCCCCCGGGCCCTGGCCCACCCCAAAGTAAGTTGAGAAATGGCAGCAGAGCCACATGTGCTCCTTGGTGAAAAAGATGGCTAATCTTCAAGACGCCATACCTTGGGCCCTGTTGGGTTGATCTGGATGATCCTGAGCTTATTTTACTCCTGGTGGCGAGCTCTAGCCTCCAGGGGCAGTTACAGCAAACCTTCTCACCTCCAAAGTGGTGTAATCCACAGAGAGCTGGTTCTCTTGGCTCCCTGCACCAACCTTCCTCCTGGTCTTTGTCTCTGGGTGCAGAGGTCCAGGGCTTTCCCAACTTGTGTAAGGGGGCCTGTCTCACTGACCCTAGGGGAGACCCACTGGTCCCGGGGTCATCTGGGTCAGAGTTTTTAATCCTTTATGGGCATCAGGGGGTTCTTCCTTCAAGTTGTCCATGGTGGCCGCAGGGTCCAGCAACGAAGCGCAGAAAAACACTGAGCAAGAAAAAGTCTCCCCGTTGTGCAAGAGTTTGTGAAGGGGAGTGGAAGGTTCTCGAACCAGGCTCTCCTGGCCAATCCTAGGGCACCACTTCACCTCCCCACCCCTGTCCCAACTCTCCTGCACAGCATCCTGGGACAGTTCAAAATGGCGCCATCCAGGAGTCACTAGACACTTCTCTTCTGGTGCACTCAGCTACACCTCTAGATGACATCACTGCCAGGGCCTTTCTCATTAAATGTTCAAAGGTGAGCCCCATCCTGTGTTGGCTCCAGAGGTCTGGGCTACCTCCTTTGTTCATTGGGCTTGGGCAGGCCCATCACTGCTAAAGTGTGACAGCTGATTGATTGATGCAGACCCTTCAACCCACCCCTTTCCTCCTCAGGAGCTGAGTGAAGCAATATAAATTGCTCCCTTTCTGTGGGGAGGCCTTTGTTCCTGCTGCTGGAGGGAAATGTAATTTACCTCGCATAGCAGGGTGACAAAAGGCCTGGGCTGTGATTCTGAGCTGAGCCAGAGAAATATGACAATTCTGGATGACCCATAAGTTGTACAGATATATTTGTGGAACTTGCAGATTTGATTTGGTCACATAGGTTGATATGTTACTGGTCTCTGTAGGCTAAAGTGAAGCAAAACTTCACTCTTAGGAAGTTATCCCACTATGCATATAATAAAGTGTCACTAATGACAAAACAGTTAATCACACTGACTTTCCCTATTAGTGTACACTATTATTATAAGGCCTCCCCCAGGTCAATATCTACCCTAGCTTTACAAATGCTGATTGATTGATTGACCTACTCCTGCAGAGTCCCCACTGCGCCAGGCTACATGTGCACAGGTACTGGGATGTGCACAACAGTAGTCTCCCCAGTGCACCCTTGCTGCGTTGCAGAGCCCTTATCTTAAAAGACGGACACTGGCGGTAAACACACTCAGTCCATGTGCCATGTGATTACAGTGAGTGAGACACATGTAGTGAGACTCACCCACAGTAAAAAGTCCAAAACCGGCTGATCCAAAAAGCAAACAATTTAGCTGAATGGGTGGAACCCAACTGCAACAGAAGTCATATGGCAATGTCTGGAATGGTGTGGATTTATGGTCATATATGGCTCGATGTGATAGCCATAGAAATACAGGAACCGAATATGCAGCAATGCAGCAACATAATGCAAGCATACCGCTTTGCAAAAAATGTTTTTTTAGGTAAGGTAATCCAGACATTATGCAGATGTGAGCATATCCTGGGAACCTCTTGATTTCGGCCACCTGCTGTTCAGTTTGATGAAGGCCAGGAGGTCTGTAGGACCCTGGTACAGTACATTTGCCATTATAGGATCTCCAAAGTCTGATAACATTCGGATGTACATGCTCCTTTTTTCATGGAAGCTTGAAAAGGAGCATCTTCAAGCAGTTGGGACATTTCTTGCCACTTCCATGAAAGGCCTTGTCGCATGCATCAAAACACGGAGAATGAAGGTAAATGAAACAGCATTAATTGTTCCTGTCAGCCACCAGGTAATCCTCATACAGAACGACGTTAACTGCCTTATTCTGAATTCCGTCACATCCAAAATTCAAAATATGTACCAAAGTCCCATGTGAGAAGGCGGAAAAGCAGTGTAAAGAAGGGAGGAAAGAAAGGGGAAGGAAATAAGAAAATGGTATAGCTTAACTCATCTTACCAGGTTCCACCATTTAAAACATAATATATCTCTTTTCGTTAATAAAACATGACTTTTAAAACCTTGCATGAATTTCCAAGAGGGCACCCTTGAGTAAGCAAGAATCCTGACCCTTTCTGCAATGGACCCAGGATTCTCTTGTGAAGCATTTATGGTGTCATGATCGTCTTCTCTGGGGCTTAAGGTATTACCCTCTCCATCAAAAACTGGGCCACTGTCCTTGTCGTGAGAGGTAGTGTTACATAAATGAAACATCTGGTCATTATCATCAACATTCTCATCACACATCTATGGTCTTGCAATAGGTTAGCAGAATATACACATTTGGACACCCGTTTAAGATTCCAACACTTTCTGTCTTGCTTGATAACACTTCTTTTGTTGATATTTACCACTCTTATGGGGCTAAGGAATTTGTTTTTACCTTTTTTCACTCTCCTAGTATTATGAATTCCTACAAACTCTTCTACCTTAATGTCAAGACTTTTGACCTTATGGGAAACATCATAATAGGCTTAAAATTTATGCTGATGTCTTTCTAATGAAATGCGAGTACTCTGTGTGTGATCTGTGGCACCTCCAGTACTAGAAAATGGCAATTTGTTTTTGAGCCACCATGGGCAAATGGCAGAGGTGGACTTTCTCCCCTTCAATAATAAAAATGGGGAAAGGCCAGTAACAGAATGTGGTGCAATGCAGCATGCCTACAAACGTTTCCTAATGGCCAAGGTGCTAGGCATTTTACTGACAGTTGCCAAACCATCCTTCAGATACTTATTAAATCTCTCTGCCTGTCCATTGCATTGGGGATCATAGAGTGCTGTTCTAATGTGTTTGATTTTGTAAGTCAAGAAACTGAGATATCTCCATGAATGTAAACTGAACTCCATTACCTATGACAATTACTACTGGGAAACACTTCAGATTAAAAACTTCCATTAAGAATTCTAAAACCACTGATATAGTAACATTTTCAGTCATCAAAACTTCAGGCCATTTAGAGTGATACTCAATCACGACAATTGCATAATGCATATTGCTGGGCAAACATTTGACCGGTCCAGCAGCATCTAGGCCGATCTTCTGCCAAGCACAAGAGGGCCAGGATACACTCTGCATAGGCGTACGCATTGTTCTGCAACTCCTATCAGAGTTGTAACAGATTTCACACTCTCTTACCCACCGTTCTATTTTAGCATTCATGGAGGGCTACCAGAAATATTATCTGAATCAGGCCTGGGCGTAGTTCGCGGAGTTTCGCTACGCGGAACTCAGCGAAGTGACAAAAAAACTCTGCGGAGTTCCGCATGTGGCGGAGTGCAGTGCGAACTGCCGTTCGCGTTGATCTTCCTGCCGCTTGGGTAGAAATTCTACCCGAGCAGCAGCTCGCGCTCGCCCACTTACCGTGCGCGAGTGGGGAAAAAACTCTGCTGCATACGCAGAGCAGAGTTTTCTGTACTCCGCGAGCTCCACGGAGCGCGGAGTGCATAAAACTTAACAAACTCCGCCCAGGCCTAATCATAATACATTTTTCAGAGAAGACATTCCTGAGTGGCTTTGGTGGCCTTGGTTAATCAAAACTTTACACATTGCACATTTACACTTTACACATTGCCCTGAGGTGGAATGCATTTGTCTACATGAAACAGCAGCCCACTATTGATGGACAACTATGAGGATACTTGATGGAAAGAAGGGAGATTTCCCTTTAATGATTTAAGCTCAGGCGAACCCCTTTGATATATTCTCTTACTTGGCACAAATCTTTACCTTTACTTGCTCTTGAGGACCAAACCTCTTCACTTACGTTCCACCACTGACAGCACACACTTTTCCAATGCTCTTTTACACACTCATCTTGTTTACAAGGCAATCTGGACAAGCAATCAGCTGGTTGATTACATTTCCCTAAAATATGTATCACATCAAAGTTATACTCTTGCAAACGTGAGTTGATCTAGCGGCCTATCACCTGACGACATTACAGATACTTCCCACTTTTCTCACTCTCCTCTTGGGGATATGCTAAATCTGGTTAAATACACTTCAGATCTGGGCTTTGCAAATGAAGTTTGTTCACCACCCATACCTTTCAGTAGTACATTCAACGGTCGTGGGTCGTGTACAACCATCGATTTTATCTTAACATCTAATAGATATGCTAATAAAATATATAATTTTAAAACCCATCTGGTCGCCTTCAGCGACCACTTTTCGATTAGTGTCACCGTTGACCTGACGTCCAATTTACTTTCAATCGGACATACGGCCAATGGGCCATTAGAGGACCTTGTTATTAACAGAACCAATGGATACACGATTAGATGGGCTGGCGTTGACACCTCTCTTTTAACTAAATCACTTCTTACCAATTGCAAAACAGATTTTTTAGCCTGCCTGGATGAGACCGTGTCATTCTTAACTCTTTTTGTAAAATTTCAAAAGCCATTCATAATAGTCTAATAACCACCGCCAAAAGACCCACTAATGGAACGCTAGGTTGGTTTGATTCCCAATGCAGCAAGTCACATGCAGCCTTGAAATCTGCCCTACACCAGCCGAGGAGAGACCAGGAAGCAATAAAAAGGGCCAGGGCATCGTACAAAACGTCTCTCAAAGCACGAAAAGAGACCATTAGACTAGAACTTTGGCAGGCCCTTAAACAAGCCTCCGCCCTAAAGGACATGAAAGGTTTTTGGAAGGCCGTGAACGCTACGTTCTTGGCTCCGAAAAATTCACCAAGTTTCGAAAACGCAATCGGGGAGGACCTTTGGGTGTCCCATTTTTCTAACCTCTACTGCACCAATGCAATCCCCAATACCAGTGAGGATAGCGAACTAGGCACCTTAAGTCATATCCCAATTGGCATTGATTTCAACGTGGAAGAGGTGACCCTGGCCATTAAAGAAAGTACAGGGGGAAAAGCTCCGGGTCCCGATAGTATTCCCGTCGACTTATATAAATCTTGCCTGTCGCTTTGGGGCCCACTTTTAACCCTGGTTTTAAGGGCTTGCTGCACGCAAGGGTTTACCCCGACTTGGACGGAATCCATTCTCGTCCCTATTTTTAAGAAAGGCGAGCACAATGATCCGACCTGTTACAGACCCATTTCCTTGCTAGACTCCTTCGTGAAAGTGGCCGGACGTGTAGTCTTAAACAGACTGCAGTCGTGGGTGGAGGATTCAGACGTCATCTCAGAGCTACAGTACGGATTCCGCCAAGGTCTCGGTACTGTGGAACAGAGTTTGAACCTGAACCTAATAATGGGTAAATATACCCAGGCCAAAAGAGGGAGCCTTTTTATGTGCTTTGTCGATTTGAGTTCGGCCTTTGACTGTGTCAATTATCAAAAGCTGTGGCGTATCCTAGAGGATATGGGGGTGGAAATGCCTTTAATTAAATTTTTAAAGCAGTCGTATTTAGACGCTCGGGCTAGGGTGCGCTATGGCAGAACAGGCAAACTCAGTCATAGTTTCCCCGTTAGAAAAGGGGTCAGACAGGGTTGCGTTTTAGCACCCCTGCTCTTCACCCTCTATATAAATAGTTTAGGAGACACTTTATCTAGGGAATGCCAGAATCTTCCCAAACTAGGTAAAAGGACAATTGGTGCCCTGCTATATGCTGATGATGCGGTCTTGCTAGCCCGCACCCCAATAGGCCTGCAGAAAGTCGTGACGAGTTTTGCTGCTTACATGACAAGTCTGGATCTCCACGTTAATATCAGCAAAACCTTTGTGATGAAATGCAGCAAACCGAGCACGAAGTGTCGTAACATCTTCATAAACACCAGAAAACTGGAATTTACTAATCATTTTTCCTATCTGGGTATCATCTTTGACAATAGGGGTCTATGGTCAAAAGCTATTAACTGTAGAAAATTGCTTTTTGCCAAAGCCATAGGCGCCTTGATTAATTTTACCAGGCAGTTAGGAAAGCACTCTATTGAGGACCTGCTGATAATATATAGAGCCAAATGCATTTCAGTTGCTCTTTACGGAGCTGGTATTTGGGGTCACGCAAACGTAGAGTCTCTCCAGCAAGTTGAGAACAGGTTCCTGAGATTTTTATTGGCCATCCCAATTTCCACGGCTACGTACATCTGCCACGCTGAACTTGGGTTGTCATACCTGTCCGACCTTATTAGAATCCAGCCAATATTATTATGGCATAAGGTCTGGACAGGCGTCACTACCAGCCTCAACCGAGACGTCATAAAAGACTGTCTGAACCTGCAAAGGGCCCAATGTATCCCTTGGCTTGCTTACGTTAAGAATTTCATGCATGAGCTAGATTGCCCAGATTATTTTGCCAATCCCGATACCTTGTCCCTCATTTCAAGAAAGGACCTTAAGGCTCTATGCATCAACCATCTGGAGACGATTAGACTGTCATCTAACATTATGAAAATCTCAGTTAGAACTAATCAGCTGCTTCTGACCCAGCCGGGAATCGAGCCCTATTTATTAACAACTCATAGAAATTACGACAGGATGCTACTGACACGCCTGCGTCTTGGTAATTTCCATAACCTAGTAACATTCCCTCAGGTAAATGACTGGTCACGCGTGCTCTGCCCATGCCCCTGCGACGATACATCTGCACAGTCCACAATCCATATCTTATTTTTTTGTAAGTTTTTTACCCTAATCATGGAAAAGATGGATTCTTCCCTACTTGAAACTCCAAGGTCTGAGACAATGTCAACCTGCTTTTATCAAATTGCAATTTTTAGATAACGACATTTTTAACATTGTAAAATATTTGAAAGGGGTGATAAGAGCAAGGAAAACCATGCAAGGTCCATCTTCTGTTTAATTGATTCTGGTTTCTAACTAGGTCAAGGCCAAATTGAAACTTGTTTTTAGTTTTTCCTTTTTCTTCCCTTCTTGCAAATTGTACTTAGCGGTTTTCGTTAAATGAAATCTTTTTATCTTTCACCGATGCAATTTTATCATACCCTTGTCAAATGATGATCACTTGAATTAATTTTTCTCATGTTTATTGTGATGAATTCTGCTTTTATGATTTGACATTTTAAATCGAATAAAGCGTATCTTGACTTGACTTGACTTGAGTTGATCTAGCAATACGGGCTGAAGATACTGACTTATCCTTTGGAGAAAGACTGGCTACTAAATGTTTATGATCTGTCTGAATAATAAACCTGGTGCATCATATAAAATGGTAGAAATGTTCAACAGCCCAAACATATGTAATTAACTTTTTTTCAATAACTGAGTATTGTCTCTCAACTTCTGTAAGAGTTCTGGATCCAAATGCCACAGTCCATTTCATATTTCCAGAACTTTGACTAAGAATGACACCAAGACCATAGGCACTGACATCAACTGTGATGTTGCAGTGGTTTCCACTGGAGCATGGTTGCAAGGTAGGAGTGTTCACAATCTGATGCTTTATAGAGTCAAAAGCATCTTGTTCTTTTGTCCATACAAATTCAACATCCTTTCCTAAAAGCTTATGAAGGGGTTCCATTTGGGAAGCAAAGTTCTTGATGAATTTCCCATAATATTCGAGCATAGGATATCAACTTTTCATGGTCATCTGGAGCAGGAACTTCACGTATAGTTTCCACTAAAGAAACTTTGGATGTCACACCTTCCCCTGAAATGGTATGACCAAGGTAGTCCTCTTTTGAACTAAATAAATGAAATTTGTCACTCTGCGCTAGTCTTTGGCAGAATTCTCTCCGTATCTGATCATGCTGATCCAAGTCTTTAGCGAAAACTAACCCGTCATTCTGAAATCATCCGACATTTGTCTCCATGTCCTTGAAAGTGTGGAACATTATTCTTTGAAAGACTGAGGATGCAGAGGCTAACCTGAAGGGCATGCATTTATATTGGAAGACTCCAGATGGCGTCACAAAGGCTGTAAGTGGTCTTGACTCTTGTACAAGCTCCACTTGATGATATGCACTGCGCATATCGAGAGTGGAGAACACAAAAGCACCATCCAACATAGATAATAGATCATTGATCTTGGGGAGAGGATAGCTGTCGACCACTATGTTTGAGTTAAGCGCCCTAAGGTCTACGCATAGTATCAGCTCCCAATTTCTCTTCTTGGTCAAAACCACAGGAGATATCCATTCGGAGGATTCTGTTTCCTCAATTATATCATCTCTTTGTAAATTCGCCACCTTTGAGTAAGCAGATATCAGATTGGAACCATACTCTTGCTCTGTAATTACCATCACTGGTTCCTGGGCACTCAGATTAAGGGTTATCTTGAGAAGTTTTTGATCTCTCCATTCTAGAATGCAGACTCCTTTCTTTGCCATACAAAAGGTTATACATGCAGATCTATCTTTAAAACTGGTGCCTACAACAAAATATTCAAGGAAGTCAATCCTGTTGCCATCATATGTAACATCTTTTACATCTGGTTTGTTAAGCCTTGGCACTTTGGAGTCTTAAAGTTTTTCAAAAGTGTACTTTGGAATTCTGGAGAATGGCAAACCAGAATCAGCCATACCCTGATATCTAACTTTATGAACAATGAGTTTGCACATTGGAGGTGGCGGAAATATGTTCTCTTCTGACAATCCCGTCTCCTTTACCATCTAGACCATCCCCTTTTGAAAGTCATTAACTTTACTTCCACTTCCTTCTTATTCGAAAATGTCTTCAGTGACTTGAGACAGTTTATTCCTTTTCTGTTTTTTTTGTCTCTGCAAACGTTTGCAAAATGACCCCATGTGTTTACATATTCCACACTCTTTTCCCAGGGCAGGACAACCTTTGAAGTTGGCAACATGTGAGCTGCTACCACAAAATTCTGCCTTTTATATTTGGAGTTGGGATACCACACATCTTTTTCTCTTTTGTCAATTTTCTCTGTGTTAACTTCCTTAACCCACACCATAGACTGTTCAATTGCCTTATCTGACTTGACTACCTTATCCAATGAAGGATTTCCCATTACCCACAGATGTTATTTTATTTGCATATTAAGTGAATTGACCATGATTTGATCTCTAATCATCTCAATGGTGGTCTCCCAAAAATTACAGGACACAGACAAACTGCAGAGAGCAGTTAGAATTTCATCAATACTTTCATTTTCCTGCTGGCATCGGGTATAAAAATGGTACCTCTACAGTGTGATGCCTAAAGTAGGTTTGAAACTCAATTCTAATCTTAGCATAGCCTCTTCAAAAGTGTCACGCTCCCCACACTCGGGTGAAACGGACGGACATCTGCAGCACCTGCACCTATGGTAGTGCTTATAAGGGCTTGTTGGCCCTTTCTCTTGCCGTCCCATCTTAGTCATCACCCCACTTGGGAATTCACCATTGTGTTTTATATACGCTGCTCAACTTAGATGACGGGGACAGACAAATTTTTGTTATTTCACGAATCGGAAATACTGATGAAGTACACTACTGTGGAATTACTCTTGGATCTATATTGTGACACTTCCATTTGGCGGAATTCTTTCTTGGGATCATACTTGCCCTGAAGAAGTCCATTGTCATGTTCAAAACATGTTCGCTGTCTTCACTGCATACATGTGGTGCTGTTTTAAAAAGAAAAGAAAATAAAGACAAGAACTATATTCACATTTTGGGTTATTGTTGTGGTGCATCTCTACAATTCACATTGCTCTCTGTGTAAATTGCAATTATGATTGGTTATCAATGATTGCCATATTTGATTGCCATATTTGATTTACTGGTAGGTCCCTAGTAAAGTACACTGTGTGTGCCCAGGGCATGTAAGTCAAATGCTACTAGTGGGCCTGCAGCACTGGTTGTGCCACCCATGAGTAGACCTGCAAAATTGTCTCTGATCTGTCATTGCAGTGTCTGTGAGTGCAGTTGTAAACTGCCATGTCAACCTGGCAAGTGCAAACACTTGCCAGGCCCAACCCTTCCCTTTTACTACATGTAAGGCACCCTTAAGGTAGGCCCAAAGTACCTTCATGGGCAGGGTGCAGTGTATGTGAAAGATAGGACATGTACTGTTGCGTTTTACATCTCTTGATATTGAAACACTGCCTTTTTCGTTTTTCACTATTGCAAGGACTAGCTCTCTCATAGGTTATCATTGGAGCTGCCTTGTAACATTTCACAAGTGTAACTTTCAATTGGGAAGAGCTAGAGATTTGGAGTTTGGGCTCTCTGAGCTCAGGATTTAAAAACACATCTTTTTGGAAAGGTGGTTTTTAAATTATGTTTTGAAAATGCCACTTTTAGAAAGTGATTAAATATGTAAGGGGTAGGCCCTTGACACAGCTGGAGTAGGCCAGTAAAATATAAAACACACAAAAATCAACCAGCTGGCTTTCCCATAGGCTGCCACTATTCTAAGCAGACTAAGACCAAACTATTTAATAAGATGATCACTGTCATTTAATGATTCAACTTTGTTCATTGTTTTTCATATTTTCAATCAATTTAGACATAACAGAAAAAGAAAGACTTCACAATTCACAGACATAAACACAAATTAAAAAAAACATCAATTTGCAATCCACGAACATTAGTAAACAACAATCACTTTGCACAAACTTATGCTAATATTCCAGTCATTAGCAGCATACACATAGCAATGCGAAAAGGTAATCCGTGCCCATAACATTCAGAATGGCAAGAACAGATTACAAACCAGTGGGGTATAAACTTCTCAAACAACAAAGGGGCATATTCTCAAGGACTCATCGCCGATTTATCAGCACTTTAGCGCCGCAAACGTGATGATAGATTTATCGCCCTATTCTCAAGCTGGTGCAAACTGCCGATATCGCCAGTTTTCCAGCGATAGCTGCCGCAAAAAACATCGCCACGGATGAGAGCGACAACTAACTCTAATGATATGCAGTATAGGCGTTCCCGTGCAAAAACACACGAAAACACCACTTCGCGATATTCTCAACGACCAACCAGATCTGCGATGCGATCCAAAAACAGGCGATAAGGCGCGTTAGCAGCAGGGATTTAACACCTGCCTTCTACTGGTGTTAAGCAGGACGACAGCCTGCAGTATGAAAGGGAGCCCAGCCCAGAGCCACATCTGAAGACCAACACATGTCATGGAGCTACTGATCATGCAGCTCGGAGACCTAAGAGGTCCACAACACCCACCGCCACCACCCCCGCCCCTCCCCCCTGCCCCTCCCCCGGACTATCACCGAGGCAGCGCAGAACAAGACAGCTGACCTTCCGAAAACGGCATGGCCCCTCAGCCACACAATTGCAGAATGTGGGGAGAGGTGGGAACCAAGTATGTGTGAAGGAGGCAAGTCACCCATGAAAAAGAATGTACACAATGCCAAGTGTGGCGGTGATGTGCTGGACAGACTTCAGTATGCAGAGCACAGACATGTCCGTGTGGACATATACTGCTGGTGTTTGTAGTGTTGTGGACAGTGGACGCAACCATGTTACCTCAGGCAGTGGGGAAGACCTCGGTCATGTAGCTGTGTCGTCCCTCCCTGTAAGAGTAAGCGGAGTGGGCTCGTCCGGCGTATGCCAGTCCAGCGTAGGAGTGTGAATAAATAGGCCGGGGCTCTGGGTGTGGTTCACTTCCGGGATGGCCAACGCGTCTGCCAGGCGGCGCCCCTCACCTTGCCACGAGTCCGCAGCCATGACCGCCAGCCTCCTCAGCCGATCGCTGGCTCCCGCGACACAGGCCCCCAGCGCACCCAGCGGCACAGCACCGCGGAGTTATGTGTGTGCTGACTACTGCCTTCGGCCTACACTGCGGTCAGCAGGTCCTCCAATTCAAATTGAGTCTTGATTTATTTATGGCGCAGTCCAGTAGGCAACAGACATTGCTTCCAGTGTGGCCCGCCCGGACGACGCATCATCACAGGCTGCGCACCCGCTGAGCGCTTCAGGTGCCACTAACTCTGTGCAGCTCAAGTCAACGCCACGTTGCTGTGGGCCCTTGCTGACCGCTGCCTCCGGCCTACACTGCAGTCAGCAGGGCTCACACATATCGAATCCAATCCTGACCTGCAAGGACACGCCATCATCGCTGGCTGCACACCCGCTGAACACTTCAGGTGTCACTAACTCTGTGCAGCTCAAGTCAACGCCACGTGGCTGTGGGCCCTTGCTGACCGCTGCCTCCGGCCTACACTGCGGTCAGCAGGGCTCACACATATCGAATCCAATCCTGACCTGCAAGGACACGCCATCATCGCTGGCTGCACACCCGCTGAGCGCTTCAGGTGCCACTAACTCTGTGCAACTGAAGTCAACGCCACATGGCTGTGGGCCCTTGCTGACCGCTGCCTCCGGCCTACACTGCGGTCAGCAGGTCCCCCAATTCAAATTGAGTCTTGATTTATTTATGGCACAGTCCAGTAGGCAACAGACATTGCTTCCAGTGCGGCCCGCCCGGACGACGCATCATCCCAGGCTGCGCACCCACTGAGCGCTTCAGGTGCCACTAACTCTGTGCAGCTCAAGTCAACGCCATGTGGCTGTGGGCCCTTGCTGACCGCTGCCTCCGGCCTACACTGTGGTCAGCAGGGCTCACACATATCGAATCCAATCCTGACCTGCAAGGACACGCCATCATTGCTGGCTGCACATCCGCTGAGCGCTTAAGGTGCCACTAACTCAGTGCACAAGTCATGGTCCCTTCATGATTGAGTCTTGTGTGTGTGATGTCAGAGCTGGTGCCCCTACCTCAGTGCACCACAGGTCATGGACCCTTTATGATTGAGTCTTCTGTGTGTGATGTCAGAGCTGGTGTCCCTACCTCAGTGCACCACAAGTCCTGGACCCTTTATGATTGAGTCTTGTGTGTGTGATCCGATGATCACTGTTCTAGTTGTTGCCAGCACCAACCACTCCCTGAGGGCTGGCTTACACTCCCATCCAGCATAGGCGTCACTGGACATGTGACCCTGGTAATAAAAAGGGCCGGGCGCACGTGCCCGTAGCCAGTTCCACTATCTATCTAAGTGTGTCCGTGTGGTCATTATGTATGCATGATGGGCCCGGGCCCTACCACATTACATTGTGTTGTGGACAGCGGACGCAACCATGTCACCTCAGGCAGTGGGTAAGACCTTGGACACGTAGCTTTGTCGTCCCCAACTGTAAGCATAAGCTGAGTGGGCTGGGCCGGCGTACGCCAGTCCAGCGTAGGGGTGTGAAGAATTTGCCCGGGGCTTTGGGCGTGGTTCAGTGCTGGCCTGGACAAGGAAGTGACTAATGCGTGTGTCTCTGTTGTAGTGTCGGCACCACCCGGGCCGCAATCGACAATGTTGCAATGTAGCATGCACCCGGAGGGCGGGTTCGCACGAACGGAGAAATGAAGGAGCGCAAGACCGCTCGGGGTCTTGGCTCATACATGCCACGTGTTGTGTGTATCTGTATTGCCGCAGCATGAGCCAAATGCCTAGCCTTAATTGCAGCGCGAGTTCAGCCAGGCATGAACTCTACATCTGTGTCCGCCCTATCCTTACCATAGGCCTAGACTCACGTGGCCGCCCACCTTCAACAGCCAACATCACAGTGTCGTTGTCAGGCTTGTGGACATGTGCAGACAGGCATGACAATGGTGTGCCGCAGGAGTGCAAGTGATGCAACCGCGCAGCGCACACAAGTAAATAGGCTCGGGGGGAGGGAGGAGCAGCTGTGAGGCAACGTAACACACAGTGATGCAGCTCATTTGCCACATGCAAGACATGTCAAACATGAATCCCAAAGTCGCACACATCCCACCCCACCCCCAACAAGCCACATTACATTTCCTGAATGCAAGCAGATGACAAACTAACATTAGGGATGAAAGCTCCTTTGTCTGAACTATCAGGCGGAAGCAAATCTGCACCTCTGACCTCGGAATTGCATGTGCCCGGCACCCCCGGACAGATACTATAGCAGCTGATGACGACTCCCACACTACGCACAGCCCGACGAAAGACCAACGAATACACACCCCACACACAGAAGTCCTTGCTCGAAGTTATCTTGCATGGAATGGCCTACACACTTACTCCCACACCATCCCAGGCGTACAACCGTTGCACACTAAAACAACTCATTGATCCGAGCTGTGGCATTTTATCCACTCAACTGGCGCAGGTCAGAACAGTGCCACTTCAACCAGAGCCACTAACGCAATGGCAGAACATCCCGGACACATGCACAACCCCTGTCACGTGGAACTGTACCGTGCACGTATGCTGCATTTACTGGGGGCACTGCCATTGGCGGATCAGTTACCGGCTAAGCTTCCGCCTTGCCAACGTCACCTGCGTTCAGCCTGTGTTGCATTGTCGATCGTGCATATTCGAGTGGTCCATGGATGTCTGCCTATCCAACAGGACGGTAGCTGAACTGGATTTTGACATGTGTGTGCGCCCCCTGTTGGCCTACGACCAGGAGTGTCACTGTGATACCCGTTTATGGGATGCCTTGATACTTGGCATACATGCTGGCAGCTGGACCTGGGAGATTGCACAACTCCTCGTGTGCAGTGACCACACTGAACCGCTCCCCTATTGGGCTGTAGTGCTAATTGGTGAAAGGAGGTCGACGCAGCACATCTGTCCGGACCTGCTAATGGATTGCCTCGCCGTCCTGTTTGATGAAGTCGACAACGACCTCATGTTGGAAATGATAGCCGATCGAAGCTGCAATCGCTTTCATGGACGAGTAACTACGTACCTGCAGCCACAACAGAATGGAACCCATTGCACATGTCCCAACACCTTGTTGCATCTTGGAGATCTGGTCACATATCCCACGACAACAGTGGACATTCGCTTGGACTCCGAATACATGAGCGGACAACAACTCGGGTTAACACACACCTGTGAAAGGTGAGGCACTCCCCCGGAGTGGACAGCGGCGCATGGCAACGTTCCTTATTCTGACATACTGCATCATTGGTCTGCATGTTGTGGCACTTATCTTGCCCGTACTTACACGCATATGCTAATAAAGTCTACGCACCTTCACTTGTATTCAACTGTGATGAGTGTTGATTTGAATGACAATGTGTGTCTCACTGCCTATCTGGGTCACGGCCATACATGCGCATTGATAGCATTACCCAGGGAGTACCTTTTTGTGGAATCACTGTCCCTACATTCATCCATACTTCCATACTTGATTGATCATAGCCATGACACATCTGTGTGAATTAGAATGTTTTATTCCCATTCAGTGGAGTGTTGAAGCTGGAGCAGTACAGGGCCATGCAAACCCCACTTTACATTGTTGCCCCGTGGAGGGCCAGCCAGAGTCCTTTAGGGATTGACAAGTTCATCGGAAGAGGAAGACTTCAGTCCACAGTGTGATTGCTGTGTCATTGGTATCCAAACAAAATATGGCAGTCCATGTCGAGGTCCAAGGTGAGTGTCGCTGAGTGTATCGGGGGACAGTGAAAGGTGTTATTCCAGGGCATGATGCAGAGGGCAGAACCAAGCTGAAACAGGCCATATGGCGGAGATGAATGCTACCACTTCATTCTTACCACAAAGCCAGATTCATCATCATCTTCGTCCTCTGATGTGTCAGGTGCCTCACATGTGGGTGGTGGTGTTTAGTCTGCATCACTGTGTGGCACTGACACATCAAGGGCCGGAGGTTGAATGTCTGCCGCACTGTGTGGCACTGACACTTCATGGGGCGGAGATGTGGATGGAGTAGTAGCAGCAGCATTCCTCCGCTCCAGGCCTTGTGGCGGCAATGCCATGACGAGGATCTGCAGGGCATGGAAGATCACAGCTACATCTCGCTGGTGTGCAGCCGTGGCAAACATTCTTTCCGCCTGCATCCGCTCCAAGCTCTCCATCATTCTCCTTATGTGTCCCAACTCCCGGCTGACATCACTGGAGCCACTCTGACTAGACAGTTGTTCTTGGCTCAGAGTCATGACTCCAGCGATGTCAGCCATGGATTGTTGGAGAGCATGGAGCGGACAGTGGGTGTCCGTTAGGGACTGTAAGTCGTCCCTGATGGGACTTAGACACCCACGTATGGCATCTAGTTTGGCTGCCATGAGGTCGAACCCCACCCGCAGCTGATCAGCCATCTTCTCCTGGCACCCTAACACACGGCGTTGGAATGCCATGTGTTGGTCGTGGGGGTCCTGGGAGATAGTCGTGGTGGTGGGTGCTTCCTGCTGTGTGGTCTGTGCAGGGGGTGGGGTCTCCTCGATGCAGCTGGGCTGCCCTGCTCCTAGAGGTGGGGTGCTGTAGCTGTCCGTGAGCTATTGGAGGGCGTCGGTGTCGATGTTGTGGAGGTCCTCTTCATCATCAGTGCTGAGTTGTTGGGTCTGCTCTGCAGGAGGTGTTGATTCTCCCTCTGCAATGTGAAGGGGAGATGCAGATTGACATTGTGTTCACATGTATGTTCACGCATTGTACAAGTTTACTAACAGACTGCAAGACAATGTACATTGTGACTGTTTGTGAGGAGATGCCTATTTGATGCGGGACAGTTGACATTTCTACACCATCAGGGATGTGAGGTTGTACTTGTACATTATCATCTCACAGTTTCCTGCTATGCCAAATGCGAATGGCCATTTTCTACACACAAGCGGCAGCAGTTGTGTCCTTTGTTCTGTTGTGAAAGTGTTGCAGTTTGTACCACATTGTTGTCAATGTTGAGGTGCTCTGATTCTTATGTGTGTGTGCTGCATTGTGGGTGTGTTGCTCCTTCAGCTCTGATTTGGCTGGCCCTTATCCCTTTCAGGCGGTGTGCCTTTCACTTCTGTGCTTATACAGTGCTGAGATATTACAGACTTGGGTAAATTGGGCTCTTGGTCGGAGTTGTGACTCTTGGGCATGGTTTGTCCGCAGATGTGCTATACTTAATTGTGCATATGTGCCATTGTGCCCATCTCCCCCCGGACCTCCTGTCCCTGGTCGTTACTCACCCTGTTGCTGTTGGCTCAGGTCATGTTGTGCAGTGTCCGGTCCCCCAACTCCTGCCACCGTTTCCCCAATGATGACTCGGGTCACCATTTCCTCCATCTCATCCAGCTCCAGGTGTGTCGCTGGACTCCCACCTCCAGTCTGCATTGCTGCTTTCAGGTTGGCTGCGAGTTTCAGCTTGGTTTTGTGCTTCACATCAGTCCAGCGCCTCTTGCAGTCGTCCACTTCCCTTCTCTTCACTCCGACTGCATTCACCTTGGCCAAGATGGACTGCCATATTGTATTTTTAGTTACCAATGACACAGTGGAGGTGATGAACAGTTGGTGGTGGTGTTCTGTCACCTCCGTAATGAGGATCTGGTTTTCCTGCATACTGAAACGCAGGTTCCTCTTCTTCTTCTCCTTGCCCTTCCCTGACCCCGAGGTCCCAGGCTGGTCCTCCGTGGGGCTTGTGGGGTTCTGGTTGTCCTCTGTACTTGCTCCGGCTACCTCCATGGTGCTTCGCAGTTGTTTGTGTTTTGTTTGTGTTTTTTGTTGCATCTTTTATGGTGGTTTTTCCCACCTGACTTGTGGGACTTGCAGGCCTGGCGCTGCTTGTCGCTGAATTTTTTATCGCAGTTGGGCCCATCGCAACTTTTTTCACCTTAGGGTTTAGATTTTTATCGCCGTCCCGGTAATTTTATCGCGGACATTTGACGCGTTATTGGGAAACTATTGCATGTTACCGCCGTGTTGAGAATACGACGTTAACACGGAGTTATTTTCCCGTGATAGACGGCGATATGAAAAATTACGTTAGCCTATTTTGGCGATGATTATCGCACGTTCCTGAGAATATCCCCCATAGGGTGTACATTTTAAATACATTATTTTCCTTGTTGTTTTAAATTTTAACCAAAACTTGACCCCTTAAGGTACTTTATGCCAATGCGTTTCGAATCCTGCTGTATTGCACAGGATTCTCTTCAGGGCTAGGACTGGATTTTTAGAGGTCCGTCTTCGAATAGTACAACATCGGTCCAGGATTCGCATGAAAGGGCCCAACGCACCGTTGGTTGGTCACTTTGTCCAAGCCAATCACAGCGATAGAGATATTAAGTGGACAGTACTGTGGGTTGTAAAACAGCCCCAAAGAGGCGGAGACATTGAAAACGTCTTACTCCAAAAAGAAGCCAAGCTCATTCTGAAATTCAATAGCACGGTCACGGGCCTAAATGAAATGTCAGAGATAACTCGGGCTTAAGTGTAAGAAAAGTGCAACAACACCTAAATATCAATAATACTTCAATGACCCAAGAGCACCCTGTTGATTCCAGCAGAACATCCTTGGAAAGTTGTTCACAAATTAAGTCTGATATGCTGAAGGGACTACATTTCCCATAATCCATTGTTCCCTCTGCGTGTAGTGATAGGCAGTAGGAACAGGAAGTCCATGTCAATGGCTTTGGGAAGCCAGCACCAAACACGCAGGTGCATTCCTTTGGACACTCGAGAGATTTAGCTGCTGCTACAAGACTTTGAAAAGAGTGAGTTTATTTTGGAAACTGTAATGCTTTCAAACACCAGCAGACGTTGATGTCTTGACAAGACTCTGTTTTTTTTTCTTCATTTATAGAACCCCTCGCTGAAATGAACACCGCGCTTTCACTTGAAGGGAAGTCTCGAGTCTGAATGTCATCCTCAGGCCTCAAGTACGTGGAGTTTACAATTAATGGCATTTCAGTTTAAGAGCAACTTTGCTAAGGTTGCTAAACTTCAGAATTATTATTCTGTTTTAGAAAAGACATGTCCTGGCAGAAAATTAATTAGAGCCACTAAAAGGATCAAGAAAAGGAGCTCTCCTTTAAGTAAGTGAAAAGGATTTGAGCTAGATTTATTTAGCTTTACAAACTAGTTGAGCTTTCTTTTTTACTGAGTGCATTATTAACTCTTGCAGGATAACTTTCACAATATGCAGTTGAATATGTGAAAATCAACACTCAGGTACAAGTTACTGATTTGAAAATAATGGCGTTATGAAAGTGCAAAGGGAGGGCGAAATATGATTGTCTAAATGTGAAATGTATTTTTGTTTGTTTATTTAATTTGCAGAAATCCAGTCCTAGCCCTGAAGAGAATCCTGTGCAATACAGAAGGATTCGAAACGCGCTGGCATAAAGTACCTTAAGGGGTCAAGTTTTGGTTAAAATTTAAAACAACAAGGAAAATAATGTATTTAAAATGTACACCCTTTGTTGTTTGAGAAGTTTATACCCCTCTGGTTTGTAATCTGTTCTTGCCATTCTGAATGTTATGGGCACGGATTACCTTTTCGCATTGCTATGTGTATGCTGCTAATGACTGGAATATTAGCATAAGTTTGTGCAAAGTGATTGTTATTTACTAATGTTCGTAAATTGCAAATTGATCGTTTTTTTGATATTTGTGTTTATGTCTGTGAATTGTGAAGTCTTTCTTTTTCTGTTTTGTCTAAATTGATTGAAAATATGAAAAACAATGAACAAAGTTGAATCATTAAATGACAGTGATCATCTTATTAAATAGTTTGGTCTTAGTCTGCTTAGAATAGTGGCAGCCTATGGGAAAGCCAGCTGGTTGATTTTTGTGTGTTTTAACTTTTAGAAAGTGGGCATTTTCTTGCTTTACCATTCTGTGCCTCTGCCTGCCTGTGGAATCAACATCTGGTTTAGACTGACATCTGGGTTGTTTGTGCATTCACTCTAGATAATCACACAAAGGGAGCTAAGGTATGCCCTGCATTTCCTGATGGCCCATTACCAGTCTGATGGGCCTTCCTGAGCTAGAGTGGTGGGAGGAGTTGTCACTGACACCTGAATTGGGCTGGGCCTGGCCTCTCACAATGCTGTCTCCATCCCCTGTAGTGTGTCTGGAGCCAAGGCAGGGCAAGGCAGGATCTTGTGGACAACAAAGATTTTCCTTTGAAGTATGCCAACTTCAAAGGCCAAAAGGGTTATAAGGATTGGACCTGTAACCTCACATTTTTAGAACACTTCTGGACTGAGGACTCTGTCAAGAAGAAGAGCTGAAGAGCTGTCAGGAGGAGTACTGCCCTTTTTCTGTCTGCTGCTTTGATGGGTTGGCCTGCAGTTGCTACTTCTGTCTGTGGGCAGTGAAAGAACTGGACTTCGCTTTGGAATCCTGCTTTTCCAAGGTTCTCCAAAGTCTTGTGTGTACTTGCCTTCTGTTGGATGTCTCAGGGCCATCAAAGACTTCACCTGCAGTATCCCTGAATTCCACTGCTAGGAGTTCTGACTTGCCAAGCGGTTCCAGGTCTGGGCCCTTGGAGGTTGTTTCTGCTGCAAAATTGACGTATCGCCCTTCCAGTGCCTGTTTTTCCGAGTGAGAAACTGGGAATGAGACACCATTAGACGACTTTCACAGCCGAATACAAAGAGACACGATGCGGTCCGTTTCTGTGCGAACTTTAAAGGAAGCAACCTTCTTTACCGCTTTGTGAAATATGCAGCGGAGCGGCCCCGTTCAAGTTACACGTTTAGCTATTGGCAATTACTAAACCGACTGAGAGCTGAAAGGAAGCATCAAAGAAAACATCGCCGGCATGGTGAAAATCGCCCTTCCAAAGTACAACTATGCTTCCATTTAACCGGCAACAAGCATTCCTATACCTTTTTGTAAAAGCACAGCCCATCTGGCGCAAATCGTGCCATCTACATTTTAACTTGCCTCTTCTCGCCTGCAACGTGCAAATTTATTTCTCTATTCAATCAGATAAACCAGTCCACGCCCTGAAGAGAATCCCGCAAACCACCTTGGGAATCGAAACGAGTCGGCATTACACAACGCGGGGACTTTCGCATTTAATTAAGTTTCCCCCAGTAGAAATGTTATTTGAATTGTCTCACTACTGGGTCTAATGTCTCTTTTCCCCGTGGGTAGCGACTTCTTAAATTTATTACACAATGTGGATGCCAAAGGATGTCCTAGTAGCTGCTCCTTTTGTGAACTAAGACTGGTGATATAAAGTTTAGATAATTGTTGTTATGTATCACGCTTCATGTATTGTTTGTTACATCACATTACTTCATCACAAAGCCTGTATGTTTTTGTTTTATTTGTTGCTTAATATGTATAATTTGTTCTTGACTGAAATGTATCTGCACTTATCTGACCCATGATTAAATGTGGAGTAAAGTGTACAGATTGAAGTAGCAAATAAATGCTTCAGGTCCATATCAATTGAATTGATGGCCTTTAGTCTGTTAAATTGGTTTAGCAGCATTTGAATGTTACGGCTAGGACACCTCTTTTTCTTAGTTTTTCCGATGCAGCACCGCCGTGCGGGAGAAGTTCAGAGCAATAACCTAAGGCAAATGAGGACAAAAAAACACCGAAACCCACTCCTCCTGATGCAGCAGATCTGATGCATCGATTCCCCAGGGACTCAAGAACTGATGCATCGCTATGTTTTCCGATGCTTCCCTTCTCCTCAGCTGTTTTTCCTTGTGGATTTTGACGCATCAAAGGTGCTTTGTGTAAAATCACCGCATCCATAGGGTTCTATGGACAAAATTGCTTAAACCTTTTTAAAAGTGATATTTTGAGTTATGTTAGTTGGATTTTTGTTGTTTTGGACTTTTTTGGTTTAGATAAATAGTGGTTATTTTTTCTAAACTGGTATGTTGTCCCTTTGTAGTGTTTTCACTGTGTTACTGTGTGTGTTTTGTACAAATGCTTTACGCATTGCCTCTAAGATAAGCTTAACTGTTTGTGCCAAGCTACCACGGGGTGAGCAGGGGATATCTTTGGTGTGTAACTCCCTTACCTCACTACAAGGAAGGGTCCCTACTTGGACAGCGTGCAGACCACTGCCAACTAGAGACCCCCATTTCTAACACCGATCAAGAGCATTGAATGCGACTGAAATAATCACAGCCACAAAAGTGATATTTTTAGCCCTTGAAGACAGAGAGCATCAATTGAAATGATGAAACATCACTTAAAATGGTACCCTGGAGAAACTAAGGGGCATATTCTCAAGGACTCATCGCCGAATTAGCAGCACTTAACCCCCACGAAAGTGGCGATAGACTCATCGCCCTATTCACAAGCCTGCGCTAACAGCCCACATCGTCAGATTCCCTGCAATAGCTGCCGCTAAAAACATCGCCAAGGCTGACATCGACAACTAACGCTAATCATATGCAGAGTAGGCGTTCCCGTGCTAAAACACACAATAACACCACCTCGCGATATTCTCAACGACCAGCCAGATCGGCGATGCGGTCCAAAAACAGGCGAAAAGGCACGTTAGCAGCAGGGACTTAAGACCTGCTTTTTCCTGGTCCTAAGTAGGACGAAAACCTGCAGCACAAAGGGAGCCCAGCCCAGAGCCACATCTAAAGACCAACAGAAGCCATGGAGCAACTAACCATGCAGCTTGGAGAACCAAGAGGGCCACAACACCCACTGCCACCACCCCAAGGACCACCCCCACCCCCACCCCCACCCCCAGGACCACCCCCCCCCAGACTACCACCGAGGCAGCGCAGAACAAGACAGCGGACCTTCCGAAAACGCACCAGCCTCAGAGACTCAACGCCAGAGGATGTCATTGCCCACTACAGGCTCAAAAAGACAACCATCCTCCGCATCCTGACCCACATTGCCCACAGGCTGACGGTACCAACACAGCGGACAATCAACATCCCTCCGCAGACAAAGCTGCTGGCTGTGTTGCACTTGTTGGCCTCTGGTACCTCCCAACCAACAACTGCCAGAGTCGGAGGAGCCTCACAGCCAGCCCCATCAAAGTTCCTCACACCTGTCTTGGATGCCATCATCAGCTTGATACCCCAGCACCTTCACTTCCCCCACACTGCGCAGGAACAGCTGGAGACCAAGCAAGGCTCCGACGCCATAGCTGGCTTCCCGCACGTGTTGGGGGCAATTGACTGCACACATGTCCTTCTTGTGCCCCCTGCCGACACTGCACACAATTACCGCTACAGCAAGCACACGCATCCCATCAATGTGGAGGCAAAAGTGGACCACCGGGGACTGTTCACCAATGCCGTCGCCAACTTCCCAGGCAGTGTGCATGACTCCCACATCTTCCGACAGTCCATCATCAACCAGCGCTTTCAGGATGCACCTATGGAAATGCACTGCTCGTTGGTAAGTACCAACGGAACACACCAAACACCTCAACTCCACA
This sequence comes from Calotriton arnoldi, assembly GCA_963921515.1. Lineage (NCBI taxonomy): Eukaryota > Metazoa > Chordata > Amphibia > Caudata > Salamandridae > Calotriton > Calotriton arnoldi. The sequence goes on from CAWUFW010000588.1 coordinate 3,844,755, forward strand.
ATCATATAAACCACAACTGTGGGAATGCACACGTAACAAAATCACATACAACATGCCAACCAACATGCCCACCTACCAGACACGACAACACAAGTAACTGTGGCAACAGGGGCCAGACATGTAGACAAACCATCCACAAACGCATAGCCCCTCTGCCACACAATTGCAGAAGGTGGGGAGAGGTGGGAACCAGGAATGTGCAAAGGAGGCAATGGACCCATGAATAAGAATGTACACAATGCCAAGTGTGGCGGTGATGTGCTGGACAGTCTTGAGTATGCAGAGCACAGACATGACCATGTGGACATATACTGCTGGTGCCTGTAGTGTTGTGGACAGTGGATGCAACCATGTCACCACAGGCAGTGGGGAAGACCTTGGACATGTAGCTATGTCGCCCCCCCGTAAGCGTAAGCATAGTGGGCTGGTCCGGCGTACGCCAGTCCAGCGCAGGAGTGTGAATGAACAGCCCATGGCTCTGGGCGTGGTTCACTTCCGGGATGGCAACCAAAGCAACTATGGCTTGTGTCCCTGTTGTGTTGTCGGCGCCACCCGGCCCCTAATTGACAATGTTGCAATGTAGTGTTGTCGGGATTCTGCACATACACAGAACTATGCACAGCAATGCGGGACTTCGGTATATAGGGGCTATGCCTTCCTACAGCCTTAGTACCCACGAGCCCACGACCGGCCAGCTATAGTGTCCCACCTGCCCCCCTATACACAGATAGAGAAACAGGCGTTTAGACAACCCAGAACACAACACTCCCCTAATCACTCAGGGATCGTGGTAACAGGTTATTCCCTATTGCTCAGACTCCCGTACTCATCCACAACAAGAGATTGACAGAGTCACTGAGTCAGTCTAAAATGTTAATTTCAACTAACGTGCTCTGAAATGCAGCATACGAGCCACTACTAAAATTAGAATGCATAATACAAACATTGTCAGCATTGTAGCAAGTCCATACAACATAATAGGAGAAATCATTGTAAATTGATTCTGGAGACAGGACTAATAAACCTACACTCCCTCCCCATGGACGGGAAAACCAAGAAGACAACATAGAAGATCGCTGGGTTTGTATAGCAGACCCCATACCTCTAAGACATAGATCGTGTCTCTACATCACAGCTCCATACAGCTCTTCATTCTTGAAAAGTCACTCCTCAAGTGTGTCTGCGTGTAACATGCATTCTCCTAATATCAAGAAAAAGGTGCGTGTCCCACAAACAGCAGCTGCAGGGTATGTTTCGCCTATGTGCCAGGGCCTGACCAGATCAAAATAACAAGGGACGGTGTTGTTTGACCTTGCTCACGATGCACAGACTAAACTCCAGGAACAAGCAGGGAACCAGCGCAGCCAGCGGCTCGCATGTGACCAGCGAAAACATCCTTGCATTAGAATAAGCCTGTAGTGTCGTGTGCAAAAGCAGCATCATGGCCTCCGGACCCATTCTAACCTAAAGATGTCAACGGGGTCCCTTAAATCCACATGACACCCTCCCCCTGGCCAGGTTGCAGAAGAATAGAAAAAACAAGGTCCAAGTCGCAAGCAGAGTCAAAGCACTGAGCATAGCAGGGGCAAAGTTCAATAAAAATAAAAATCAGAATAAGGTTGATTAGCGGTAAAATACGAGAAGAAGAAAAAAATAAAAATGTCCTGTTGAACATTAATCATCTGAATCATATGAGATCCGTTGAACCTTGGAAGGCAAGGTGTTCCAAAAGACGGTCCCCCTCCTCAAAGCCAAGGAGGGGCAACACCCAATTCAACAACTCGAAGGAGCATACGTGCTCATCATAATCCATAGCTTCAAAAAGCATGGTCAGACATTCTGTGTCGTACTCAATGTAGCTGTGGTGCAGCAGGCGCGACGCCCCTTCACAGATGTCCCATTGTGCCAGCACTCCATTCACGGCCGCCATCAGCATGAGGGTACCAGTTGCACATGATTGATCATGACACAACAGGGGCCACAGCAACAGATCGTAATCAGGGCAAGGCGGTATGGCGTTTGAGAGGCACAAATCCAAAGCCCAGGAGAAAGGACAGTTGCCGCACCAAAAAACTGGATGTACGCATGTAAAGTATGCGTATCTGTAAGTCACATTGTAGGCAGCACCCACAACAGCCATAGGCAGGCAACCAAGGAACTCCTGCAATCGGCTACAGTACAGCTCCAGCTGGACCGGATGATCGAGTACCACATGAAGGGCAGCCATTACGAAGTAGTAATACAAGTACCAGGACAGCACCAGCGAGCAAGAGGATCAACGGCAACCCACCAAAAGCGCTGGAGAAAATGGAATGAATAAAAGCCGGAATTACACCAAATATCCTTCGAAACGAGGACACAAGACCTGAGCCCAACAATTTAAAAAAAGGTGCAAGGCCTCCTGTGTCAGAAACATTGAATAATTGGTGTTTCAACTCCCCAAAATGTAGTGGGAGATTGGTATTTTATAGGGGTTGTATTTCACTTGATGTCCGAGCCACCTGTAGCTCGAATGTTTCACGGGCCGAGGTCAAGGCAACCTCATGTTGTAATAACAGTGCTTTGAGCCTCCTTAATTTGTTGAAGCTTGCTTTCATAGTGGGAACAGAAGGCCACAGAGAGCTATCAGCAATGCCATGCGGGGGCGGAAACAGGACGTTGCTGCAAGAGTGACACTGTTGCCGATACACTGGCGTGCGCCGAAGCCATGCCAGCATGTGCAGCTGTGATCAACGCATGTCTGCGGTCCTCGTTGGGAATCAGCAGCTCCCCAACGGAAGGAATTGTTACTGTCGGAACTTGTTCCGGGGACATTTGGTATTCATATTTGGACGGAAACCCCTTTGGGTATTTCGTCCCGTCTCGGGTAGCCGCTACGGCTGCCAGTATATCGGTATCGACTTTTGTCATAGACCTTGTGACTGCTGCTACTGAACAAGTGGCTACTGCATTTCTGGCTGCCTCGTCAGCCAGAGTGTTGCCTACAGCGTGTGGTCCCACGCGCTGACGGCCAAGAGTATGTATTACATGTGTAAGTGGCAAGCCCTCTTTGAGAGCCGCCACTCGTACCCGAAGCGTTTTATGCTTGATCATGTTACCCACATGACATGACATGACAGTGGCATGCACCCGGAGGGCGGGCTCGCCCGAATGGAAAATGAAGGAGCGCTCAGGGTCTTGGCTCATACATGCCAACTGTTGTGTGTGTACCTTCATTGCCGCAGCATTAGCCAAAGGCCTAGCCTCAATTGCAGCGCGAGTTCAGCCAGGCCTGAACTCCACATCTGTGTCCACCCTATCCTTACCAAGGCCTACACACACGTGGCCGCCCACCTTCAACGGCCAACATTACAGTGTTGTTGTCAGGCTTGCGGACATGCGCAGACAGGCATGACAAAGGTGGGCCGTAGGAGTGCAAGTGATGCAACCGCGCAGCGCACACCAGTAAATAGGCCCGGGGGGAGGGAGGAGCAGCTGTGAGGCTACGTAACACACATTGTCCCCGCACATTTGCCAGAAGCAATACATGGCAAACATGAATCCCAAAGTCACACAAATCACACACCACAAAACTTGTGAGTCTGCCAACACAGCATGCAGAACCACCAGTTTACACTGATCTCACTTACCTCTCACAGGTGATCAAGGATATGCACTCTGCCCATGGATGATGACACCCCTCCGAGCCCCGAACACACGGGCCCAGAGGCAGTACAATGTGGCCCACAAACGCACCAGGGGCATTGTTGAGCACACATTTGGCGTGTTTAAGTCACGTTTCAGGTGCCTGGACATCACAGGTGGTAGACTGCTGTACAGCCCAGAAATAGTGTGCTAGATGATCAATGCATGTTGTGTATTGCACAACATATGTGTACGCAGCAATGCCCCATGGATCCAAGTGCCAGATGCACCGGACGGTGATGAGGTAGATGAGGCAGGTGGACCACACCCCACTGCAGCTGCAGCAGGAATAGCCCGAAGGGACACAATCATTGACAATTTCTTGGAAATCATGGAACAGTACAAAATGACGGCATGACCAGCATGTGCAAATAAATTCATTGCAACACACATTCCCTGTGTGCATGTCAGTCCTCTGCATTAGCACATCACTCTGACAAGTGTAAGTGCAACATTAAGTGCTAACAATCTCACAAATGGCAAATAGATGGTGGGTAAGTCACCTATGTACAGAGAGGCTGTTCAGGGTGTCACGTATTCGGAATGCCATTTCAGGGTGTCAAATGTAGTACGTAATCCCACTCATCAGCGTATCACATGTGTACACAAACATGACATGAAGGCTGTCATTGGTGTTCCAAATGAGACAACAGGGTGTCATTCGGGGTCAGATATGAAATTGCGGGTGTCATTTGGGGTCAAATATGGAATTTCGGGTCTCATTTGGGGTCAAATATGAAATTGCGGGTGTCATTTGGGGTCAGATATGAACCACCCTGATGCAGAGATGCACCCTGTTACTCAAGTCCCACAACATGAGCAACATGGACGTAAGGGGGATGGGGGCACAGTGAACACCTCAGCCATATGGGAGATGCACACCAGCTGAAAAGCCAGCAGGAATACCGTGCCGGAAGGCGAAGCAGTGACATCCCCCACCCCCCCAAACCACATCACTTTTCCAGAATGCAAGCAGATGACAAACTTACATTAGGGATGAAAGCTCCTTTGTCTGAACTAGAAGGCGGTAGCACATCTGCACCTCCGACCTTGGAATTGCATGCGCCCGGCACCCCCTGAGACATACCATAGCAGCTGATGACGACTCCCACACTACGCACAGCGCTAACCAAGGACCAACGTATACACACCCCACACATAGAGGTCCTTGCTCGCAGTTCTCTTGCATGGAATGACCTTCACACTTACGCACAGACCATCCCAGGAGTCCAACCGCTGCACACTCAAACAAGTCATTCCTCCGAGCTGTGGCATCCACATAACTTAGACTTAGGCATTTTTACACACAGCCCTATTTCCTACATTGACGTGGGGCTAAGTTGGGAAATTGCGAGATTGCTGTTTAGGAGCACTGAGGTAACAGGTAGTTCACACATTCCCAGCCATCTCACTGCCTGTCTGGGTCACGGTCAAACATGCGCATTGATATCAGTTCCTAGGGAGTACCTTTTGTAGTGTAGTTCCTATTTCCCTAATAGGCTCTGCGCATTGGAATAATATACCCTATAGGTTTGACATAGGACTGAGGTCGGTATGTCCCTATCGAGTATATTAAACTTAATTACTTTGTGCCAGCTAACTCAGAGGCCACTAGAAACTCCTTGTAAACAAGAAGGGAGTAGTTTCTGGCAACCGCATAAACATGACAACTTTGTTTCCCTTTTAGAATCGGAACACTTCTCAGAATCGTGGAAACAATAGATAACAGTTTCACTCAGCTAATCGTGCATGCTTAGTTTCTTCAGAGTTACACAGAAAGAATAGACGGGCGTTTCAATAAAAGGTTTTATTGAACAGTCTTGTTTCTCGTGTAAGAGATATGAGCTGTTATGATCACAAGACAGTATGCAAGATATATAATGTACAGCGTAAGCAGTAGAAATAAATAATACTGCGCTAGCATTATCTTTTAGCATATATTCACATACATAAATAACATGAGCTAAAACTGCGAGTACTCATACGATGCTTCTCTAAGCTAGTTCTACCCCAATGTACCTAACCTAGTCTAGGTGTAGGGAAAGGTAAGAAGTAGGTGAAGTATTCTCTAGTATGGTATACTAAGAGTATGTTAAGTCTAGTATGCCAAGAGTCCCTCTAGGTTCTAGTCAGCTCCATACCTTGAGGATGAGAGAGGTGGGAATCTCCTGCTGGATCTCAAATTCTAACACCCCGCGAAGGGAGTCAGAACACTGGAAGCTGGATTCTTCTGCGAGCAGGAATGACAGCGTCTTCTCAGTGAGTCAGGCCGGGATACGGGCTCCTCTAAAGTCGAGGTCTCCTCTAACTTGCTTGGGCAAGGGAAGGTATATTTATACCTGGTAGGTGCCTTGGAATGTTAGCATTGACGTGAAGTCGGACAGAGGAAGACGTCAGGAATGAACCCTTAAGGTATAGCGGTTCATGCATAATAGATGAGTTCTTGGAGAAATCAATAATCCTGTGCTAGGGGAACTCCCAAGAGCTTAAGGGTCTGGTTTCTAAGAACTCGTTGTGACGTTAGGGTGGACGGATGTCGGTGACCATGCCTGTATTTGGAGTGCACGGCTAATGCCTAAATAAGGACTGGGATTCTATGCCAATATAAGGGCAATGCGAATTGTGCCTATATAAGGACATGTTTCAGGAAAACCTATATACGGACACCTAAAGCGGAATACAACACCCACTCCACTTTCGAATGAACGATAATACTAAATGCTAAACATTAAACTTGAGTACCACATATTGCTGAAAACATTTCTAAAAGCATAGTAAAAGAAGTTTTTAAAAGAACTGTTGCTAAAACATGTAATGCAATAGGTACTGTACATTTTAAAGCATTTTTTCATTCTAAGCATATATTTGGAAATAAATGCAACATGAATGAATAAACAGAAATATATACATATGATGAAATGGCTGACAAGTTTTCAAAAATCAAAGCATTTGCATATCATGGTACTAAATGAAATTTTAGACAAATAAGGTGACATTGTGTCACTGGAAGTATTCAAAGAAGTCCGTTTTATAAGAATAGTTCTACTGTAAGCAGATTGTTTTGCCATGTATTTTCAAAAAAGAAAAAAAGAAAAAGTTCAATTTTAGGAAGAGTTCCAAGTTTTGAAAATATGAAGGCCAAATTCATTGCGTCCCTGGTACACTGTGAGCCGAATCAAAGTCAGTGTATGGGTCTGGTGTAAACATGAAATCATCTATTTCTGTAGACAAAATATCGTCTACCGAAGTTGGTGACATTTGGAACACCTCGTTCAGAAGGTTAATTGCACAGAGATGAGAAACATCGCCTTCAGCAGAAGATGCCGCAGCAATGTTCGCGTCCGTTGTTACCTGTGTGCCTGTTGATCCATCTCGTACCTCAGCAGCAGCAGGAAGCGTCTGTGAGATCTCAATGAATGCCGTAATCAGGATTGGTAGCCTCTGGGGACAACACAGAGCATGGGCCGTTACCGGGTCCAGCAGAGTATCGATATCCGTTGGCATGACTGATGGGAGTGTTAGACAGGTGTCTAGCACGCATTCTTCACTGCAAAGCAGGCAGCATAGAACAGGTAAGATGCAATCTTGCCAGATTGGTCTGAATGACAGAAACCATGTTGTATTAAGTTCCCGTAGACGAGGTATGCCCAAAAGTTGCACTATGCGCTCACGGCACTTCCGGTCTAGGAGAGCCTTCTCCACATCGCTCGGAGTGATGTCGGTGGATAGACTTGCCATAGCGTAATAGTAGGAGTAGAAATAGGATTCCTGCAACAAGTGCTAGAATTAATGGCACACCACCAAACACCGAATGTGCGAAGTTTGGGATGATTCTGAGGACTGCCTGGAAGGGTGCTAACAGTCCTGAACAGATGGTCTTAAATACATGCACAATACCGCTCGTATCAGACATGTTAAAGATACGTCCCATCATTTCTGCGAAATGTATAGGGCAGTTTGTACGAATTAAAGCCTGTATCTCAGCCGAAGTCCTTGCAATTTGTAAATCATAGATTTCTTTGGCCGAGGTCAGAGGCACGGTCTGTTGCAAAAGCATGGCTTTCATTCTGCTTAAAGTATCAAAACGTATAAAAGAAACATTCAATGAAGGCCATAAAGGCGACTCCCTGACTGTGTCTATTGGGGGGAACAATACTTGCATACAGCAAGTAACCCTGGAGTCGACCATTACCAGATATGGGATGCCTGGCAACATGCCACAGCAACACTGATCATTCAACATGAGGTAACTCCCATTAGAAAGTTGGCCAAACGTTGGATTAATCACAGTAGCCGGTGTACCCTGCTAGTGGCAGGACAAATTTGCCACAGAACCATTACAAGCCCTGTGTAAAGAAATGTCCTGACATATGAGTGAACCGCTAAGTGCATTTTCACAGTGTGTACCGCTTAGAAACACTTCACGATCCCCACTCCAACATCTGTAGTCGTAAGGTAAATCCCAGGATGTCTTAATGTATTCTTTACCCAACCTTTCATATTTGCCTGCTTGCATTTGTTTGAGGCAATACTGAAACTGAAAAGTAGAGACAGGCAGAGTAATTTTGCCATGAATAAGCCATTCTGTAGCTGGTTTTTCTGCTACCGTAAATGGTAATTTTTCCAGTTTTTCAATGCTCAGCACTGTATACTTTGCTCCCCTTTGTGCCAGTTTGATCTGTTTATCAGTTAGATTGTATTCTGCAAACAGAGCCGACGTGTTGATAAAACGCCAAGGCACATAGCCCGCACGCAAAGATTACAGCGTCCAGCTTAATAACATAATAGAACATAATTGAGATTGGCCTTGTTGTAACATGGCTAAATCATGTTCCAGTATGTCAATAGCAGAGGATACAATGTTGTCCAATGAATAAATTCTGGATGACAAAGTTGTTAACCCATTGTCGGCCACAGAGAGAGTTTTCTCTAAGTTAATACGATCAAATTCACGTATTCGTTCTGCGGCCTCTGCCTGTGAAACCTTCCATACTTCATTATAAGCAGCATAAATGCCGGCATATATGAAACGTTTTTGACGCGGTTTTCTTGGTCCTAGCAAAAATTCCCTAAGGTCTGCGTCTTCTTTAAGTAAAGATAAGTGTTGTTTCACATCCTCAAGTGTAGATTTTTGTAGCCAGTCGAGGCACAATTTTCCTACACTGTATGTTGTTATTACCCCCGGATGTTGTCTTTGAACGTATCATGGGTCTGGCCTATGGATAGTAAAGCCCTGTCTTCTATTCAGGAATCTTTCTTGACAGATGTTTGTGTCTGTAGGCCAGAGTAACCATTTTCTCCAATCAGGATCTGTTCTGTTGGTTTGTAGTATTGTGTCTACTGTAACCGCTGCCTGTGTAGTGTTATTACTTGCAGGTGTTGGTACAGAAGGTGTTTTCATGTCTTTGATCTTGGCTAAACCAAGGCAAGACGTTTGTTGCACAGTGTCATTCAAAAACATTATTTGCTGAGGGATGATACATGCTCTAAACAAAGCTTCTATCCCCTGTACTTGCCAATCTTTAGAACCCCAGACAGATTTTGTGTCTATTGTGCCTTTCCAAAATTCAAATCCATGTCTAGACAATTGGGTAATAAATGCTGCAGAGTAAATCTGTTTTGTATTTGTCAACATAATTTTCTGTCCTGTTTTGTTTTCATTTTTATAGTAAAATGTTTCTGAATCAGATGTATTGTACCCTGAAAAATAGGGAAACTTTTTAGCAAACGTTTTTGAACTACCTTTTGGTGGTGTAGGACAATGTTCCCATTTGTTAAACATAAACACATTTCTAGGTGTTGCAGATTTATGCAAGAAATGATAACCATAGTGGTTATAGCAATAAAGCTGGTCGGTGTCTGATGAACCCTCTAAGTATTCATTGTTAGAGAATGCAGCAGACCTTTCTAGATCAGACATCATATCATTTACAGTCTCAAAGTCCCAATCATCAGAATAGGTACTGGAGGAAATAAAATCACTTAGTGAAATTTTAAATAAATGTGGAATGTTCAAAAGTTCAGTAGGGCCGAAGATATAGAAATCGGTTTTGTCCCACAGTATACCATCCTGTATAGGAACGGCTGTGATGTTCACTGCTGACAAGTCTCTTGCTTCACGATGGGATGATTTGTGTGGTTTCAAAAGTAAGTTCACATTTTTACTTTCAGTGTCCACACGGCTGTATCTGCACGCTGATAGTCATAACCAAAGCTAGCCAAAGCAGAAAGAAAAATATTCCAGAAATAATCCACAGTTCAATCCATGGTGAAACCAGATAAGTCTTTTTCAGAAAATGAAAAAAGTCTTGTACTTGCTGTTTGAAAGTTTTTGATGCTGGCGTCGTTTCAGGCTCACTCGGATCCTCAGAAAACGTATCAAAGTTAATGAAATAGCCAGAAGCAGTTCGGTCAATTGTTGGAATTGCATCAGGATTTGTTGAAATCGCTGGAACCAGTTGATCACTTGTTACGTTGGTGTAGACAGGTGTATTTGGACGAACTGTTACTTGAGTTTCAAGAGGGATGAGTTCCATAGCATTGTTGCTTAGTCCTTCATCTGTTACTGCTGAATTCTCGATGGTTATCAGTCTTTCAGTCTGAACCTCTTGGATAGTAGCGAGAGGAGTGTGTCTGCTACTAGGTCGGAGTCCACGAGGCCTACTATTTAGTATTGGCCACATACTGCGGTTTGATGAGGTCGATTGACACAAATCTTTTCTCCTTTTTTCCAGCAAGGGGCGGCAGAAGTACTGTTCTTGTTCCGTGAATGGCCAGGACAGGTACTGGTTGTCTGTAAGAAGGTCCAAATTCCTTCTTGTCCGCAATCTTCTCTCTGACTAGATCCCCAACTTTTGGGATCCAGACAGGCCTTGCTGGGACTGCCGGTTTTTCCCCAGTGGTGGTTGGCTTCAGGAACACGTTGCTTTGTTTCGATCTTAGTTCATTTAGATCCTGTAAAACAGCCAAACGATCTTTGATATCAAAGGGTTTATTTTCCACCACTGTGCCTTTACATTCGAGATCAGGAACCCACATTCTTGTCCCAAATAGGACCTCATATGGAGTGACCCCCCTAGAGAACTTCTTGGCAAATTATTTAATGAGCGTTGGAGCCCATAAAGATGTTTGACCCACCCATCACCCGAACCTAATACTCTAGCTGTTATAGACTGCTTTATGTCCCGGTTTTTCCTTTCCACAACAGAATTTCCCTCAGGATGAAACGGAGAGGAGTACCGCAATGCTATGCCCAAACTGGCCATGGCTTCTTTGTAAGCCCGAGAGCTAAACGCAGGGCCCTGGTCCGAATGTAGTGTGCCTATTGCGTATGTGCCGATAAAGACTCGCAAATCTTTTATAACAGTTCGAGCGTCAGCCGAGCACTGAGGCCATATCCATAGGAACCTAGAGCATGAATCCAGTGCGACCATTATATATTTATAGTTAATGTCCCTTTGCAAGGGACCGCAGTGGTCCAGGTAAACACAAGCTAATGGTTTGTCTGAAATCAACAGGGGTGTCTGCGCAGGACGTTTCACTGTGGAGACTTTCATCTGTTGGCATATTTCACATTCCAGAACATAGTTCTTGGTCTGTTTCCTAATGCCAGGCCACCAATATCTTTGTTTTAGTAAAGACACTGTTGCAGAAACACCTGCATGGGCAGAGGCTATCCCTTCATGTGCTGCTAGGATCAGTCCTAATCTACGTTCCATGTTTGGAATTACCCTATCCCCCACTCCAGGGATTCAAGCAAAAGGAACGTTGTTCACATCAATTACATAAGAGTACTTGAGTGGAAATTTCTTTGGTAACGCTGCACCACTGCCTTTGCTTGAAGCATTGACAGCCAACAATATCTCACTGTCTATTCTCGTTTTTGAACGAGTGATCGCAGCTACGGAAGCCGTCTGAACAGCCCCCTTTGCGGCTTCGTCAGCCAATGAATTCCCTGCAACGTGAACGCCATCACGTTGATGACTCAGCGTGTGTATTACGTGAGCCTTTGGTAGTTCGTTTTTTAACTGAACTACTTGTTCCCAAAGCGTTTTATGCTTTATTGTGCCACCTTTTGCATCTTTGAACCCGTTTTCAAGCCAATTCTGTATATATTCATTATACGACTGAACACAGTAGAAAGAATCGCACACTATTAGTGTGGGGAATTCGCGATCTGTACTTTCAAGTACCAGTTTGAATGCTTGTAGTTCAGCTCGCTGAGCTGTACAATCTCCTAGAGATTGAGTTTTAGTGACCATTGGTCTGAAGTTACCATCGCGCATGCGACCTTTAACGATTGCGCACGCTGCACTGTAAGCTTGCTTACTCCCTGTAGCGGGATGTGCGGATCCGTCAGTGTAAATTATAAATTCGTACTGATCTAGAGGCAGAATTTCAGTGGGCAGAGGACATTCATGTTCATATTGCAGGAACGCTTGTGTTTTTAGATCAGGATCAAAAACATATTCAACATCTGTTGCAGCAAGAGAATTAACCCATTGTATCCATCTAGGATGTAAAGCTTTTGCATTTGGAATGCTCGCTTTTGTAACCGCCTCTAAGGCTGGTACTGGAGTTACGACAATAATGCGTTTCCCTTGGGCTAGAGCTCTTTCTTTTGCTACAGCGGTTTGAACTGCTGTCAGTATTTTGTTCTGTTGAAGTGAAGCGCATTTCTGCTTGTGTATACAAATGTGATTTGTATGCTATTGGTACTTTTTCACCCTCATTAAATGTTAAGTAGGTGAATTCGCATTGTCCCGAAATTATTTGGATCACTAAATTGCGTTGACTTACGTGTGTTTGTAAGTGATTTGTTGCTAACATGTTAGCTTGGAGTGAACGCAAGATTTCTGTGTGTTCCTGTGTCCAATGTTTGATTGAAAATCAGGTTTGATTAATTCGTAGAGAGGTTTAACCCTTTCTGCGTAATTTAGAATGTAAGTTCTTCCAAAATTTAGGAAACCCAAGATGGATTGTAAGTTTTTCAGCGTTTTTGGAGGTTGGAGCAGCGCACACTTTTCTAAAAGTTAGCTGCCAGGCTCTTGCCTTCACTTGAAAGCTCATATCCTAGGAAAAGGACATTGAGATGGGCAATTCTGGATTTTTTAAAGTTGAATTTATAGCCCTCAGAGGCGAAGCCCAATATAATGGTACTCACCCTGTTCAAGTGCCTATCTAGGTCATCGTCTGTCAGATAGATGTCATCGACATATGACAATGCCTCATTATCATAAATTTGTAGTAACTCTGTTACCCTCGCTGAGAATAACCCTGGGCTGTTTTTGAACCCTTGTGGGAGTCTACAGAATGGATGCTGGGTCCCCATTATTGAGAAAGCTGTTAAGTACCTGCTTTCAGGTTCTATGTTTTGACAAAAGAAACCATTTGAAATGTCTAATGTGGTTTTATATTTTTTGCGCACAATGTTATTCATTAATGCTGTACTATGTGCATTTTGCACTGCAAATGTTTGTGAACAAGTGTTCAAGTGTCTGTAATCCAAAACTAGACGATATGTATTGTCTGGTTTGGATACAGGAAACAAAGGATTGTTCATTGAGGAGGTGCATGTTTCAATCGCCCCTTGGTATTCAAGTTGATCTAAGATCTCCCTGACCTGTTTTTTAGCTTCTTGCTTTATTGGGTACTGCCTTTGTGCAGTAGGTTTATTTTTTAGATGTATTTTGTGGTGAGGTGAGTCCTCATCCCATCCTACATGATTTTTGTATAATGCTGGGGCCTGGGCAACTGCCCATTTCCTGGCATAAGTATATTTTAGGTGAATTGGAATATGGTTGGAGAAGGCAGGCATAATAATCTCCTCACCATGTGGGCACTCCCTGACAAATTGTGGTGGCCAGTCTTTTTCTGCTAGAAGTATATCATAACCCCTTGAAAGTTTCTCCCAAAAGAGTATTTTCACTTTTCTTGGTATGTCTCCCTCCATTCGGAGTGTTATTTCATATAACTTTTGTGGAGTACTAACCCTGGTGTCTACAGTCTCTACTGTGATGTACTCATTCAAGTCCACTGTCTCCAGAAGTTCCTTCAGGTTCTGGTGAGCTATTGTGACTTCTGCTGCACTGTCCAGCATTGTCTGAGCCCATTCTCCGTTCTTGAGCTGTGTTCTCAGTATTCTCGGCATGTCTGATCTTCAGACCTGCTACCTTCTTTTTTGTGAATTGAGGTTTTGATTTATTTTTCTGAACGTGTTTGTCATCTTCGGATTTCACGCGTTCTTCTCTATGTTCTGACCGTCCTCTTCTTTCCGATGTCTGTGACGATATCTGAAAGGTACGAGAGGAACGTGTATCAGTTTCTTGATACCTGTCAGGCTTTCTTAAATTATCCCTATTCCTGAGGTTAAACCTCCTTTCAGAGGGCTCCTTTTGAGGAGACCTACCTCGGGATTGAGAACGTTTCTCGTTTGAATTTTGTTTATTAGTTTCCCACTTCTTTTTTGAAGATGTAGGATTTTGTTTAATAGAGTCCTTCTCAGGACTTTCAGATAGTTTTGGCTTCAAAGGTTTTCCACCCAAACTATCTCTGCCTAATTCTGCAGAAGATTGTTCTATTATTCTGGGTAGTTCAGTTTGATGTTCTGTAACATCAAATTCCCTTAAGCGTTGGCGGATCGCCACTGATGCTGCCTCCCCTTTAATATTAGATAATATTATTGTTGAGACCTGGTCGAAGTTTTTCAGTAATTTCATACCTAAATTCAGAGCAGGCTCTGCCCCGTATTCGTTTTGAATTTGTTTCAGGACATCTGGTATTACTGCAATTGACGGACCACCATGTGTTTTAGTATAGATGGCAGCAAAGACTGCGCCCCAAGTGGTGCAATCTTCCAGTTGTGGTGTGATCCCCATTGGTAAACAGATTGTTAGGATTCTGTGTTTCTCATAAGGGCTAGTATTTGGAAATACTGCTTCAATTTGAGTAATTTTTTGAGCTATCCAGAATGGAATTTGCTCACGTTTTGTGGGCATTTTTCCCATGACTGCGTATAAAGTCTGTGGTGTAATTTTTAGTGTATTCCCCTGTTGAGGGGTTTGATTTGGAATGGTCAATGGTGGTTGGACTGTGAAAGTCCGCATGACATATTGGACTAATTGTCTGTAAATTTTTATTAACTCTGTAAGTTGAGTAAGTAATTCCTCGTCTGACATTATATCGAGGTCAGGATGAGGAGTGTAGCCGGCTAGAATCGGCCATGTTGCTCCTGGTCTACCTAGTGGACCGAGCCTGGTAATGTTTCTGTGATGTTTCAGGACGCCTTTAAACCAGAGCTGATGCTCCTGGTATGTTAGTGGAATTTCAATATCCTCGAAAGGAATATATTCCTCTGGTGGTTCATCTTCTTTGTAGAAGTGAAACACTCTTGTGACTGGATTTGATTCTGGGAATACTATCCATGAATAGAATACCTCTGTCTGAAAGGATTCGTGTGCCTCTATCACGAAAACTGCTCTACCCCCTCTTGGTGGTAGGCCGTGTTTTATAAGTTTTAGAGTGATGGCTCTTCATAAGTTTGGAGCGATGTCTATAACACCCTCCTCGGTTTCATTTAAACCTTTAAAGTTAAAAGCTGTTATGACTGGTTGAGCCGCAGCTACACCGTTCCCGGTGTCATTGTCCCCGTGATCGGACATTTGTTTTTTGAAAAATGTAGTACAAGTTTCAAGGAAACAAAAGATAAGGTGCACAATATTTTGGAACACTGTATCCTTCAACGTTGATTAAACCAAAATAGCTAATCTATAGGTTTTTTGTCCTATTTAGCTTTGGCGGATATTTAACCCTACCCACTCCAGACGTCTTATGGAGTATCTGAGTAGGGGTCTCTGAGAAAAGCACGACTGAGTTACTCAGTATCTAGCGTTAAATTAGTGCCTTACCAAACCGTTGGGCGCCATGTAGTGTAGTTCCTATTTCCCTAATAGGCTCTGCGCATTGGAATAATATACCCTATAGGTTTGACATAGGACTGAGGTCGGTATGTCCCTATCGAGTATATTAAACTTAATTACTTTGTGCCAGCTAACTCAGAGGCCACTAGAAACTCCTTGTAAACAAGAAGGGAGTAGTTTCTGGCAACCGCATAAACTTGACAAATTTGTTTCCCTTTTAGAATCGGAACACTTCTCAGAATCGTGGAAACAATAGATAATAGTTTCACTCAGCTAATCGTGCATGCTTAGTTTCTTCAGAGTTACACAGAAAGAATAGACGGGCGTTTCAATAAAAAGGTTTTATTGAACAGTCTTGTTTCTCGTGTAAGAGATATGAGCTGTTATGATCACAAGACAGTATGCAAGATATATAATGTACAGCGTAAGCAGTAGAAATAAATAATACTGCGCTAGCATTATCTTTTAGCATATATTCACATACATAAATAACATGAGCTAAAAATGCGAGTACTCATACGATGCTTCTCTAAGCTAGTTCTACCCCAATGTACCTAACCTAGTCTAGGTGTAGGGAAAGGTAAGAAGTAGGTGAAGTATTCTCTAGTATGGTATACTAAGAGTATGTTAAGTCTAGTATGCCAAGAGTCCCTCTAGGTTCTAGTCAGCTCCATACCTTGAGAATGAGAGAGGTGGGAATCTCCTGCCGGATCTCAAATTCTAACACCCCGCGAAGGGAGTCAGAACACTGGAAGCTGGATTCTTCTGCGAGCAGGAATGACAGTGTCTTCTCAGTGCGTCAGGCCGGGATACGGGCTCCTCTAAAGTCGAGGTCTCCTCTAACTTGCTTGGGCAAGGGAAGGTATATTTATACCTGTTAGGTGCCTTGGAATGTTAGCATTGACGTGAAGTCGGACAGAGGAAGACGTCAGGAATGAACCCTTAAGGTATAGCGGTTCATGCATAACAGATGAGTTCTTGGAGAAATCAATAATCCTGTGCTAGGGGAACTCCCAAGAGCGTAAGGGTCTGGTTTCTAAGAACTCGTTGTGACGTTAGGGTGGACGGATGTCGGTGACCATGCCTGTATTTGGAGTGCACGGCTAATGCCTAAATAAGGACTGGGATTCTATGCCTATATAAGGGCAATGCGAATTGTGCCTATATAAGGACATGTTTCAGGAAAACCTATATACGGACACCTAAATCGGAATACAACACTTTTTCTGGTATCACTGCCCCTACATTCATCCATGATTTCATACTTGCTTGCTAATAGACATGACATATCTGTGTGAATTAGAATGTTTTGGTCACATTTGGTGGAGTGTTGAAGCTGGACCAGTACATGGCCATGCATACCCCACTTTACATTGTTGCCCCGTGGAGGGCCAGCCTTGTGCATGTGCATGGGTTTGCACATGCATGGGTTTGTTGTGAGATTGGTGATGTGTGGGGAGGTCCCCCTCTGGGCACATTGTCGACGGGGGCCTACTTGCTGTTTCTATGTGTGCTGCAGTATGCCAGGGAGATCAGGGACATGATCCATAGTCATTGTGGGTGTGCACTGTGCAATACTTAATTGTGTATGTGTGCCGTTGTGCCCATCTCCCCCCGTCCCCCCAGTCACTGGTCGTTACTCACCCTGTTGCTGTTGGGTCAGGTCATGTTGTGCAGTGTCCGGTCCCCCAACTCCTGCCACCATCTCCCCACTGATGACTGTGGACACCATTTCCTCCATCTCATCCAGCTCCTGCTGTGGCGCTGGACTCCCACCTCCAGTCTGCATTGCTGCTTTCCGGTTGTTAGCGAGTTTCAGCTTGGTTTTGCGCTTCACATCATTCCAGCACTTCTTGAAGCCGTCCACTTCCCTTCTCTTCACTCCGACTGCATTCACCTTGGCCAAGATGGACTGCCATATTGCATTTTTGGTTGCCAATGACACAGTGGAGGTGATGAACAGTTGTTAGTGGTGTTCTGTCAGCTCCGGTATCAGGATCTTGTTTTCCTGCGGACTGAATCGCGGGTTCCTCTTCTT
Organism: Calotriton arnoldi; assembly: GCA_963921515.1. Lineage (NCBI taxonomy): Eukaryota > Metazoa > Chordata > Amphibia > Caudata > Salamandridae > Calotriton > Calotriton arnoldi. Next base: position 3,862,395 of record CAWUFW010000588.1, read on the forward strand.
CTTCTCCTTGATCTTCTCCTTCCCCGAGGTCCCTGGCTGGTCCTCCGGGGGTTTGTGGGGTTCTGGTTCGGTTCTGTAGTTGCTCCAGCGTCCTCCATGGTGCTTCTCAGTTGTTTGGGTTTGGGTTTTGGTTTCTCTTTTTTTTTTTTACAGCTTTTATTTAGATTTTTCCCGCCTGACGTGGGAATTGCAGGCCTGGCGCTGCTTATCGCTGATGTTTTTATCGCTGTTGGGCCCATCGCCACTTTTTTCACATTCGGGTTTCCTTTTTTATCGGCGTCCCGGTAATTTTATCGCGGACATTTGACGCGTTATCGGGACACTATCGCCTGTTGCCGGCGTGTTGGGAATACGCCGTTAACGCGGCGTTAGTTTCCCGCGATGGACGGCGTTATGTGAAATTGCATTAGCCTAGGTTGGCGATAATTATCGCCAGTTCTTGTGAATATCCCCCTAAGTGCATCTAATCTTTTACTTCTCATCCTTGGTTTTGACTCATAGATGGTCCAGTTGTGCCTGATTGTGCCCAAGCATCCTGACGCCACTGACTAACAGTGTGTATTGCAATGTGATATTGCAGGGTGCAATTCGAATATGATAGCCTTCAACTCAATTTGTTTTCGTCTCTCTCTCCTGGACCCGAATATTCCGGGGCTAATGTTCAGGATGATAATTAGGGTGCATCCTATCAGTGGTCATTAACAAACTTGTTAATTTGTATGGTTCAAATAATGTGTTGCAATATATTAGCACAGTAAGGAATCAGTTTGAAATTTTAAAAAAAGGAGTTCGAGTAAGGTCGGTGGTTCTCGCGCAATATGTTTTGCTACACCGTTGCTTCTCCAGAAAACATATCTCTGAACATGTGCCCTTTCCCAATGCAGGATTAATGAACATGCATGAACACGCCCGTGCAGCAAGATGGAGTCCATGCTAGACTTTCAGCAAAAGGAAGTGTTACCAGATTTTGTGACACCATCTCAGCACCCGCCAACATTTGCAGGAGGTAACGGAGACTGAAAGAAGAAAAACGACGAGGGAATTGCAGCTTCCTGACTTTCTGTGCCATACAGTAGATATATAAGCCTTCAAAAGCTTCAGATTTCATAGACTTTGCTTTTCTGTTTTTTATATCTGACTTAATAGCAGTGTGCCTGCAAGACCTATTGTTTCCAGTAAACACATAGTGGGCTTGGGTTACCCTCCTTCAGCCATTAGCTTAGCTGGCTCAGCCCCTTTCAGCAATTGCTTCAAGATGGCTAATCACACCTTGAATCCGCACAGAGGAGTATACCTTTGTCTCCTCATGTGGTTGGCTGTTTGGTGTGTCATTCTACCTCTACAGAAGTGTTTCCGTTGCAATGCACTCAATTATCGCAGTGTGGTGTCACGTTGCGCAGCACAAGGAAGGTTTGCAGTTGTCTTCGTCTATGTGTGTTGTTTTTCAACAGCTGGTGGTCACTCGCAGTGCCTGCTGTGGGGACTCGGCTTTCCTTATAATCTAGCTTTTGCAATATTAAGCAGAGGTCTGTCTGCCCAGGTAATCAAATAACTAATACATCTGTGTTAATAATTAAGATACAAAGAACATATGCTCTGGTCTGAGTTTTTCAGGACTGTTCCTCCTAAACAACACGTTCCTGTGTTTCCATCATTAGTACACTAAAGCCAGACCTATTAGCTTTGCCAATGCGTGACATCAGTATGGTGTCAAGAGAAGCATTTCGTTACTGAAAACATTGTCACTTACAGGTCTCCCGAATCTGGAAGGATGCAAGAGAAAATGTTGAACAATACGAGGAAAGCAGTCACATGAGATCCTACATGAAGAAAAGTGGATCCTGTGAAAAACAATGTAGTTTTCTGATTGGGCGAAAGTTTTTTAATCACTTCATAAGTTTGTGTGTCTGGAATGTGCTCTGCGGGCATGGTTTGTTGTGTGTGTATTAGTCTATTCTAGATGTTAGTTGCTGTGGGTAAATAAACAAAGATTTCTCAATAAAATGGACTGCAGTCACAATGCTCATTCTGATTTGAAGCAACATTTGAACATTATGTGGATGCTATGACTAATAACGTCAAAGATGCTGTGAATATCTACAAATAAGAAACTATTAATTTGCAGTGTTATATCAATTTGGTCGCAAAGGTAATTTGACAGTTCTCAGCACAATGACTCGTGCCCCTAGGTACAATTTCATTGTCTAATTTGGGATATTTTAATTTCCAGGAAAAGTACTCTTCCAAAACTAAACACTTAATGTGGCTGGGAGCCACAAGAAATTAAAACAGCAAACATATATTTAATTTCACATAGCATTGCTCCCTCTAGCCAAGCCGTAGCTCATAAATAGATGCTTTGTCTAAATGGAAGCCCTCTAGCCAATCCATTAATGTGATAGCCAGCACAGGCCTGCCCGCCGTGATGTACTTTCCTTGTCTGACCTAATTAGAAAGGCTAATTTCACAAGAAAGGCATACATCAAGCGTATAATAGTTCTTCATGCTTGCCTAGGCTTGGTGTCTGTACTTGCTGAAAGGTATTTTTGAGGCATATTGGGTGACTGCCTAGCACTGGGATAATTGTTTACATTGAGAGCTTTGAAATATTTTGAGAACAGAGAAAAACAAAATTACTTGTCACTAGTAACTTAACGATTAATCAAAAGTACATTTACATTAAGTAATTAAATAAATTGTGCCATATAGAATTCGTTAAATATATCCACCTTAGCTTCAACCTTTGTTTCAATAATGAAGTAGTACTGTACTGCTTAATTTATTCAAAATGGTTCATAGGGTGAGGATGTCACCATCTTTAATAGCTAACATTCACCTTCTGAGATGTGGTAAATGAGTTACATGTAAAAGTGCCGAGCAAGGAATACATCTGGCCTATAGACAATGAGCATGTGCACAAGCAAACACAGTGGGGCTAAGCAGGCAATCCAAATATGAAACATGTATTCGAAATGTATCAGACCAGTTGTCTGGGCCAAAAGGAACTCAGGGATAGCTGAGCAATCCTTTCCACGAGTATTGACAGCTGCGTTGAATACTTCAAATACCCGGTTATAGTGCAACGTCACCAGGGCGTCAATGGGTGTATAATGGCACTTTACTACTCAAGGGATGTTGGTGAATAAACGACAGTGGAAAGAAGTTCAAAACTGGTATCCAAAGAATGGACTGAACATTTAACGATATATATGCAATAATTGGGACAGATAAAAAATGGCAATTTTAACAATTTATCTTTCTTACTCTATTCCGAATGCCAGTCAAGCCTGCATTTCTTTGTCAGCGAAAATATCAACTGGTTCTCTCTGATCCCAAGGGGAAACATCCTTTACAAGGCGGATGTTACAACGCGTTGCAATTACAACGCAGATGTAACAACGCAACTACCAACACGAAGGCTTTGCTGGGTGCACCCCAAATCATTCTCCATCTTGTGAGTTGCAGCCTACCTGTGCCCCAGATTGCAGTGAGCAGAGTCCAGGAAGTGGTAAGGAGGCAGACTAGTGCTGTCTCTTTCCTAAAAAGTTTAAAAAACGATTTTCCCTACCTGTGATTGCATCATCTTATTTTTTCCTTTGTAAATTTCTTTAACTGTCTTTGCCTGTGGTTGTTACAGTTTAAAATTGTAGTTTTAACCTGCCAGTGATTGCATAATTTATCCCACGTTTTTGTGTTTAAACTTGTGCTTTTTCCTGCCTGTGACTGCTTCCATTTAACCTGTTGAATTGTGGGATTTGCAGTCCAAACTCTGTAGTTTTTCCCTCTCATTCCCTGTGACTATCAGTTTTTCCCTCCAAATGTCTCCTTTGCTCTGTGCTAAGACCTGTATGTTAAGCAGTGCACCCCCAGTGACCATCTTGTGTTAACAAGTCAGTGAAACCAGCCCCCCCCCACCCCCCTGAGACAGCAGTAATGTGCTGTAAGCTGTTTAAACTGTGTTTAATAGGGACTGTGCACTTCGTTTTTTGGCCAGGAGAGGGAGTAAAGTTTTATACAAATAGTGTTGTTAGAGGACAAGTTTGTTGGGGCCTTACCTGCAGAAGTCCAAAGTGTGGCTTGAGCCTGTCTGACTCCTAGGAGATTTCTGAATAGAGAAGCAGCTTCCAACTCCCTGGCTAGCAAACCTTGTCTGAGGTAGCTGGGACCTTATATAGTCTGATATTGTTTGGTACATGTGTACACTGATTGGTGGTTGTATCTGATGTTTCTATTGGATTAGGGTTAGTGTCCTCATTGGTTGGGTATTTGAGGGTTCTGATTGGTTTCTGGGTCTGTGATTCAATCAATGTAGGGTTGGGACTAGGGCTAGGGTTAGTATTTCTATTGGAAGTAGGGACTAGGGCTTCCTGTGTTATTGGTTGTTGGGACTAGGGTGAAACTAGGGTGGGACTAGGGCTAGGGTTAGGCCTTTAATTGGAAGTAGTGATTAGGGCTTCTGGTGTGATTGGTTGCTGGACTAGGTGTGGGACTAAGAGTAGGGTTAGGCTTTCTATTGGAAGTAGGGACTCGGGCTTCCTGTGCCATTGGTTGCTTGGACTAGGGTTGAGACTACTGGTGGGGCTAGGGCCTCTATTGGACGTAGAGATCAAGGGTTTTTTAAACTGATTGGGTGCTTGGACTAGGGCTAAGATTGACTGTAAGGTCCTCGTCTCCTATTGGTTCTAGATTTTAGGGCTAGTGCTGTGATTGGATATTGTTAGGGCTAGGGTTCCCATGGGCTGAAGGGGTCACCTGACTACTAGGGCTATAAACGGCCAAGGCTTAGGGCGTCTCAGCTAAGGGTGGAGAGGACAAGGGTGAGTGCCTGTTTGAGCCTGTTCGAAACTGGTCGGGACCAGGGCCAGGAATGCTGCCCATTTTCCCATTCATTAATACCCACCCTATGTATTTGTCCCTCTGTACATAAGCATTGATTTTCACTATAGATATGTGCCTATCTTCGTGTATTGCTTTGTATAAACATGTACAATAATTATGTTGTTATAAAAACAAAAACAAAAGGGAAAACAAATCTTCTTTGGTCTACATGTACTTGCTTCCACTGGGCATCTATGTACCTCCATGTACTTGGATATGTGTCTGTTACTTTTCTCCTGAAAAAGCATATCCAATGCACTACCCTATTTCTCAGCCTATACTTCCTTCAATATATCTTCTAGCCCAACTTTCTGACTCATCTCAAACTTCTTTCTACTACTCTTTCCAATTCACTACCCTATCTCACCCTATACATCTATCATTATATCCTCTACACCCACTCTCTCATTTATCCAAAACGCCATACCACTACTATGTTCCCCAAAATAACCCTTTCTTGACTCTCTCCTACTGTACCCCTCCTTGCATCTTCTGGATGCAACCACTGTCGGACGTGTGGACGTGTGCGGCTCTGTCCCTTGGGTTCCAGCCACAACTTTGGTGGTTATGGTGCACGTACCGTATGGCTAATATGCCAGGACAGACGGAGTGAACTCAGCAACCGACAGTGGTTGCATCCAGAATATACTGAACAATAATATCACTGGTTCAGTATTTTACTATTGATTTACTCACGTGTTTTTTCACATGTTTTTTCACGGAGTATTATTTATTGAATTGCAGTAGCGTACAATCTGACCCTGAAGAAGGCCGCAACACTATCTAGGTCTCTCTGGCTGAAACATGTTGGTCGAATGACACATCTGTCTTTAATTTTGGCATTTGTGTTTTAAGTTTCTCATTGGTTTTAATCCTGGCATCGGGTAGCCGAATAAAGTTACTTATAGCTAAACCCGTTAGCTAGTTTTAACTTTCACTTCACAGCACTGCACTCCATTTATTCTTTTCCATACCACATAGGGGTTTAGTACACCCAGCCTTACTCAATAAAAACATCCCTGAGCTCCTCCCTCGCACAGAGGGGGTTGTAGCCCACGTGAAGACTAGGTCTATCATGTGAGGAGGCTCCCCTATGATGAAGCATGACACCTCTGGTGTGTGAGGGGAATCGTCCTGAAAAGGGAAACCCCTAGTCTTTGTATAGTAGAGCACGTCCAGACAGTTTAATATCCTCCTCTTGTTCCGGACCCGTGGCCCCTTTTTTGTTTAACATTAATTCGGTGGGGAGTTGGTTCACGCAGGTCCTTAAATCTCCTCTAGCCCCCAAGTGTATTCATCATGGGTTTTGGGGTGCCCGGGGTAATTTTAGGGTTCAAGGTGGGTATGGGTTTTAGGGTGCCAGGGGTAATTTTAGGGTTCAGGGTGTGTTTGGGTTTTGGGGTGAAAGGGGTAATTTTAGGGTTCAGGTTGGGTTTGGGTTTTGGGGTGCCTGGGGTAATTTTAGGGTTCAGGATGGGTTTGGTTTTTGGGGTGCCAGGGGTAATTTTAGGGTTCAGGGTGGGTTTGGGTTTTGGGGTGCAAGGTTTAATTTTAGTGTTCAGGGTGTGTTTGGGTTTTGGGGTGCAAGGGTTCATTTTGGGGTTTAGGGTGGGTATGGGTTTTGGGGTGTCAGGGGTAATTTCAGGGTTCAGGGTGGGTTTGGATATTGGGGTGGTAAGGGTATGTTTAGGATTTTATCGGGATATGGGTACTGGGGTAGTAGGGGTCATTTTAGGGTTTTAGGGGGTATGGGGGTTGGGGTAGTAAGGGTAATTTTAGAGTTTTAGGGGGTAAAAAATATATATATTAGACATATATATTTATAAAATATATATATCTATATATCAATATCTCTCTCTCTCTATATATATATATATATATATATATATTTATATATATATATATATCAAGGCTCCTCTTCTTTCTTTCTCCGTTGTCAAAGAAAAAAGCACTCACGAGGGCCGTTGTAATCGTTGTTTATTCACAACGTATGCAGACGCAACAGACGTGTTTCGGCTAGCGCCTTCGTCGATGTTGTCTGACATTCCGGAAGCGGCTATTTTTTAACACAATCACGTCATGCAATAGACATTGAAGACAGACATCGTTATTGCATTTCAAAAGGAACCACCATCTTGGTATTACTTACACACCAATTTATTATGAAGCCCTAGATGGGCATAAGTGTTATGCGAATACTTGGATTCCTAAATATTTTGTTTGAGATATAAATCTCTCATTAGTAATGAAAAATTACTTTTTATTTCGTTTTTTTTGACAAAACAAATTCACCTTAACAACATTCAGCCATATATCGGCACATTTCATTGTCATCAATAAAATCTTTGCAAAACCAAATTCATTTCATCATATGTCAGCATTATTGTAACGCCAATGAACGATATCTAGCCGTGTATCGGCATATTTCATTGTCTTCAATGTACATACAATTTGTCAAAATTTCATGTCTGGACATTTCATTCATCAATCTAATGTTTAATCACCTAGATGAACTGCTAATTCCTCCCCACTATTCATCCCTTGGGGGGGCCTTTGTTTGCAGATCAATAATATATCGTGACTCTAATCTACAGAGTCTCAAAATCCTGTCACCTCCCCTTATGTTCACCGGTACATGATCAATACCATAGTATCGCAACAGATCCATGTTGCTCTGATGTTTTTGTTCAAAGTGTCTGGCCACTGGGTATGAGGTATCTTTCTTTGCTATGGCTCTCATAAGTTCTAAAATGCGGGTCTTAGTTGGGTGAATTGTACTACCTATATATTGTAGCCCGCTTGGGCAAACTAGACAGTATACAGTATATGCTGTATTACAAGTCAGGAATTTGGTTATCATTTTGCGTCCCTTCAAACCTGGTATCTCATAGAATAGTGTCTTCGTGCTGTTAACACATGCCTTGCACTTGCCACAAGGAAAGAAGCCTTTCAGTTCTTTAAGAGTAGCAGACTTCTGAGTTTTATTCTCCAAGTGGCTGTGCACTAACATGTCTCTTAGTGACCTTGCTTTCCTAAAGGTTACCAAGGGCACTGATGGTATGTCCAGACCAATGACCATATCCGTTTTCAGGGTGCGCCAATTTTTCCGTAATATATTCCTTAGGTCATTGGCATTCTCTGAAAAGGTTGTGACCATTCTAAACTTTCCTGTTTCTTTTCTGTCCTTGCCTTTCTCTCTGAGTAGCTGTGTTCTAGGAATGGAATCTACGTTCTTCAAAGTTTTGTCCAACATCTCTTTGCCATAGCCTCTTGCAATAAACCTAGCGGTACTTTCACGTGCTGCCACCTGGAAATCACAGTTCCTAGTGCTATTTCTTTCCAGCCTAAGGAATTCACCATAAGGTATGCTGTTAATTAATTTCGGTGGATGGCTGCTCGTGGCATGAAGTATGGAATTTCCTGCCGTCGGCTTCCTGTACAGGGCTGTACTTAGTTTACCCTCTGATACAAATACCTTAAGATCAAGGAAATTTACTGTTGTCGAACTCACTTCCCCTGTGAACTGTAAGTTCACTTTGTTTTTATTCAAATGCTTGTTAAAATCCCATGCTGGCTCTAAGGGCCCTTTCCAAACCAAAAAGAGGTCATCTATGTACCTGAACCAAGATACTACATTCTCCATCCAAACTGCATTTTCGACCATGCCACCTGCTTCTCCGACCAGCCCACGAATAAATTCGCGTAGCTGGGGCGAAGCAGGTGCCCATGGCGGTCCCCAAAATCTGCCTGTAATAATCATTTTGAAATAGAAAAATGTTGCTATTTAGACAAAATTCCGTGAATTCCAATACCATTAGATTATGTTCTGCAAATTTTAATGGTTGTTTATTTAAAAAGACTTGACTGCATTTAGGCCATCCTAGTGGGCTAATCTAGTGTATAGACTTGCTATGTCTAGTACTATCAATTGGTACGAAGGTTCCCATTTGAATTTTTCTATCTGGCCCAGAAAGTCCTTATTACCCTTAATTTAGGACATCAGTTCTGTCACAAATTGGAACAAAAAATAGTCTATGTATATAGAGAGATGCTCGGTCAGACTTCCTTGAAACAATGGGTCTCCCTGGGGGGTGTTCCGCATCTTTATGAATATTTGGCATATGATAAAAAGTGGGTGTTGTTGGATTCAGACAGCGGAGAAACAGATATTTGTCGGTTTCTAACATGTTTTTTTCATACCAACATCGTATCAGAGAATGATATTTAGTTATACTGTCGTTGTAACCTTCTTTTGTTACTTTACTGTAACATTTAGTATCCAATAATTGTCTCTGCGCTTCAGCACAAAACTGTTCACGGGTCTGCAGGACAATGTTTCCTCCATTATCGGAAGGTTTACAACCTATGGAATCATCCTTCTGTAAATTTTCCAAAGCTTGTTGTTGCTCTCTCGTGATGTTGCAGATATTTTTGCGACGATTTTTCTTTGTTCTTAAATAAAGAAGGTCTTTATTTACTGCTTCTGCAAATATATCAATTGCATCCATTGGCATTTGGGGTAGGAAATGTGATGTGGGTTTGAATGGGCTGCTGGCACTCTTTTGTTCAATTCCTGACATAGCTGATCTGTGCCCAACGTCAGGAATAATATCCACCTCGTTCCCATCCCCTGTTCGCAAGCTTTCAAGGGCTTCCAAAGTTGTTAAGTCATCCCCTGTCAGGATGTCAGTAGGAATAGCTTTTAATTGTGTCTTTCTTAGTTTTGTAGCCGTTGTCTTGAGCTTAAAGTATTTATGAAGTTTGAGCTTTCTAGTGAATTTGAAAAGATTGATCCGAGTCGGGGTGTATTCCAGCTTGTTTAATGGACAAAAGGTTAGTCCTAATTTGAGCACTGATTCCTCTGTAGTTGTTAGTTTTTTCGATGTGAGGTTAATGATGGTTAGAATTTCTGTGTCTACTTCCATTTGTTCGCCCTCTTGCTCCTCGTTTTGCGTGGAGACATGTTGCCTCTTCTGGCACCAACCCCCCCTTCTTGTTTATCAGTGGTTCCTCCTTCTGGTGGTTTGCTTTTGCCTCCTCTGAGCCACGCCTGGCGTATAAGATGGAACTCTTCGTGAAAAGGGGTCTTTTTATGTTTGTCTCCTGCGGAGCTTATATTTTCATCACCTGAGTATTCATTCTCGGTCACGTCTGACTCTGATGTCTCTGCAGGTGCTGGGGCTGATGATGCTTTTCAGCTGATAGCTCTCTCCTTGGTCCATCAAATTTATGGCGAAGGTTAGCATCTCTTTCAAATTTCTCTTGCTACCTCTGTTTTATTTTCTGCTCATACTTGATTAATTGTTTTTTCATCTGTTCTTTAAGTTCTTCTTGTTTTGCTTTGTCTTCGTCCTTAGTTAATTCACTCTCCACTTCCTGTATTTCTTTTAGAGCTTTGTCCCGGTCACTCCAAGCAAACTTTACCAAGATAGTCAACATGCCTTTGCTGGAGTCCGCGGTATGTTCGGCCCATTCCTCCAATAGGAGTGGGTCCAGATTTTCATACGCCGGTACAGTGTATATGCATAATCCTCTTGGGACACAATTTACATCAATATAGCTCTGAAGGGAGGTTGCTTCCCACCATTTTCTCATCTCCCGTTCATATAATCTTTCCAAGGTGGCATATCTCGAGACCAAACTCGTAGTCGTTCTATAGTCATCTATATTCCGATGTTCCCCTGTTTCTGGTCTCTTTTTTTAAAATGTCCAATGCTGCCTCGAGGCGTGCCAACTTACTAAACATGATATTTTTCAACAGATATAACTATGTTCGTTGTTGCTGCACAACCACCCCCTCATCCTTCCGCTTATTCAGTATCCGTCCCGCAGTGAATTGATACACCGCTTACCAGTTAGGAACTCGTCGGCACTCCTGTGAATCCTCAGGCTCGCTGGTTGTCGATCTGCAATAACGATGTCTGTCTTCAATGTCTATTGCATGACGTGATTGTTTTAAAAAATAGCCGCTTCCGAAATGTCAGACAACATCGACGAAGGCGTTAGCCGAAACGCGTCTGTTGCGTCTGCAAACGTTGTGAATAAACAATGATTACAACCGCCCCGGTGAGTGCTTTTTAGGTCTCGCCTACGCAGCGCGCATGCGCTGCATAGGCAAAAAGACCTTTTGCAATCGATTCACTTTTCACCCTAAAAACGTGCACGCGTTGCATTGCTTTCAATGGCAACGCGTGCACGTTTGGCGATTCCCTTGCGGGAGCGAGCAGCTGGCGCCATATGTTATCAATTATCACGCCTTGCTGCTCGCTCCCGCAAGGGAATCGCGCAGGCCACCTCCTTCCTCCCCTTGCTGCCGCGCGAGGCGTGCGCGCGCACTTGTGCTTGTTTTGTTTTTGAAGGTGTGGGCTGTTCCGACTCTCATTTCCATCTACACGCAGAGGCCATTCCGCTCTCTCCTCTTCCACTCTCTCTCCCCTCTTTTCTTCCAGTGACATGTACACGAATGCGGCCTTTTCCGCTCTCAGCCAAACCGTAACCTGGTCATCAGAACCTTTCTAAAAGCTGGCGGTTCTTATACAAATAATGGAATGTATTCAACGGAGACAACACGAGTTGCCCAGGATAGCACAATGTAGTCAAGCGGGGAAGCTGGTACTTCATCCCCCTTCTGCGCTCAGAAGTGCAGGTACTCTGCCGTTCAAATTAAAGAAGGGCAGGTGCTCGGTACTTCAGTGCCTGGCCATTTAAAACACTGGGCCAAATATATTGAACTCTATCAACCCCTACAGTACGTGCTCAGGTTAAACGAACGACCGCCTCACATGGACCCATGATTCACCCAGTATCCCCTACAATCCCGAGCCGCATAATTTACTCCAACCACCCAAATTAAGACTTTTCTGCCAGAGAGGCTCATTGAGCCTTGTCAGTGCTCCTAAAATCAAGCAAAGACCTGAACACGTCAACCTTGTCAGGTAGTACTTACTATCCAACACTCTTTCAGCCTCAGTCTCCGAGAGAGCAGCCAGGAATCTGTTGCAAATCGGAGCGCTTTGCAGCCTCTTCAGGTGTATAAAGCGCTATACAAATTCAATAGCACACTACTACTACGGGTTAGCCTATTTCTAGGCAATTATATGGACTACCTATATATGGCTTGGGAAAAGGCAAGGAATGCAGTGACCACGCTGGATTTTGTTTACCCCTCCCCCCACACATAAAGGTGACTCCTCCGGATCGCGCATAGGAAAGAAGTGCAGCATTGATGCCTTAGCAGGGATGCCGTTTCAGTGCTGACAGCAGGAACAATGCAGTGAGGGGCGAGTCCCACCTCACAGGAGAGGCCAGTTTATTTCTAGCCAGCCTCACTCTGTGCTTTACTCGGGCCCAGCACTTTGAGTATTCTCGACCTCTTATACGTTGCCATAATTACTTTAAGGGCCATTCATCGACCATTTATTACAAATTCGCAAGTCCGCTCGCAGTTTTCGGGCCTCTGTGGTTGAGTATATTTGACTTTTTGGAGGTTCTCAAAAATCCAAAGCTCAGCAAGTACATGTAAGAAATCAGTTTCACAGTGTTTTTTTTTACAAAATCCTTCACTTTTTATTTTCCTTCATCTGCATTTTTTTTCGAGGTGGAGAAATCCACTTGTTAGGTATTATTTGCACAGTGTCGCTAAACTTTTTTTTCGGCGTAAAGGTGCTCGAATTAGATGTCAAAAGCTCCCTTTATGTCCCTCAGATTCTGCTTTTATGAAACCCCCTTAGCGCCTCTCTATAAATATACACGTGCTGTTGCTCCCATGGGAGCGGCGCTACACTTGCCGCGCCCCTTCCGCCATGTAATTTTGTAAAACTGCATCCTTTATTACGACACCTTTCAACAAAGGTCTTTTTGAAGTTATTTCCCCTCCTGGGCTACAGGTGAGCTGTCGGATACGGAAGTAAGACGCTGTAATACTCTATTTATATGCTGAAGTTCCTGCACCCTCTCACCTTTCAACAAAGAAAGGAAACGCTGTTCTCATGTGCCGTGAATCTAAAAACAAATCTTGTAATTTCTCGGGAAATGTGTGGCACTTTTTTTTATTTATCTGTGAAACAAGCGCTTCTTCCGGCTTTCACTGCTACAAGAAGTTTAAATACCCAGGGGTCAGGTGGGCATTGCTCTACCTCACACATTGCTGAGTCAACACCTTGGGATCATGGAGGCTTTCTGTAATTTGTAATAATTTGGTCACACTGTCCCCATAAACTAAAATGGCTCCATTCTCATGACTATGGGAGGGGCTAATCCTGGTCGCAAAACTGTTCTTCTGGAATTTAAAGTGGTGGGTCTGCCGCGCTGGTAATTTTACCATGACACTATAAGGGTCCGCACAGCTCTCTGCAGCAGGCACTCTCGCTACTGAGCTATCTTTCCGCCCAGAGTGCACCACGCTGTGAAACAGAATGTCTTCTTGGTGCACGACGTTACATGACAAGAGTGTCCATACAGGAGTCATTGGCGCCCTTACTGTCAGCCTGCAGGAGGCCAGTTCACGTGGACGCACATCCATTCGCAGGCCTCTTGGCAGTGTGGAGGAGACAGGCTTCCCGAGTGGTGTTGTACAGTGTGACAGACAAGGTGCGACTTACACTTACTGTCCTGGAACCAGATCCTGTGCCTCCTTCCTAGACTGAAACAATCATAAAAGCCTACCTCGAGCTTCTATGAAGTACGAATACCAGGGGGCACCAGCAGTGCAAGCGTGCGTCTCACAAACACACCACAATACACACGCACGGGCGCACCACGTCTGCCTCAGCAGCAGTGCAAGCGTCCATCTCACAAACACAAATCACACCTCACAGACAGGGGTGCACCCGTCTGCCTCAGCAGTGCAAGCGTCTGTCTCACAAACACACCACACAGGCACGGGTGCACCACGTCTGCCTCAGCAGTGCAAGCGTCCGTCTCACAAACACACCACAAGCACGCAGGGGTGCACCACGTCTGCCTCAGCAGTGCAAGCGTCCGTCTCACAAACACACCACAAGCACGCAGGGGCGCGCCACGTCTGCCTCAGCAGTGCAAGCGTCCGTCTCACAAACACACCACACCTCACAGGCAGGGGTGCACCGCGTCTGCCTCAGCAGTGCAGGCATATGTCTCACAAACACACCACACGCATGCAGGGGCGCGCCACGTCTGCCTCAGCTGTGCAAGCGTCCGTCTCACAAACAAACCACACCTCACAGGCACACCATGTCTGCCTCAGCAGTGCAAGCGTCCCTCTCACAAACACACCACACAGGCACGGGTGCACCACGTCTGCCTCAGCAGTACAAGCGTCCATCTCACAAACACACCACAAGCACGCAGGGGTGCGCCACGTCTGCCTCAGCAGTGCAAGCGTCCGTCTCACAAACACACCACACCTCACAGGCAGGGGTGCACCACGTCTGCCTCAGCAGTGCAGGCATATGTCTCACAAACACACCACACGCACGCAGGGGCGTGCCATGTCTGCCTCAGCAGTGCAAGCGTCCATCTCACAAACAAACCACACCTCACAGGCACACCATGTCTGCCTCAGCAGTGCAAGCGTCCGTCTCACAAACACACCACACTGCACAGGCACGGGCGCACCACACCTGCCACAGCAGTGCAAGCTTTCTCGCATCGACAACAGATACCACTTAGGCATCGGTAGTGTAAGCGACGCGTGTGCATCAGCGGTGCAAGCTTTCTCACATGGACAATAGGTGCCTCTTACATAGGCATCGCTAGTGCAAGCGTCTCTCTCACACTCCCTTCCTTGTCACTCTTACCACACAGGCTTCAGGGGTGCAAGCCCCAAGCACGTAGAGAGAGTACCACTTGTGCATCGGCTATACACTATAAGCAGCCACATGCACGCAGAGAGAGAGAAAAAGAGACCACAGTTGCTATTTGGGCTTCAGCTGTACACCATCTGCAGTGCAAGCTTCCCTTACACGCGTTGTCTTTTCTCTCACACCTCAGTAGCAAATATGGTATTGAGGGGCTAAAGGTGAGCCAGACGTATAATGTCACTGAGGGTCAAAGGGCGCATGCTACCCCTGACATTGCGGTGCCTCGACATCCGTGGCGGTAGCAGTGCAAGCGTCCCTCTCGCACCGAGTTACAGTCGAGGCATCAGCAGTGCAGTGGTGGGGGGCGCTGCCTGCCACGCTTAGAGCTCTCATAGCGCCTACGGACATGGGGCAGGTGAAGTGGGCAGTAAGGGCAGGAGAGAGGCAAGCCTGGTTGGAGATTCGGATGTTGGTCTGGGTGGTGCCGCCACTGACATCTCACCCAGCTAATTCGTGCACATTGTGGAAACATTTCAAATCGGCACTAAAGGAGCAAACAGAATAACAAAACACATTTATTTAATGGTTGTATCAGGAAGGACGCAGCAAGCGGAAACTTGAAGACGGGCACTGCAGTTCTCTGTTGTGATTTGTACAGAGAGGGCCTTGGCTAAGTCGGCGCCCTGGGCGGGGAGACATTTGGCGCCCATGATGACGTAGTCCATTAAATGCAGCATCAGGGGGTCCCTTTTGTGTCCACTGGTCAGTCACTGGATGAGCAGGGACTGGCCCCTGAAGGCAAACAATCCCGGGCCTCCCCCAGTTCACCTTAATCACTGATAGATCAGCTGTCTCGGGCGTATGATGGTTTTGTTGATGTGTTTCAGCAGGGGTCAGAGGGTGAAGGGACAGAAAGGGAGGGTGCTAAAGGGGTGTTAAAGACATCCCCGCCGTATGATAATAAAGGACAACAAGCATTGGCATAGGCAATAGGTCTCGCCTTTGGGACCTTATAAGTGTTTAGCCATGCAACAGTTGATGTTGTTGCACCAAGGATATTGTGCTGCATAACTAAATACTTATAAGGTCCCAAAGGCGAGACCTATTGGCTATGCCAATGCTTGTTTCTTTGACAATGGAGAAAGATAGAAAAGGAGCCTTGATTGATTTCATGGGTACACCCCCACGATTATAGCACCCGTCCGTGAGTGCGCAGACAAAGGTGTTTGGAACAATGATATATATATATATATATATATATATATATTCACTGAAAAAACCATAGGTTTCAGGGACGTTATAGTTAGTTGGACATTTCACTCGTACAAAAGCAGAGAAATTCGGCCGTTATAGTTAGTTCAGCTAACCATAACTCGCGCCCCCGCAATGCACTGCTGATGACGTCACATATTACATCATTCATGACATGGTCAGTGACATCACTGATGACATCACTGATGACATCTCAGATGACATCACTGATTACATCATCCAGTATGTAAGTCCCACACAGCAGGATTGCTAAGTTCTCATAGCAGGCCACACCCCTTTTGCCCACCACTCTGCCAACGCGCGTAGAGATCAAGGGTTTTTGAAACTGATTGGGTGCTTGGACTAGGGCTAAGATTGACTGTAAGGTCCTCGTCTCCTATTGGTTCTAGATTTTAGGGCTAGTGCTGTGATTGGATATTGTTAGGGCTAGGGTTCCCATTGGCTGAAGGGGTCACCTGACTACTAGGGCTATAAACGGCCAAGGCTTAGGGCGTCTCAGCTAAGGGTGGAGAGGACAAGGGTGAGTGCCTGTTTGAGCCTGTTCGAAACTGGTCGGGACCAGGGCCAGGAATGCTGCCCATTTTCCCATTCATTAATACCCACCCTATGTATTTATCCCTCTGTACATAAGCATTGATTTTCACTATAGATATGTGCCTATCTTCGTGTATTGCTTTGTATAAACATGTACAATAATTATGTTGTTATAAAAACAAAAGGAAAAAAAAAATCTTCTTTGGTCTACATGTACTTGCTTCCACTGGGCATCTATGTACCTCCATGTACTTGGATACGTGTCTGTTACTTTTCTCCTGAAAAAGCATATCCAATGCACTACCCTATTTCTCAGCCTATACTTCCCTCAATATATCTTCTAGCCCAACTTTCTGACTCATCTCAAACTTCTTTCTACTACTCTTTCCAATTCACTACCCTATCTCACCCTATACATCTATCATTATATCCTCTACACCCACTCTCTCATTTATCCAAAACGCCATACCACTACTATGTTCCCCAAAATAACCCTTTCTTGACTCTCTCCTACTCTACCCCTCCTTGCATCTTCTGACACCTCCTTTACTGTACCGATCCCCCAAAACAAACCTTTCTAAACTCTTCCCTCTGACTCTTCCCCTCCAAAAACCCTTTTTACTCATCCAAAAGCCTCCTCCTACTGCTATGACCTAAAAAAAGAAATCCTTCACTCTTCTATCCCTCCACTATCCTTTTCAATCAAAATAACAGACTAGCATGTTCACTTCTCTAATTCCATAATCCACTATACTAATTCACCACTAATCCGTTATGGGTTCCAGAGTAGCGTGCTACTCGCCAACAAAGCGTTTCAACACCTCATCAGGGTTACAAGCGCTATATAAATGCAAACCTTTTTTCCTTTTTTACCCCTCCCTAACCCTTCTCAATCCAAATAACTGACTAACATATCCACCACTCAAATTACTTCATATTTCACTATACTATTTTTCAACACTAATCCTTTATGGGTTCCGGAGTAGCCTGCTACTCGCCAGAAAAGCGCTTCAACACCCCATCAGGGGTAACGGGCGCTATATGAATGCAAACCTTTCTTTCCCTTCTATCCCTCCGCTATCCTTCTCACTCCAAATAACTGACTAATATCCAGCACTCAAATTACTTTCATATTTCACCATACTAATTCACCACTAATCCTTTATGGGTTTCCGGAGTAGCGTGCTACACGCCAAAAAAAGCGATTCAACACCCCATCAGGGGTTAGAAGCACTATATAAATACAAACCTTCTTTCCTCTTCTATCCTTCTGCTATCCTTCCGAATCCAAATAACTGACTAACATATCCACCACTTAAAATTTACTTGCATGTTTCACTATACTAATTCAACACTAATCCTCTATGGGTCCCGGAGTAGCGTGCTACTCGCCGAAAAAGCGCTTTGACGCCTCGTCAGGGGTAGTAAGCGCTATACAAATGCAATTACAATACAATACAATACCATTACATCGCAATGCCATTACAACGCATGGCATTACAATGCATATGCTTTTACCACGCATGCCTTTACAACGAATTTCGTTGTAAAAGAATGAATGGTAAAGGCATATGTGTTTTACATGTAATTATAAGGTAAGTACAGGGTCTAGGGTGGGTTTGGGTTCTGGGGTGTAGGGGTATAGATTTTGGGGTGCCAAGGTTAATTTTAGGGTTCAGGGTGCATTTTGGTTTCGGGGTGCCAAGGGTAATTTTAAGTTTTAGGGTGGATATGGGTTTTGGGGTAGCAAGGGTAATTTTAGGGTTCAGGGTGGGTTTCGGTTTTGGGGTGCTAAGAGTAATTTTAGGGTTTGGGGTGGGTACAGGTTTTGGGGTGCCAGGGGTAATTTTAGGGTTCAGGGTGGGTATGGGTTTTGGGGTGCCCGGGGTAATTTTAGGGTTCAAGGTGGGTATGGGTTTTAGGGTGCCAGGGGTAATTTTAGGGTTCAGGGTGTGTTTGGGTTTTGGGGTGCAAGGGGTAATTTTAGGGTTCAGGTTGGGTTTGGGTTGTGGGGTGCCTGGGGTAATTTTAGGGTTCAGGATGGGTTTGGTTTTTGGGGTGCCAGGGGTAATTTTAGGGTTCAGCGTGGGTTTGGGTTTTGGGGTGCAATTGTTAATTTTAGTGTTCAGGGTGTGTTTGGGTTTTGGGGTGCAAGGGTTAATTTTGGGGTTTAGGGTGGGTATGGGTTTTGGGGTGTCAGGGGTAATTTCAGGGTTCGGGGTGGGTTTGGATATTGGGGTGGTAAGGGTAGGTTTAGGATTTTATCGGGATATGGGTACTGGGGTAGTAGGGGTCATTTTAGGGTTTTAGGGGGTATGGGGGTTGGGGTAGTAAGGGTAATTTTAGGGTTTTAGGGGGTAAAAAAAAAATATATTATATATATATATATTTATAAAATATATATATCTATATATCAATATCTCTCTCTCTCTATATATATATATATATGTATATATATATATATATATATATCAAGGCTCCTTTTCTTTCTTTCTCCGTTGTCAAAGAAAAAAGCACTCACGAGGGCGGTTGTAATCGTTGTTTATTCACAACGTATGCAGACGCAACAGACGTGTTTCGGCTAACGCTTTCGTCGATGTTGTCTGACATTCCGGAAGCAGCTATTTTTTAACACAATCACGTCATGCAATAGACATTGAAGATAGACATCGTTATTGCATTTCAAAAGGAACCACCATCTTGGTATTACTTACACACCAATTTATTATGAAGCCCTAGATGGGCATAAGTGTTATGCGAATACTTGGATTCCTAAATATTTTGTTTGAGATATAAATCTCTCATTAGTAATGAAAAATTACTTTTTATTTCGTTTTTTTTGACAAAACAAATTCACCTTAACAACATTCAGCCGTATATCGGCACCTTTCATTGTCATCAATAAAATCTTTGCAAAACCAAATTCATTTCATCATATGTCAGCATTATTGTAACGCCAATGAACGATATCTAGCCATGTATCGGCATATTTCATTGTCTTCAATGTACATACAATTTGTCAAAATTTCATGTCTGGACATTTCATTCATCAATCTAATGTTTAATCACCTAGATGAACTGCTAATTCCTCCCCACTATTCATCCTTTGGGGGGGCCTTTGTTTGCAGATCAATAATATATCGTGACTAATCTACAGAGTCTCAAAATCCTGTCACCTCCCCTTATGTTCACCGGTACATGATCAATACCATAGTATCGCAACAGATCCATGTTGCTCTGATGTTTTTGTTCAAAGTGTCTGGCCACTGGGTATGAGGTATCTTTCTTTGCTATGGCTCTCATAAGTTCTAAAATGCGGGTCTTAGTTGGGTGAATTGTACTACCTATATATTGTAGCCCGCATGGGCAAACTAGACAGTATACAGTATATGCTGTATTACAAGTCAGGAATTTGGTTATCATTTTGCGTCCCTTCAAACCTGGTATCTCATAGAATAGTGTCTTCTTGCTGTTAACACATGCCTTGCACTTGCCACAAGGAAAGAAGCCTTTCAGTTCTTTAAGAGTAGCAGACTTCTGAGTTTTATTCTCCAAGTGGCTGGGCACTAACATGTCTCTTAGTGACCTTGCTTTCCTAAAGGTTACCAAGGGCACTGATGGTATGTCCAGACCAATGACCACATCCGTTTTCAGGGTGCGCCAATTTTTCCGTAATATATTCCTTAGGTCATTGGCATTCTCTGAAAAGGTTGTGACCATTCTAAACTTTCCTGTTTCTTTTCTGTCCTTGCCTTTCTCTCTGAGTAGCTGTGTTCTAGGAATGGAATTTACTTTCTTCAAAGTTTTGTCCAACATCTCTTTGCCATAGCCTCTTGCGATAAACCTAGCGGTACTTTCACGTGCTGCCACCTGGAAATCACAGTTCCTAGTGCTATTTCTTTCCAGCCTAAGGAATTCACCATAAGGTATGCTGTTAATTAATTTCGGTGGATGGCTGCTCGTGGCATGAAGTATGGAATTTTTTGCCGTCGGCTTCCTGTACAGGGCTGTACTTAGTTTACCCTCTGATACAAATACCTTAAGATCAAGGAAATTTACTGTTGTCGAACTCACTTCCCCTGTGAACTGTAAGTTCACTTTGTTTTATTCAAATGCTTGTTAAAATCCCATGCTGGCTCTAAGGGCCCTTTCCAAACCAAAAAGAGGTCATCTATGTACCTGAACCAAGATACTACATTCTCCATCCAAACTGCATTTTCGACCATGCCACCTGCTTCTCCGACCAGCCCACGAATAAATTCGCGTAGCTGGGGGCAAAGCAGGTGCCCATGGCGGTCCCCAAAATCTGCCTGTAATAATCATTTTGAAATAGAAAAATGTTGCTATTTAGACAAAATTCCGTGAATTCCAATACCATTAGATTATGTTCTGCAAATTTTAATGGTTGTTTATTTAAAAAAGACTTGACTGCATTTAGGCCATCCTAGTGGGCTAATCTAGTGTATAGACTTGCTATGTCTAGTACTATCAATTGGTACGAAGGTTCCCATTTGAATTTTTCTATCTGGCCCAGAAAGTCCTTAGTGTCCTTAATATAGGACATCAGTTCTGTCACAAATTGGAACAAAAAATAGTCTATGTATATAGAGAGATGCTCGGTCAGACTTCCTTGAAACAATGGGTCTCCCTGGGGGGTGTTCCGCATCTTTATGAATATTTGGTATATGATAAAAAGTGGGTGTTGTTGGATTCAGACAGCGGAGAAACAGATATTTGTCGGTTTCTAACATGTTTTTTTCATACCAACATCGTATCAGAGAATGATATTTAGTTATACTGTCGTTGTAACCTTCTTTTGTTACTTTACTGTAACATTTAGTATCCAATAATTGTCTCTGCGCTTCAGCACAATACTGTTCACGGGTCTGCAGGACAATGTTTCCTCCATTATCGGAAGGTTTACAACCTATGGAATCATCCTTCTGTAAATTTTCCAAAGCTTGTTGTTGCTCTCTCGTGATGTTGCAGATATTTTTGCGACGATTTTTCTTTATTCTTAAATAAAGAAGGTCTTTATTTACTGCTTCTGCAAATATATCAATTGCATCCATTGGCATTTGGGGTAGGAAATGTGATGTGGGTTTGAATGGGCTGCTGGCACTCTTTTGTTCAATTCCTGACATAGCTGATCTGTGCCCAACATCAGGAATAATATCCACCTCGTTCCCATTCCCTGTTCGCAAGCTTTCAAGGGCTTCCAAAGTTGTTAAGTCATCCCCTGTCAGGATGTCAGTAGGAATAGTTTTTAATTGTGTCTTTCTTAGTTTTGTAGCCATTGTCTTGAGCTTAAAGTATTTATGAAGTTTGAGCTTTCTAGTGAATTTGAAAAGATTGATCCGAGTCTGGGTGTATTCCAGCTTGTTTAATGGACAAAAGGTTAGTCCTAATTTGAGCACTGATTCCTCTGTAGTTGTTAGTTTTTTCGATGTGAGGTTAATGATGGTTAGAATTTCTGTGTCTACTTCCATTTGTGCGCCCTCTTGCTCCTCGTTATGCGTGGAGACATGTTGGCTCTTCTGGCACCAACCCCCCCTTCTTGTTTATCAGTGGTTCCTCCTTCTGGTGGTTTGCTTTTGCCTCCTCTGAGCCACGCCTGGCGTATAAGACGGAACTCTTCGTGAAAAGGGGTCTTTTTATGTTTGTCTCCTGCGGAGCTTATATTTTCATCACCTGAGTATTCATTCTCGGTCACGTCTGACTCTGATGTCTCTGCAGGTGCTGGGGCTGATGATGCTTTTTAGCTGATAGCTCTCTCCTTGGTCCATCAAATTTATGGCGAAGGTTAGCATCTCTTTCAAATTTCTCTTGCTACCTCTGTTTTATTTTCTGCTCATACTTGATTAATCGTTTTTTCATCTGTTCTTTAAGTTCTTCTTGTTTTGCTTTGTCTTCGTCCTTAGTTAATTCACTCTCCACTTCCTGTATTTCTTTTAGAGCTTTGTCCCGGTCACTCCAAGCAAACTTTACCAAGATAGTCAACATGCCTTTGCTGGAGTCCGCGGTTTGTTCGGCCCATTCCTCCAATAGGAGTGGGTCCGGATTTTCATACGCCGGTACAGTGTATATGCATAATCCTCTTGGGACACGATTTACATCAATATAGCTCTGAAGGGAGGTTGCTTCCCACCATTTTCTCATCTCCCGTTCATATAATCTTTCCAAGGTGGCATATCTCGAGACTAAACTCGTAGTCGTTCTATAGTCATCTATATTCCGATGTTCCCCTGTTTCTGGTCTCTTTTTTAAAATGTCCAATGCTGCCTCGAGGCGTGCCGACTTACTAAACATGATATTTTTCAACAGATATAACTATGTTCGTTGTTGCTGCACAACCACCCCCTCATCCTTCCGCTTATTCAGTATCCGTCCCGCAGTGAATTGATACACCGCTTACCAGTTAGGAACTCGTCAGCACTCCTGTGCATCCTCAGGCTCGCTGGTTGTCGACCTCCAATAACGATGTCTGTCTTCAATGTCTATTGCATGACGTGATTGTTTTAAAAAATAGCCGCTTCCGGAATGTCAGACAACATCGACGAAGGCGTTAGCCGAAACGCGCCTGTTGCATCTGTAAACGTTGTGAATAAACAATGATTACAACCGCCCCGGTGAGTGCTTTTTTCTTTGACCATGGAGAAAGATAGAAAAGGAGCCTTGATTGATTTCATGGGTACACCCCCACGATTATAGCACCCGTCCGTGAGTGCGCAGACAAAGGTGTTTGGAACAATGATATATATATATATATATATATATATATATATATATATTCACTGAAAAAACCATAGGTTTCAGGGACGTTATAGTTAGTTGGACATTTCACTCGTACAAAAGCAGAGAAATTCGGCCGTTATAGTTAGTTCAGCTAACTATAACTCGCGCCCCCGCAATGCACTGCTGATGACGTCACATATTACATCATTCATGACATGGTCAGTGACATCACTGATGACATCACTGATGACATCTCAAATGACATCACTGATGACATCACTTATGACATAATCCAGTGAATGTGTGTTTCTGTAAAGTTTAAATATGTTTTATATATATATATGCCAAGGTGTATTGAAGAATGAGTGGGTGTATAAGTGCCTGAATAGATGATTTAGTAGGTGCGTGACTGACTGTATAAGTGAGTGATTAAATGTTTCTTACTGAATGCATGGGTTAGTGACTAAACTGTGTAAATGTCGGTATCAGTCTGTCAGTTGGTGTGTAAGTGGCTGCATCGGTTGGTGAGTAGCTACATGAGTATGTATATGGGTTATTGATTGGTTATCTGAGTATCCGTATGGGTGCCTGAGTGTCTGTGTGGACGGGTGGTAGGTGTGTGACTCTGTGCATAGATATGTGACTGGTTGATTCACTGGGTGTATTGGTTCAAGAGTGCATGTGGAAACAGCTGTATGGGTGGGTGAGTGTGAGTTAGTGAGTGAATGGATGTCTCAGTGGTACATGTCCGAGTAACTACATATGTAAAAGGCAGTGTATGTGAGAGTTGGAGTATATAAATAACTATACGTGAGAGTGAGTGATTGTGAGAGTGGCTGTATGGATGAGTGTGTACTTGTATCAGTGATTGTATAAGAGAGTAAGTATGTGATAGTATCTGTATGAATAAGTGAGCTGGTGTGTATAACTGTATAGGTGAGTAAATGGAAGTGTGATTGATTCTTTGCATGACTGACTAGGTGTGTGAGTAACTCTGGATGAGTGGCGGTGTGTGAGTGTCTGTATAGGTGTATGAGTGCATGTGATAGTGTTGTATTGATGAGTGCCTGCATGTAGGTATGAGTGACTGTATGGTTGTGTGTGTAGACCTAGGCATCAGTGAGTGGGTATGTAGTAACTGGTATTGGTGTGTCTATGGTTTCGAAAATGGTAGTCTGTATTTTAGAGTGGGTGTATCAAAGGTTATAATAGGGTGTGAGGAGGTGCATCAGATTTTCACGTGGATGATGTAATCAGTGATGTCATCAGTGATATCATTTGAGATGTCATCAGTGATGTCACTGACCATGTCATGAATGATGTAATATGTGACATCATCAGCAGTGCATTGCGGAGCGCGAGTAATAGTTAGCTGAACTAACTATAATGGCCGAATTTCTCTGGTTTTGTACGAGTGAAATGTCCAACTAACTATAATGTCCCTGAAACCTATGGTTTTTTCAGTGAATTTCTATGTTTTTTTAAAATGCTAATTTCTAACTATAACGTCCCTGAAACCTGTGGTTTTTCTGTAAATTTTAAAGGTTTTTTAAATGCTAATTTCTAGCTATGCCTACAGAGGTAGGACATGTGCAGAAAGGAAGAAAGGCGCAGAAAGAAGCAACAGAAATGCAGAAAGAGGCAACAGAAGTCCAGAAAGACGAAGAAAGGTGCAGAAAGGAGCAAGAGATGTGCACAAAGAACTGACAGAGGAGCAGAAAGAGGCCTTGGTGCAAAGTCATCCTGTGCCACCAACTTTTTGCTGACGGGTACTGGTGGTAACTGACTCTCACTAACCAGGCCATGAGCCAGTGCTATGCTAAAAGACACTTAGAATACAGTGAAAACACCTACATACACTAGGGAACACTATGCGTTGGGGTACCCCTGTGATTGGCATAACCTCCTCTGTAAGGCCCTAGTACATAATAGGGCAGGGGGATTAAAACTACCTCTAAATCAGAGGTGCAGAAAGACGCTTCTTTAAGTAGTAGTCACATTTGCAGAGTGGTGGAGAAAGGGTGCTGGGCCTCAGGAATTCCGCTGCATGGGACTTAGAGGAGGTACCAACAGGGCTTCTTGGCCCCCAAAGTCCCTCCGGAGTAAATTGGACTTCATCCCCCATCCCATAGTCTGCCAGGAGGCGAGTTTGCAGAGTGTTGGAGAAAGGGGGGCATGTCCTCCATAGACGTCTTAGCAATCCCAATGTGTGGGACTTACTGCAGGTAACAAGAGGTGTAGTTGGCCCCCAACGACAACCTTGGGGGCCAACTACCCCTCCTATTACCTCCAGTAAGTCCCACACAGCAGGATTGCTAAGTTCTCATAGCAGGCCACACCCCTTTTGCCCACCACTCTGCCAAAATGCTCCCTGGCGCGCTCTTGGATGGGGATTGAAGTCCCCTTCGCTGCTGGGGGTCCTTTAGGGGCCAACTAGCCTACGTCTTACCTCCAGTAAGCGCCACACAGTGGGATTGCTCAGAGGTGGACAAATGCCACGCCCCCCTTTCCCCACCACTCTGCAAACACACCTCCTGGCGCGTTCTAAGTTGGGGTATTAAGTCCCCTTCATTCCTGAGGGTCCCTGGGGGCCAACTAGCCCACCAGGTACCTCCAGTATGTGCCACAGAGCTGCGCTGCAGAGAGGTGATCCGAGGCCACGCCCCCTTTCTATACCACTCTGCAAACGCAGCTCCTGGCGCACTGCTGGTGGGGCGACGAGGTCCACTTGTGTCCTGAGGTCCTCAGGACACAAGAGGACCTCATCGCCCCACCAGCAGTGCACCAAGAGGCGCGTTTGCAGAGTGGTGTAAAAAGGGGCGTGGCCTCGGACCACCTCTCTGCAATGCAGCTCTGTGGCGCATACTGGAGGTACCTGGTGGGCTAGTTGACCCCCCATGGACCCTCAGTATTCAAGGGGAATTCATTCCCCAACATACAACGTGCCAGGGGGCGCATTTGCAGAGTGGTGCAGGGAGGGGGCGGGGCCTCCGGCGAGATGCCGGCTTTTAAAAAATTTTTGAAGGGGGGCTGTGTGGCCCCCCTTATTTTACTATTTTTACCATCCCCAGGGCCTGACCCCTTTTTAAAAAAGAATAAAACGGGAAGGGGGCCTTACGGCCCCCCCTCCCGAGGCCAATTTCGGCCCGGGGACCCCATCCCCCAGGGCTTGGCCATTATTATTATTTTTTTAGGAGGGGGGCCGCGCGGCCGAATTGGGCCCCAGGGACCCCATCCCCTGGGGCCCAGCCAATCTTTTTTTTAAAGAAAAGGGAGGGGGGCCGCCCCCCTCCCGGGCCACTCCTGGCCCCGGGGACCTCATCCCCCAGTGCCAGCCCTTTGCGTTGGGGACTGTGGGGGGAGCCCCAATGCTCCCACGGTCCCGCCGGCTCCCCGCCTCCTGCAGGAGCCGGCATGGCTTTTGAGCAAGGGGAGCTGCTGACATGCAGCTCTCCTTGCTCAAAAGCAATCCTGCTTTGCTTCATTGAAGCGAGAGCAGGTTTTCCTGCTCTCGCTTCAATGAAGCAAAGCAGAGTTTGCTATGGCAGGGCGGGAGCCGTGCTCCCGCCCTGCCATAGCAAACTGCAATGTCCCAGGGGTGGGTACCCCGGGACATTGCAGGAGCCAGCCCTGGGGGGTGGTGGACACCAGGGCCATCAAGGGCTCCTGGAGGGGGGCCGCGCGGCCCCCCTACCTCCATTTTCAAAGCCCCAGGGAGGTGGTGGTCCCCGGGGCCGGGGGTCCGCTACGGACCCCCACATTTGAATATTAAGTGCCCCGGGGAGGTGGTGGTCCCCGGGGCAGTGTGGGGGGGCTTGAGTCCCCCCACACTAATTATTATTTCTGGCCCCGGGGAGGTGGCGGTCCCCTGGGCTCGGGGAGGCCCGCGAGGCCCCCACCTATTTACATAAATGCCCCGGGGAGGTGGGGGGGTTCGGACCCCCCACGCATTTATTAAGGAAGCTCCGGGGAGGTGGCGGTCCCCGGGGCTGTGGGGGCCCCCACGGGCCCCCACACCCTAATTTGATATTGCCCCCGGGGCCAGGCCCACCCAGGGGCTTTTTTAGTAACGAAGCGCGGGAGACCGCGCTTCATTTTTTAAAGGTTTTCAGCAGGATTCACGCACCCAGCGCGAATTCTGCCGATTTTTTTTTTTAAATGCTTTTTTTGGCCCTGCAGGCCTAGGGGGTCAGGGTGTTTCTACCCTGCCCCCTTTTCTTGTTTTTTAACCTCTTTTTCACTGTTTTCTTGTGACTCGGTTCTACCGAGTCACAAGATGGCTGCCAACACATTCTGGTTTAGAGTGGCAGGCAATCAGAGTGAAGCTCGTGCCCGGGAGGAGTCGCGACTCCTCCTCGGTGCTCAGATATCGATATTTTTCTTTTTCTAATTTCTCAGGAACTACTGAATGGATTTACACCATTTAAAAAAAGGGATCTTTCTGAACCAAGACCTACCTTTTTGCCAAATTTGGTGTAATTCCGTTCAGCAGTTCGGGCTGTAGCTTTGTCTAAAGTTTCCTATGGAAATTAACATGGAAAAAAACGTGTTTTGGACCCCCTTTTTTCTCGGCCCCCGCTTGACAAATCACCCCGAAACTTTCAAGACAGGAGCTGACCGGAGCGGGCCACTAGTTTTGAAAATTTTGCGAAGATTCGTCAAACGGCGCCAAAGATATTGGCAAAAGAAAAAACGCTTTTTGAATAGAAACGAGGTCCTAACTATAACTACCTACTGGCGACCGCCAGTAGGTAATATATATATATATATATACTTACCTTAAGCACTTTTACCAAGTGTATGCCTTTACCACGCATGCCTTTGCGTTGTAATGGCATGCATGGTAAAGGCATATGCGTGGTAAAGGTTTGCGATGTAATAGCAACGCGTTGTAACAACACTTGTGTTGTAACAACCGCGTTGTAATTGCATGCGATGTAATGGCATGAGATGTATCATCATATATTCGACCCCAAGGCCTGCCACCTGCCTTGAATACAGATATCATTTTGGGTTCATCTGTCTCCTGTTAGTAATAGGCTCTCATGGAGAGCATGGGAGAGTGCTCACTGCCTGCCCTCTCCATCCACTCCTGCACTGTTCATACTGGTAGGAACAAAACAAAGAACTGCCAAATCACTTCAATCTTAATGCACAACTCCGTCAGTGCACCTTGATTGTGATCTACAGCTGAAAGAAATTGGGTTACAGGTTGGGTGGGGGGGTTGAAACGCTATTCAAGAAGCAACAACAATCATTGTCAAGGTCAGGTACAAGCGATCCCCAAATTAACCTGCGCTCAACCCTCTGGTAGTGTGGCACAGAGCAGTCAGGATTAACTTAAAAGCAACGTGTAAATAATTTAAGCAGCACTTCAAACAGTAATAGAGGAAAACATAGCACAAGAAAAATCCCACACAAATTTAGAAAATAGATCAAATTTTAATAAATAAAACAAAACAGCAAAAATCCAATCAGTAGAACCGGAGGGATGCAATTTTAAAGATTTCAGTGAATATTGCGCCAAAAAGCACAAAGTGACAACTGTGGATATCCAGTTTCAAACACAGTGGTCCCTAAACAGAAGATTAAACAAACAATGAATATAGACTCAATCAGTACTATATTTGAAGCTGTCCAGCTGGACAGATACTTTAATATTGAATTAGTTTCCAAAAAATGAACAAAAGACATTTGAAGTGGGACACAAGCCTGCATCCAAATCAGCAAAATAGGACGAACAACGTGTAACAGAAAAGGCTCAGGCAGAGTAAGTTGTCTGTATGTAGCACATACTGATGTTACAAACAAAATATAGTGGGACACCATTACACATGAGCGATATTTAGTTGAGAAGTGTATATGGTGTGCATTAAGTCGACGGCGTTTCGATCCTTACAAAACATATTAGGATCATCATCAGGACATTTACATTAGCATGCCTGGGTACATTTGCCTGTAACAAGAGTTTGGGAGAGAAGATAGGAGAAAGGAGAGGGACACGGGATTAGGTTGGGCGGAAATTGAAGAAAAGACGTGCAATCTTTTACTAGTGTGCAACGGCGAAATAAAAATTGCGGCGTACGTGGAACAAACGTGGACTATAAAAAATAGAAGTGTAGGGGGAGCGGCGCTTTAAGGAGTAAAAAGCAACCATACAATTAAGTCTACATAAATGAAAGGAAAACCAGGGCGCACAGTCGCCTAGGAGACAACCAATCCAAGTGTGACATACGCGCAGCGTGACCCGATGGAGCAACCAAAGGTAGTGAACTGTTAGAAAACTAAGATGGACGTTGGTGAACAGCGCGTGAAAGCGGAGACCATCATTAAAGTTACGTGATGGTTACGAGCACGCAGTGACCGGGGAGTAGTCATTTAAGGTAGAACCATGACCCTTCACCTCTCCGTGAAGGAGACAAACAACCAGCAATACCTGATGTCCAGAAGAGAGCAGCATGGATACGCCACCGGGGCGGGAGCGACCCGGGCTGGGGCAGATTAAGCGTCCGGACCTGGTGCGGTCAGAGCTGCAAGAGGTTGGTGGAGATGGCGCCGCGTGCGCGGTTATGTTATGTTAAATCTACTTGATATAGCACACAAATCACCCTAGGGCATCTCGGCGCTGGTTGAGGGTCAACGACAGAATTGCGAGCGCATGTATTAAAATAAGTGAGCTTTCAGTAGTTTCCTGAATTTACAATAACTAGTACAGGCACGGACATGGGGAGGGAGCCTGTTCCAGTACACAGGAGCAAAATAAGAAAAAGCCTTACCCCCACTGCGTGTAAGACGGATGCGGGGGGTGCACAGCAGAGCTTTTGAGCTAGATCTTAAATTGCGACTAGGGGCATAAGCTTTTATTCTTTTCTGAAGATAACGTGGGCCTTTTCCCTTTAGGGCATTGTATGTGAGGCAACAGATTTTGAAATATGCGCGTTTCCTCACAGGCAGCCAGTGTAGTTCTTTCAGTAGCGGCGCCGAAGCGGTACCTGCCGGGCAGTTGAGCACCAGCCTTGCAGCAGTGTTTTGGACAACTTGGAGCTTGGCAATGAGTGTTTCACTAACATCGACCAGCAGGGCGTTGCCATAGTCCAATCTGCTTATCACTAATGCCTGGACCAGTGTTCTTCGGGCGGTGGTAGGAAGGTAGGGGAAGATTTTCCGCAAAAGGCGTAGGTAGTGGTAGCATGAGCCGGTGGTGGCCAGAATGTGATCTCTCATGGTTAAGGCTTGGTCCAGCTTGATCCCCAGATTTTTTACTGCAAGATTGGGGAGAGGAGAAGCACCCAATGGCTGCGGCCACCAGTCATCGGTCCAGATGATAGAAGCATTGCCAAACAGCATAATCTTGGTCTTGCTAGCATTCAGCTGGAGATAGTTGTTATGCATCTATCTCAGATAGCCAGCATGTCCGAGGAAAACCGTTCTTTTTCCACCTCCCGATCCTGGCCCGGTGTGAACATCAGCTGGGTGTCATCAGCGTAAGAGATTATAGCAAAGCCAAAACGCTCTGCAATCTCCGCCAGAGGGGCCATGTAAACATTGAACAAGGTCGGACTCAGACATGAGCCCTGTGGCACGCCCTTATCTACGATTATTTTGGGTGAAGAATACGGGCCTGTGATGACAGTTTGGTATCTGCCAATCAGAAAATGTTGGAGCCATTTGAGTGCACGACACTGAATACCAATTTCTTGTAACCTCTCCATCAGCCTCATATGAGAGTTAGTATCAAAGGCTGAGGAGAGGTCCAATAACACTAGTATCATAGGGTTTCCTGCATCCACTCCCAAACGTAGGGAGTCAGTCACTGCCAGGAGTGCTGTCTCGGTGCTATGCTTTGGGCGAAAGCCAAATTGGGAGGGGTCAAGGATCTGGTTAGTTTCTAGATAGGAGCTGAGTTGCTTATTGACAAGACTTTCAAGCAGTTTGGCCAAAAGCGGTAGTAAAGAAATAGGGCGATAGTTGCCAAGTAATTTATAATCCAGAGAAGGTTTTTTTAGAATGGGGCGTACACAAGCCGTCTTCCATTGTGACGGGATGGTACCTGTTTTAATTGAACAATTAAAAATCTCTAAAATTCCTGGGGCACAGAGTGTGGCCAACAAGGACATTATTTTTTGGTGGGCAGGTATCCAACGGCGAGCCTGATTTTGCGGATACCAAAGAGCTATGAATTTCTTCCAGTGAAAAAGGCTCAAAACTCTCTAGGATGTGAGAGGTGGTAGTTGGCTGCTTAGGTTTGGAAATAGAGGTTTCTGGATCTTGATTAGAGGCACTAAGCAATTTTGAATAGATGTTAGAGATTTTATCTTGGAAAAGGTTAGCCAGTGAGTCACAGAAATACTGGGACTCAGGCAAGGCTTGAGAGCACGCCGTGGGAGTAATAAAGTTATGGACTATATTGAAGAGGGCTTTGGATGAGTTACCCGGCTGATCAATTAGAAGGGTTAGGTTTGAATCGGCCTGTTGGGAGGGAAGAGAAGGTCTATGTTAGGACCAGTGCGTGAGTCTCAGATGGAGACTGATAGTGGGACTTGGACAAAAGCTTACCTAGTAATGAGGACACTGCTGCATGGACGTGCTTCCTGCCGGCATCAATCGCGGGGATGAATGAGAGCCGGATTGCAGGGCTATTTATACTAGATGGAGGCTGATTGGATACCAAGGTCATGTGACCTCATGACTACTAGCTGGAGGCTGATTGGATAACGAGGTCAGGTGACCGGAGGTGAAGTGTGCAAGGTTTCATCTAAACGGTGGCCATATTGGAACGGTAAAGTTAGATTGAAAGCAGTCAGCAAGGGAGGTGAAAGGGGACCAAAAGGACTGCTGGATGGATGGAAGTGGGAAGATAATGTGTAATAATTGATAAGGAGTCCCACGTGGTGGGGAGAGTACGCCTAAAAGTATAAAAGGGTGCAAAAGAAGATATTGGAAAGTGGAGGATAAGGGGGAGGGTGGAGTGATAGAAAATACAGTGTGACACACTACAAACATACAATTAAGTAGAGTCACAGTTCGCAGGGAGCGACTGAATAAAGCATAGAAAAGCAAGTGTAGAGGGCTTGCATGACAATTGTTAATTTATACAGAAAGTACCAAGATCACAAAATTGAAGGAGGGATCAGGGTCACATAAATGTCAAAGGACCTTGCTGATTTATATTAATGTGGTCCAATCCTCAAGGCGGTTAAGTCCATTATGTATGCTTCCAGTTCGTAAAATCCACTTGAGTTCCTCCTTGTTGAGGAGCTGCGACAGGTCCGCGCCCCTCGGAGGGTGCGTGATGACACTAATGATGGTCCAGCGTATGTCGTCCTCGCTGTGACCTGATGCCTGGAAGTGTTCCACAAGGGGGGCATTTGGTGTTTTGCAGCGTAGTCTGCTGCGGTGTTGGCAAATCCTTATCCGTGCTTTTTGTGTTGTCTGACCAATATAGATTTTGTCGCAGGGGCACAGTATGGCATAGATGACGTTGCAGGTGTTGCAGTTAGAGAAATGTTTTAACTCCATTTTGATTTTGCCAAAGATAAATTCCTTACATTCAATAGTAAACTTACATGCAACACAGTTACCACATTTGACATGACCTGTGAGTGGTTCCAGGCCCCAGTGATCATTAAGTGTACCGGTGGGTTTGGTTATAGGTAAGGCTGCTCTGACCAAATGGTCCTTAATGTTTTTGCTCTTACGAAATTAACCCTGGGCGTAGTTCGCGTAGTAGTGCTACGCATAGCTACGCGAAGTGCACTTCGCACTACGCGAGCTACGCGTAGCACTACGCGAACTGCGTAGTGCGGTAGGAAATGCTGTTCGCAATGATTGCACAGTGCCGGATGCTTGTCCGCACTGTGCAATCATTGCAAACGGCATCTTGCACACTGCAAGCGGTCGTTTTCTGCCGCTCGAGTAGATTTGTATTCGAGCGGCAGTTTTCTCAACGCGGACTGGTAGTTTCTCATCGCGAGCATACGCGACCACTCGCAATGAGAAACCTGACCTCCCGCGTTGAGAATCTCGCCGGGAGGTTTATTTTCCACGCTCGCGATCGGCAACTTGATGTTGCTGATCGCGAACGAGGAAAAAGTCTCGCCGGGATGTCATTTTGCTCGCTCGCGGTCGCCAACTTGACGTTGAGGACCCCGAGCAAGCAAAAAAGGCCCGCTACGCGTTTTTGCACTGTGCTACGTGCAATTCGCGTAGCGCGTAGTTGCGCAAACTACACAAACTACGCGAGCGTAGCGTAGTTTTCCGCCCAGGCCTATACAAAATGCAAATAGTGGGCGTTCCAAATTGAGTATGCCTGCATTGAGGACTTCCCAGTGTTTGAGGATGCTTTTGTGTACGGTATGTGAGACAGGTGAAAAAGTAGTGACACAAACTAAGCGATTTTGTGATGACTTCTCTTTAGGTTCTAAGAGGCAGTCCCTTGGGCAGTACCATGCTCTTTTAAGGGAATTACAAACTAGTCTGCGTGGGTACCCTCTTGCTGTCAGTTTGTTACTTAGGAACTTAGCTTCACGAAAGTAGTCTTCTTTCAGTGTGCAGTTCCTCCTGATTTGTAGGAATTGAGAGTAGGAAAGTGAGTCTCTTAGGGCACGGGGATGGTTGCTGTCATATCTCAAAAGTGTATTGCGCTCCGTGGGTTTTCTGAAGAGGCTTGTGATTAGTACTCCATCTAGGTGTTGTATGTTGAGGTCAAGAAATGGAATCGTAGTTTTACTGTGTGACATAGTAAAGTTGAGCCCCTCGCAATTAATATTCAACCAATGGAGGAACTGTTTCATGGTTTTCTCTGAGTCTTGCCAGATCATAAAAATATCGTCAATGTATCTCTTCCAGACTGAGATCCCAATGTGGAAAGGGTTCATTGGTGACAGAATGCGCTCAGTCTCCAGGTTGTCCATGTAGAGTATGGCCAGGTTGGGAGCAAAAACAGCCCCCATTGAGGTCCCTTTTACCTGTTGGTAGTATTGCTCTTCGAAGAGGAAAAAATTCCTGGTTAGACATATTTCCAGTAGTTGCAGTATGAAAAGGGTGGGTACCGAATGGGGGCATGGACGTGTGTTAAGGACTTGCTCATTCACTAGTAGAGAGTCAATGGGGGGATGTTCGTATAGAGCGATTCCACATCCAGAGTACATAGGGTGTCAGATTCGGGGTTGAATGGGTGGTGTTCAACAAGATTAATCATTGACATACTGTCACGGCTATAACAGTCTGTTTTAGGAACGAAATATTTAATGAAGAAATCCACATATTGGCCGAGTGGCTCTAAAATAGATCCACAGCCAGAGACTATCGGGTGGCCAGGTGGGTTTTCTTGATTTTTATGTATTTTAGGTAAGGTATAGATAACAGGGGTGCGAGGTGACTTAGTGTTAAGGAACTGATGTTCAAGTTTGCTCAGAAAACCCTGTTCTATACCTTCATTGGTCACTTGAAGAATACGTTTTTGGAGTTCTCTGGTGGGGTTAGTAGGCATTTTACAGTAGTGGTCAGTATTTGACAGTTGTTTAAGTATTTCATTCTTGTACATGTCTATCTCTTGGAGAACTATTCCGCCCGCTTTGTCGGCAGGTTTTACGATTAGGGTTTGGCTGGCTTTGAGGTTGGTGAGTGCTGTTTTCTCTTCCAATGAGATATTGTACGGAATAAAGCATTGTGATGTTTCAAGGTGTGAGACATCGTTGAGTACCAATTTTTCAAATGTTAGGATTTCACCAGGAACCATGCATGCGAAGGGTGAGAAAGTAGAGGGGGGCCGTAATGGGGTATTGGCTGTGTGACCAGGCTTGAGGTTGAGCAAGAAGGTGCTATGTAACCGTGTCTTGCGAAAGAACCTTAGTAGTTCAGTCTGTGGATCCAAAAAGTTGGGATGGATTGTGGGAACAAATGACAAGCCTTTGCACAAAAGTGATTGTTCAGAGTCAGAAAGTGTGTGATTGGAAAGGTTAAAAATCGGTATTACTGGATGAGCATTCGAGGCTACTGTCTCAATTAGGTCGGTTATCATTGGTAATGCTTGTGACGGGTCTGGCGTTCCCCTGGTGGATTGAGCCATCGCTGTTGTTGTTTGACCCTGCCTCTTTTTGGGGGGTCGCTCTGGCCTCTTCCTAAAAAAGGAGTGTTTGGGTTTCTGTTAGAGGTGCTAGGACCTTCTCCTAGATCAGAATTATCTGAAGAATCAGCGGATGTGTCCGAGAAGCCTACCAGATTGTCTCTTCTGTTGCAGCGGCCCCAGGGTCGGACGTTTTGGGGGTTATTGTAGGATCTGCTGAGATAAAAGACTTTGTGCAAGTAGGGGTATGCCTTTTCTTGTGTGTAGGATTTTATATCTTTTTTCACTTTGATAGTCTTTTTGTTCTGTTCTAAGCGATGAAATTCATCCACTGTTTTTTGTACCTGCTCTAGCAGTTTCTTACAGTCAGCTGCAGGATTACTGTCTTTAATCTGTTTTTCTAATTCATTGATTTCTTCAGTTAGTTTTTGTAGTTCTTCAGTGGCTGTGTCTATTCCAAGCACCATCCAGTGCCTGGAACATGTAGTGCCGATGTAGCTAAAGTTGGTGATGTACTTGTTGATGTCAGTAAATACCCCTGGAATGTTCCTAACTTGTAAACCGGTGGGGATAATGTTGGATCTTAAGTATTCTGTCAGCATGCGTATCATAAGCTGTAAACAAACATATTTTTTCTTGCACTTCTCTAGTTGCTCAGTGAGGGAAGTATTGGTATTGACTTGGGTATCTGTAGTGTCAGTGAATAAGGATGGTCCTTCAAGGATTTTCTTGATATAATCGTCTGAATACAAAGGTGTGTGGTCTGACATAGCCCAAGGTAAAGTGAAGGGGGGTGAAGAGGAGAGGAGGAAGAGTTAGGAGAGTGACCCACTTAAAAAAAGGGGCATTAGAGTTTAGAACCCTTGCAATCCAGCGATTGCGCTTAACATGCTTTGAAAAACAAGGGGGCCCAATTACTATTGGTCCGGGACCTTGGGTAGTTTACTAGTTTCAAACACAGTGGTCCCTAAACAGAAGATTAAACAAACAATTAATATAGACTCAATCAGTACCATATTTGAAGCTGTCCAGCCGGACAGATACTTTAATATTCAATTAGTTTCCAAAAAATGAACAAAAGACATTTGAAGTGGGACACAAGCCTGCATCCAAATCAGCAAAATAGGATGAACAACGTGTAACAGAAAAGGCTCAGGCAGAGTAAGTTGTTTGTATGTAGCACATACTGATGTTACAAACAAAATATAGTGGGACACCATTACACGTGAGCGATATTTAGTTGAGAAGTGTATATGTTTTATTTATTTTATTTATTTACTTGAGTTTTATATAGCGCTGGCTAGACCCGGAGGCATCAGAGCGCTTTACATGAGGAGAGTTACATAGCTTACAAATTATACATTGTTACATAAGGTACAACAGTTACAAGTTACCTTTTTAGGTTAATGGCGTGTAGAGGGGTAAGGGGGTAATGTAAAAGGGTGAGGGGAGGGAGAATTTAGCGGAGCATAGGCATAAGAATAGACAAAGCAAGCAGGAGGAGAGGAATTCAGGGGAGAGAGAAAGGGAAAGGGGAGGTAGCCAAAGAATGAAGGAGGGAAGCGGAGGTGGAGGGGGTAGGGGCACAGCGTGGAGACGGGGAAAGTAACTGTGTCTGACGTCCGGTTGGGTGGGACAGGGATCATTCTCAGTCCTCATTTATGTGTGATTCCTATTTTCACGGTGGACTCTCTCAGCGGGGTCGCTGAGACTCCAGGGCATAAGATGCAGGATCCCTCCCCAACAAGGGTAGAGGAGTGCTTTGGTCACGGGCACACTCTGAGGAATGAAGGAGGGAAGAGGTGGGGGAGGGGGGTGGGAAACCCAGCAGGAACACAGTGTCCGACGTGTGTGTGCATTAAGTCGACGGCGTTTCGATCCTTACAAAACATATTAGGATCATCATCAGGACAATTACATTAGCATGCCTGGGTACATTTGCCTGTAATTTCCAAAGACAAGAGTTTGGGAGAGAAGATAGGAGAAAGGAGAGGGACACGGGATTAGGTTGGGCGGAAATTGTCAAGGTGAGGTACAAACGATCCCCAAATTAACCTGCGCTCAACCCTCTGGTAGTGTGGCACAGAGCAGTCAGGCTTAACTTAAAAGCAACTTGTAAAGAATTTAAACAACACTTCAAACAGTAATAGAGGAAAACATAGCCCAAGAAAAATTCCACACAAATTTAGAAAATAGATCAAATTTTAATAAATAAAACAAAACAGCAAAAATCCAATCAGTAGAACCGGAGAGATGCAATTTTAAAGATTTCAGTGAATATTGCGCCAAAAAGTACAAAGTGCCAACGGTGGATATCCAGTCGTGCCAGAATGGGACAAAGTCAAAAGTTCAGGCCTACTGCGATGGAGTGTGGTCCAGCACAGGGGCCCAGTTAGGCCAGCTGCACAATAGTACCTTAAATCCTCGTTCAATCAATCACGGTATTATGAAGCGCAGCAAATCAACCATGAGGGTCCCAAGGCGCTGGAGTTGCTAGCTGTTTCTTGGTGATCTTGTTCATTTGAACAGCCAGGTCTTGAGTCCTTTCCTGCGATGAAGTGGTCCTGAGGTGCAAGGAAAGGTTGTTCCATGCTTTGGCCGCCAGGTGGGAGAAAAGTGTCCTTCCCTGTTGCCTCGGCAGATCCAGGGGGTGTCTGTGAGGAAGAGGGAGGCGCATCATAGGGGTCTGGTTGGTTGGTGGAAGGTCATTCGTTTTTTGATGTATGCTGGTTCTTCGTTGTGCAGGGCTTTGTATGCATGGGTCAACATCTTGAACTGGCATCTCTTCTGGATGTAGTAAGTTCCCTTTTGGACCCACTTTGGTTCTCCCGTAGTTTAGTGTATTACACGTTTAGGCTGCCTTTGCTTTGCACAGCCACATATAATACATTTGTTTTTGTGACATGATATTATTTTAGAAACACACTGCATATGTTATTTGTTATTCAGTTATTCTTCTCAGGATTCAGTCCGAACATATCGTACAAGGTCAAACAACATGGTGTACTGTTTTCTTGTGCCTGGTCAGCAACATCTCCTAACGTTTTAGGCCCAAGGTCAGGTACTTATCAAGCGTGTCTCCTGAGTAGTACTTGTGCATGTCCATAATAGCCCTTACGCCTACCACCGGAGACGACTGTGGTGTTGAGGATAAATCCTCCACAGTATTTTAGGAAGCGCCTAATTTTTTCTGTTGGTTGTTCAAGCTTGAATCTTTAAAAGGATAACCCATTTTTGTGTTTGCACTTTGTTTCTATTATGTTATGTTAAAAATATTTATAGAGCGCACATACACCAAACGGTTTCTTGGTGCTTAATATAGGAATAGCCTGCTGCTTAGTTGGCCATTCATATGCCTGGGGAAACAGCCAGGTTTTTAGGAGTCTCCTGAATATAGGGTAGTTTGTGCAAGATCTAATGTTGAGAGGAAGAGCGTTCCAAAAGTGAGGGGCTAAGACCGCAAATCTACAACCGCGTAGTCTCTTCAGTTTGTAAGTAGGGGTAGCCAGGAGGTTAAGATGTGTTGAGCGCAAGTTGGGGACAGGTCTATATCTTTGGATACGGTTAGAGACGAATTCCGGACAAGTGCCATGCAGAGATTTGAAGATGAAGCATCCGATTTTAAATGCACAACGTTGTTTTACAGGGAGCCAGTGTAGCTTCCTTATTAGAGGAGAGGCGTGTTGCCATCTTGGCTGGTGATAAATCAATCTAGCTGCCTGATTTTGCACCAGCTGCAATCTTTTAGTTAAGTACACCAGGAGACCAAAATAAAGTGAATTGGCATAATCAATGTGAGAGATGACCAAAGATAAAACAACCTGGATAAGAGCTTCCGTGGTGAGGAATCTACTGATTTTCCTGATCTTCCAAAGCTGGAAGAAGCAGGTGGAGACTACACTTCCAATCTGGGACTTCAGGGAGAGGTAACAGTTGATAGTAACACCAAGACTCTTGGCTGAAGAAGATGTTGCAGGAGGTGCACCCAACTCGGCTGGCCAGAAATTCGAGTTCCAAGGGTTGCCGGAGCCACCTACCAAGATCAGTTCTGTTTTGTCAGGATTCAGCTTTAGATAATTACTATTCATCCAGTTGCGTATATGTAACATAGTAGTCTGGATGTTCAGGATAGAGTCAGAGGTGTTGTCGAAGGTAAAAATCAATTGTAGGTCATCTGCATAATTAAACATGCACACAATTCTTTCTCCTAGGGATAGAATCAGAGGGAGCAGGAACAAATTGAACAAGTGCAGGGATAATGAAGATCCCTGTGGCACACCACAGGTTAGTTTGACATTAGGCGCTGTAAAATGGGAAAGGCGAACTGACTGGGAATGGCCATCCAAAAAGGACGTGAGCCAGCTGAGAGCAGATCCCTGAATTCCTGCGTCCCTGACACGGTCCACCAGAATTCCGTGGTTGCCTGTGTCAAAAACTGCAGACAAATCAAGGAGCACCAAGGCTTGAGTGGTACACTTGTCTGCTTTTTTCCTTAATGTAGGAGAGTAGGATCTAGCTTTATTGTAACTCTGTCTGGACTGGATAGCTCAGTGACAATTGCAAATATTTCTTTCGATTTGTTTGTGGAATTCAAGATCATAGTAGATAAGTAAGTAGCTTTAGTATGTAAAATGACTATTTGTATTCTATAAATTCGATAAATGTCTTTTTTGTCAGAAGAGTAGGTCCGTCTCTAGATCCGTTCTGTTTGGCGAAGGGCTAATTTTTGAGGCATCATGACGCCTGGCTGTTTTGATTTTCCAAAAAGGGGCATGCTTGTTGCTAGCTGCTATTAGCCATGATGTAATATTTTGTTCACTTGGGCCAACAGAAGGCTGATTGATGGGTAACGTAGTCATCAACGAGTTACAAAAGGCATTAATAACGATGTGGTTCCAGTTCCTTGCCATTAGCCCCTCCTTGCCTGGGGTTTTTGATATTATCAGATTATTAAGAGAGAACTTTATTAAAAGATGATCCGACCATGTGCATGGGGACACTGTCAGTGTGGACACCGTAAAGTTGGAAGTCCATATTTGATCGAGGGTGTGTCCTTTTATATGGGTAGGGGATGTCACATGTTGGACATAATTCAGCCCATTAAGTAAATCGGTCAATTCTGATGAGCATGGACCACTCATCACATCATTGGCCCAGTAATTAAAATTGCCAATCAACAGTATTTTGGCATGGCTGATTATTAAGTGTGATATTTGTTTCCCCAATAATTGGGGGAAAAGAGGCATATTCTGGGGAGGCCTATACAGCAGTACACAGATTAGGGGTGCAGAAACGGAGTCAAGTTTAATAACTAGGTTTTCCACAGAGGTGATGTCTAACGCAGTGAGTTTAGTAAATTTCAGCTCTTGGTGGATTATGGCAGCCATCCCTCCCCCTATTTTCCCAGAAGACCGATTGGCCTGGAGAATATAGTAATTGTTGGGTCGAGCAGCCAGAATATCGGAATAAGACTCATGTGAGAGCCAAGTTTCAGTTAATAAAAGTATATCTGGTTTGGCTGAGTCCAGTAAATGAAATATATCCAATTTATGTTTTACCAAGGATCGAGTATTTAGATATATTATTGTCAATTCGGATTTTCTATGGCTGTCCTGCCACTGAGTGAAATCTACAGCAGGAAGCGGCTGATCGAGTTCAGGGAAGGAATCCCTGGTTTTCATAATCACCAGTTTATCTAATCTGGAGCGAATGAAGTGATTAAGTGGGTGGTCTTTAGAATGCTAATGCTTTAATTCAGTCAACGAATAGCTTAAAATTTGGGCATAGTGACTGGCCCCTGGCCCCGGACAGACGCGGACGGGCGCAGACGGGCTTGCCTTTGGCGCACCGTTGGCGCGCCCATTGCGCGCATCCGCTGTGGTCATACGCTGCGGCTGCCATTAAATGGCTGGGTGCAGCTTTAGCTCCTCTCCCTGCCCTCCGTGATTGGATGCCCCTGCTGGGCTTAAACAAGGAGGTAAAACCGGCTGGCTGATGCGAGCAAGTAGGAGAAACAAAGTCTTTACAGTCTTGAAAAAGTCTTTAAAAGTTAGCAGCAAGGCAGGTCAGATTAATACAGAGCATAATGTACAGTCTATTACTGTTGTAATAATGACGCAGCTGCAACCTATCCCTATTGCTGACAGTTGCAAACCTGCAGTCCGTCCGCATGTAACTTTACATGGCCTTAGAAATGCGGGAGGTGACTTTTTCTACGTGGTTTAAGCCCATGATGGCTATCGTTTAGATGTATTTTATTCTTGGGTCGATTTTCCAGCTGTGGATGCTAACACTAACACATTTCATGAAAACACAAATGTTAATCCACCACAATTATACAGAGTATATATATGCGTTAGAAATACCATTATCACATTGGGAGCCTCAAAATTGGTTCCTGAGGTGCCCTAATACATGTAGCGCAAATGGAGGTGCACCAAGTAGAAAAGTCCAATCAAACTTATTGTATCAAAACCTTTATTTTCTCTTTTTTCATCGCTTTTTCTTTATTTACATATACTGCCCAGCCAACGCGTCTCGTTCCATAAACAGTAGGAACTTTATCAGGGCTGAAAACCAATTGACACAAAAACAAATCAACAACAACAAAGGCAAAATTGAAATTCAACACAAATGGCACAAGACATAATAAAAAACACACACGTGTTAAATAAAATCACAGCTCAAGACCTATAAGATCCCTGAGTGGGAATATAGGGAATGGAAACTGACGTTACATAAAAAAACGGACCTCTCAAATAGGCCATATCATAAATAGTACATGTACATTTCATAGGGCAGGGAGAACACAGAGATACACGAAAAAAATACATAAAAAACACAATATGCAGAAAAAAACACCCAACATTATCTATCCAATAACAATATGTGAGCACACCTGTACAATTCATAGGGCAGACAGTCAAACATAAACAGCCAGATATAAATGAAAAACAATGTGTCAACAACAAACACTAGACAATGTCAACCCAATACCACTATGTGTGAACATAAAATCAAAAAAATCTATAGGCGATTATGTAAACGCCATTTGGCCCAGTATTGCAAGAGACATTACTACTGAGTGATAAATATGAGTAAACCATGGGATAATAAGCGGGTGTGAAGAGACAGTCAAAGAAAGAGAAGTGCAGTATGTGCATTTGGTGAAGGATGTGTATGCACCAGTGACCTGTGCTATTGCATTACAGGCGCACCATTATCCTGATGTCTCACCTTCATCATCTATGTCAGTAAGTGGTGTTTCCAAATTACGTTCAATATCCTTGTTCCAGCTCGGTACGCTGGCAATTTAGGAAATTCCCCGGGGCATCACTGTGCCCCTCGTTAGATACCTAATATGAGTAATACCAATCATGACTAAAGCAATCAGTAGCAACAGTCTCTAATAATACTTATTAATACTGCACCAGGTGTAAATCACATGCTATATTATCACCTTTGTCGGCATTACCACATCCATTCACCCCAAGCAACTGATTAATTAAGTTCTCCCTGCTATTGCGCTTAAATACAGTCCGTTATTGCGAGTAGTTCAAATCTATCACTGATTCTATATTACCGCCATGTTGACAACAATTCAAACAGTATTTCCATGTGGACAATTAATTCCATCCATATCATGTGTGTGAATGACTTGTGGGAAGTAGCCCCATGTATGTATTATACCCATTTCCATTTAAAAAGAAGTTACCTAATGGAAACAAACCAGACAACCCAAAGGACAAGA
Organism: Calotriton arnoldi; assembly: GCA_963921515.1. Lineage (NCBI taxonomy): Eukaryota > Metazoa > Chordata > Amphibia > Caudata > Salamandridae > Calotriton > Calotriton arnoldi. The sequence continues at coordinate 3,905,410 of CAWUFW010000588.1, forward strand.
AAAAATGCCTGCATGTTGAAGTAAACAATTAAAAAGCCCCAGTGTACGTGGTCATAGATCCCTCAGTGTTAAGAATTCCCTGTTCCTGCACAACAAAGTTTTGCTTAGCAGCCACGTAATTGTAGTGAGAGTGATGCATTTGAAACTAGCACTGTGGAGACTAAAAAAAGATTCTGGGCAAGGGGGTATGACCTGAAGGTTTTGGATTTTGTGTAACCCATATGTGCAGATGTTACAGGAACTGCAAGTGAAGAACCCACAGGGCTTCGCAGGAAGCCAAGTACCCTCATGCCTAGTGGATGTGACATAACTGGGGCATAGCTCGTTCCTGAGTGTTACGCCCCTTCTGTAGGTAATGGAAGGAGTTGCCATCAGATTACTCCGCAAACTCGGAATCTCCATCAAAAGGTGACAGTTCTTCTTGAAAAGTCTGAAGGTTTTGTCACTATATGTAGAGTATTGTGTCACAAATCTTAAATTTCTGTTATGCATATCTGTCCTCTTAGCCTTGCAACTGCTCCTAAGTGTTGCTTCCCTTTCCAATTGGTATATCCTGTTCTCAGCCAAATCCAAAACCTTCAGGTCATACCCCCTTGCCCAGAATCTTTTTTTAGTCTCCACAGTGCTAGTTTCAAATGCATCACTCTCACTACAATTACGTGGCTGCTAAGCGAAACTTTGTTGTGCGGGAACAGGGAATTCTTAACACTGAGGGATCTATAACCACGTACACTGGGGCTTTTTAATTGTTTATTTCAACATGCAGGCATTTTTTCTTGTCTTTTGGGTTTTCTGGTTTGTTTCCATTAGGCAACTTCTTTTTAAATGGGTATAATACATACATGGGGCTACTTCCCACAAGCCATTCACACACATGATATAGATGGAATTCATTGTCCACATGGAAATACTGTTTGAATTGTTGTCAACATGGCGGTAATATGGAATGAGTGATCGATTTCAACTACTCGCAATAACGGACTGTATTTAAGCGCAATAGCAGGGCGAACTTAATTAATCAGTTGCTTGGGGTGAATGGATGTGGTAATGCCGGCAAAGGTGATGATATAGCATGTGATTTACACCTGGTGCAGTATTTATTAGTATTATTAGAAACTGTTGCTATTGATTGCTTTAGCCATGATTGGTATTACTCATATTAGGTATCTAACGAGGGGCACGGTGATGCCCCGGGGAATTCCCTAAATTGCCAGCGTGCCGAGCTGGAACAAGGATATTGAACGTAATTTGGAAACACCACTTACTGACATAGATGATGAAGGTGAGACATCAGGATAATGGTGCGCCTGTAATGCAATAACACGGGTCAGTGGTGGATCTCCTACTCTCTATGTGCATACACATCCTTCACCAAATGCACATACTGCACTTCTGTCTTTGACTGTCTCTTCACACCCACTTGTTATCCCATGGTTTACTCATATTTTTCACTCAGTAGTTATATCCCTTGCAATACTGGGCCAAATGGCGTTTACATCATCGCCTATAGATTTTTTGATTTTATGTTCACACATAGTGGTATTGGATTGACACTGTCTAGTGTTTGTTGTTCACACATTGTTTTTTTATTTATATCTGGCTGTTTATGTTTGACTCTCTGCCCTATGAATTGTACAGGTGTGCTCACATATTGTTATTGGATAGATAATGTTGGGTGTTTTTTCTGCATATTGTGTTTTTTATGTATTTTTTCATGTATCTCTGTGTTCTCCCTGCCCTATGAAATGTACATGTACTATTTATGATATGGTCTATTTGAGAGGTCCGGTTTTTTTATGTAACGTCAGTTTACATTCCCTATATTCCCACTCAGGGACCTTATAGGTCTTGAGCTGTGATTTTATTTAACACATGTATGTGTTTTTTGATATGTCTTGTGTCGTTTGTGTGGAATTTCAATTTTGTCTTTGTTGTTGTTGATTTGTTTTTTTATGTCACTTGGTTTTCAGCCCTTATGAAGTTCCTACTGTTTATGGAACGAAACACCTTGGCTGGACAGTATATGTAAATAAGAAAAAGCGATGAAAAAAGAGAAAATAAAGGTTTTGATACAATAAGTTTGATTGGACTTCTCTACTTGGTGCACCTCCATTTGTGTTACTGACCAAGGATCTGGTACACAGAGGCGCCGAACAACGGCAGGTGCCGGAGTAATTGTGCACAGGACTTAGAACTTTGCGAAACCAAGCGTGAGGTGCAGACTGGAAGGTCCGCCGTTGGGTTCTTTTCATTTGCCCTAATACATGTACTTGTAGCAGTGCGCACAGGTTCCCTTAGTAATGAAGGAGCCATCTGGCCCGTGTTAGCTGGTTATACACCATTCCCCAATGTAGCGAATCTTAATGCTCGAGAGCTACAACAATTTTACACTGGTCAGGTTAGACTATACAGAGACTTAACTCAGTACGAATCTCGCACCTTGCTGGCTGTCCCCGCAAGGGCCGGTCTGGCAGGGCAAGCCCAGTTGCCTGCAGTGCCAACCATAAGTCCTGTGATTGTTCATTCAATTATGGGAAAATACCCACAAATCGTGAGGAAATTCCTTTTCGGATCACCCAAAAATTTGATCAACTTGAAGCAGTGTTTCCTCTTATGGGACCACAAGACAAACACAGAATATTGACTATGTGCTTAGCGCATGGAATGGTTCCCAGAATAGGTGACTGCGCCACTTGGAGCACAGTCTTTGCTGCTGCTATACCATCAGTCATGGCACTCCGTCTATGTCAGTCTAGCTGGAGGTGTTAAAACAAATACAAAATGAACACAGGGCAGATGCTGCCCTGTATTTGGGGGAAAAACAAATAGGAATTTTCTCTGTGGTGACTGCAATGATTCTGTCTAACGTTAAAGACGAAGCAGCTTCTCTGGCTATACTACAGAGCCTTGGGTGGGTTGCACCAGACAACCATTAACGTGAGCTACCTATAATTATTGGTGAAGTATATACTTCTATTGGTCACAATATTTGGGAACCAGACTTAATAAACTGTAACTTGGCAAACCTAGTTCTGACAAGGACACTGCCAAGCAGAACCCTGAGTTTGTTACAAAAACAATGGGACAAACCCAAACCTAAGCAAAAAGCTAAATCTTGAGGAGGTTATCAGCCACTAAAGCCCTCTGACAGACGCTATCATTTGCGTGATCGCCCACAAATAAAGGCACCAGAAACTTATCAGGTTTCTGATAATCATCCTTCTTGCTCCTTTCAGGGCTCATCTGACAAGCAATACAAGAAAGGAGGGTGTTCTGACCGCAGACAGGAAGATAAAGAAGGAGGAGAAACCTTCTCAATGTAAGCCCTAATTTCAGAAAAAGAAAGTTGTGTCTATAACCGCATAATATGCCACAAACACTGATAACTCTCCTCCTGAACAGGAGGTGGGAAGTGACTCTCCTTGACAACACAGCAGAAGTCACTATAGTGCGCCAGAATCTCCAGGAGTTTCTTGCAGCTATACCAACTGATAACTTCATTGAGGTTAAAACCCCAGACAGGTATTTTGGAAAAAATAGGGACCCCTACATACGAAGATTACACTTGCTAGCTGTAGGGAAAACAACATAAGGGGGAAGGAGAAGCTAGGACCAAGTATACAGTATTCAAAAAATCATTAATCTATCAGGACGACATATATTTAATCAAAATAACATTGTGCGTGTATTTTATCAAAAAATCTTTTTATTTTCATGATATTTGTTATTTTTAAGTATCAAAACATTTCCATTTCATTAAAATCATCAATGCATCAAACAAACTATATCATTTATAACATAACCTTGTTGTTAGAGGAGATCATATTATACAACACTTTGTCACATGTTTTGAGAACAGGGTCCAGGTGGTTCATGGACAGAAAGGAGGGCTGGCGGTAGATGGGAACTACGCGCGTTTCGGCAGGTTGCCTTCGTTAGGGGACCGTCTCAACTTTCTCTGCATTGAATATATAATAAAATAATCTCAAAATTTATAGGCACATATGTTGATTATTTGTCCTGAAAGAATTTATTTGTTAATTTTATGAACGTTTAAACATAAATCGTTCTAGATAGTGTTCAGTATGTCTTAAAAGGATCAATAAAGAACAGGGACACGTGAAGTTAGTGCATTTTAAAACCATATTCTAATTATAGAATATGTAGATAGCAAGAGAGGAGAAGGTGCAGTGACATGGTTTTTGTGAAAGGCACCTCCCAGTGATGTTGCTCTTTGCATTACAAATCAATGCATTGAGAACCATATTTAAAAACATGTTCACAAAGAAGACATGCAAAAATAGTGTTTAGATTTCTTACGTTATGCAACAGCTATTTAAGGGAATAGAGAGTAGAAAAGAGAGGAAAATTAAAAAGATGTCATAGTCACCTATTTTTGTATATATTTATTGGTTTGTAAGTGGTGAATACAGGTATTTCTGCCTTCTGAAATTCCTGTGCGCTTGTTCAAAAAGGGCACTGGGGCCTGAAACACGATAATATATGTACCCTAGTAAATAATGGTATCCAATATATAGTTGAAATTCTTATACTGGTTTATAGTTGCTCATTAATAAATAACACTTATATACCTTTTAGGGAAAACGCGAAAAGGAATTTTGCTAATCCACGCGTCTTGTTCAAACTTCCAGGGTAGAATATGTACTCTCCTTGACTTGTGTATATCGTGTGGTTCCTCTATGGGTACCTATTTATATATACAGGAACAAAGATGGTTTAAATCCCTGATTACTTAGAGAAAAGGGGGTGAGAAAAGACATGTTACATAACTAGCCTTTGCGGGGCAGCCACCGCTATTTACAAATACCTGTAAGGGGTCCCAATCTCGTAAAAAGTAGGATCCTGATTATTTTTGTTGTACTTCTCTTCATGAAGGGTGTGATGGTTATCACCAATCTCTTATAGTATACACTAATCCGACTTCAATGCTGAAAGAACATACATGGGGAGTAAGAAAAGGAAGATTGTTATACTTATTAAATATCCCTAATGCATGTATGTACCTAAATGACCTGGTTAAGTATGTTATACTATAGTTATACTTACTCTTTTTTTATATATATATATTTTTGTGCCGGTCTGCTGGTACGTATTCTTGTAGCATAATGTGTGATTTCCTCGATTTTCAGGGTCAGTTAGTATTTATCTAAACAAAACAATGAGTTGTGGTCCGAAATAGGGTCATGACAGATCGGCAAAGTGGAGATGTGCCGGGTTTAAAACAAGGTTTAGCACAGTACTAGAACAATTCCATATGTAAAAAATAATGTGTCTACCAAATCAGAAATTTAACGTGGCCCAAAATGGCCAACAAAGAAGGTTCCTGTCTATAATTTAATGGACGTGGCTAGTGATTTTGGGGTGGAGCTATCGACTTAATATATGTGCCCCACCTTGCCTTTGAACGTAAATATTGCCAGTTCAGGTGATTGTTACGATTCGCAAATAACGTGAGACTGGAGTCTATATCTGGCAAAACGCTGAAAAGGTCAGCGGGTTGCGCATGATGTGGGACTTAAATTGATGCCTAGCGCAATGCTAAACTAGTTAGTCGGAGTCTGATCTTACCTTAAAAAAACGGTATTGCGTCCATAATGGCGAAGGTCCCTCCATGAGAACACGCAGACGACTGGCGCGCTCTATTTAAGGGAGAATTGTTTTCAAGGCTACTGATGACACGTAAATCACATGTCTAGACGTGGTGTCACGTCGTACGTGTTTAGACATAAAAAGAGGACTGAAAAAAGGATGTAAGTTTAGCGGGTGGCCGGATAATATGCCGACATCTTAACCTCCCCGCGTACATAGTGTAATGTGTGAACATACCTTGTGTTTATATGCTCATTTCTAATTACATTAGGCTAGATCAGAGGTCTTCAATCTGTGGGGCGCGACCCCCAGGGGGGCCGTGGAGTCCTGGGAAGGGGGTCGCGCATTTCCAGGCCTCACTTCTGCCTGGAATCTAAAACATGTGCTCTTCCTTGTGGAAACCGAAACGCTTCATTCCGGTGTTTAAAAGGCTTCAGCTGAAGTTAAATGAGTCTCCTGTGCTGTGAAAGGAAGAGGCTGGGCAGATAGGTAAAACAATCCTTCATGCCAGGTTGCCTGAATGAAATGCAATTGTGTGTTATGAGTTAATCAAATTTTACTTTACAAATGTAAAGGGTGCTTGGGAGCGATTCTGGCATTAATTGCTTTGTGATGGCAAAGATTTGGTTTTGTTTTGAGTGGTAGTAGGAAGAGTTAACAACTGGGCTGTGAAGTGCATGCTTTTAATCATAATTTACACAGCGCTTAGTACCCTTGAGGAGTTGTTGAAGGGACAGTTATGCAAAAAAAATGCATCACTTATGCTCCGGAATTACTAAAATTTAAATTTTTGGAAGCTCCATTTTATCCTAAAACTATTTGCAGTTTGTAGCAGTCTATCTTATAATTTGTGTAAGGCAAAAATAAAATAATGACTTGTACATTCACAGTGCTTTCTGTCACAGGCTGTGACCTTGTAGCACTAAAAATACACGTCACTATTCTTCACTGCGCCAACCAAATTTAATTCTGTTGCTCTCTGGTTACACACAGACCTTTGCAGTGCATTAACTAATAAAGGCTTCATAATGTACTACAGTGCATTTCCCACTGAGTAACAACTTTTTACATTTTATTTTTCATTTAAGCTACCCATTATTTTATATGTCCCTCTCTCATGGTGAAAGACCTAAAAAACGTGCAAAATATTTTGGGGCTGAATTATGAGAGGCTTGCGCTGCCGGAGCGTCACTTTTTTTTTAAGCTCCGTTGGCACACGCGTCTCAATTATATCTATGAGGCAACGAAAAGTCACCCTGCATGGCTTTACATGGCCTCATAGATAAGGAGTAAGACAAAGCAGCGTAAGTCGCTGCCTTGCCTTAGTCTGTCAAGTAGGTGTTACATGGGCATTGTGGTGAGTGTTCCCACGCAACATCCATGGACTTTGACGCTAGGAGCGCCAAAACCTTACACCTCCCCCACAGCAGGCGTAACGAGGAGAAATGTTTTCATTTCTCCTCGTTTTTTCCTCTTTCTTAATTACTCGGTGAATATGATTGATGGTGGATCTACCAGGAATAAAGCCGTGCTGGCTTGGAGAGATTACTTTATGAATTAATGGGGCAATACGATTGGCCAGGACTTTCGCATAAATTTTAGAATCTGAATTGATAAGGGTAATGGGGCGGTATGATCCAAGCTGTTCAGGGGGTTTATTTTTTTTTGGGAAGATAATTATCTTGGCCCGGGACCAAGAGTTCGGCTGGCGCCCACCCTTAAAAATATGCGTGATAAGATCGACCAAGACATTTTTGATCTGGCTTAAAAATTCAGCATAAAATTCTGATGGGATGCAATCTAGCCCCGTAGCTTTCCCTCCAGGTAGATTTTTAACTACGCTTAATATTTCCCCCTCCGAGGGCGATTCCTCTAAGCAATTTGCATCCTCTGTATCGAACTTAACAAGCCTGGAGTTATCCAGGTAGTCCTCAATTCTTGCTTGATCAGCTCCCCCCCCCCGTTTCCGAATATAATTCTTGATAGAACCGCCAAAAAGCATCTCTTACAAGTTTGGGATCCTCGATTCGGGGCCCCTGAGATCCCTGAATTTCACAAATTACATTTGATGTGACCTGTTGCCTCATACGCACGGCTAGCTGGTGTCCTATTTGTTCATTGACTTCATAAACCCTCTCTTTTTGGGCTAGTGCTTTTTTTATTGCTTTTTCAGTGAATATATACCACTTATAAGTTCTTCCTCAAACTTTCTAAGATTTTCTTGTAGCCCCTGCATAGCTGCCCTGGCTTGTTTATTAATTTTAAGAGAGTATTGCAAAGTCTCCCCCCGTATCCCTGCTTTCAGCGTGTCCCAGATGACTTTAATTGAGGCACTTCCCTCATTATCAGACAGGAAATTTGGGATCCACTCCCTCATATAATTACAATAATTCTCATCTAGCAGCAAAGCTTTCTCAAAGGTCCATGTGTTAAGTGTATTATTTCTAGTGTCTACTTCAAGAGAGCAGATAAGAGGATTATGATCCGAAAGGATCCGTTTTTTTTTTCCTCTTTCTATGTGTGTTGTATTCTGCAGCTCACATAGAAAGAGGAAAACACCTCTCGGGATTGTTTTTGTGGAGGAAGGTGCCCCTTCCTGCACAAAACCAATCCTGCCTGCATTGGCACTAGGCAGCAATTTGTGCGTCAACGCAGTGGGAAAGGGCAGGAATGCACCATATTTCATAAATAAGGTGCATTCCTGCCCTTTCACATTGGCGTAGGCCAGCGCAGCAAGAAGACTTGCGGCGTTGACCTATGCCAATTCCTCATAAATGAGGCCCTTTGTTTTTAGTCACACTTTTGACAACGCTTCCACGCTCACTGACCTTTGGTGTGATAAACACTGTTTAATATTATTTCCCCACTGTAAAAATGATTTGCTATGGGAATTGGGGGCGTTTATGGTTGTCGATAGTTGTCAATGATGAGGAGTACCAAGTTCTAGAAATTTTTGTCAGGAGGGGGTCCTTACGCCTAACAAATCTTGACAGGGGGGTCTCGGCATCAAAAAGTTTGAAGACCTCTGGGCTAGATGAAGGCCGCCCAAATACCTGTGGGGAGTGTTCTTTTTGAAAATGTTTATATCTAATAATGTTAAAAATGGTAGAGAACATTTACTCCCAAATGTCTAATGGTATCTATAGTATATACTGCTGCGATGTTTTGGTTACCTATGGACCCATAACATGAACAATATCTTTAGGCATAGGGCAAGGACGGCAGTGAAGAAATAAATAAATAAGATGGTTATTATGTGTAGTTCCATTTCTAACTTTATTGTTCAATGCCAGTTGTCATGTAAATATCCTTACATTTATGCCTAGGGTGTATAATAAAGATGTTAGTGTAGATATTGGATAAATGGAAAAAAGAAGAATAATTTGATACTAAATAAGTACGCTATCCCAAACATATTGTACTAAGTACCCTCTCCATATTAGATAAATGGAGAAGAGAGTGATATAATGTTCAATGAGCACACTATCCCTAATATCTTCTACTGGGTATCATATGTAGATGGTAATCTATATAATCTGTGGCCTGGATATGTCTATATTCTTCTTCTTTTGGTACATATATTGTCAAGTAAAGTTAAAGATGTTTGTGGGCCCCTTACAATTAAAGAGAGGAAAGAGGCTTTTGGGATGCTCGAGGTAATGTTTTCAAGCATAAGATAATAAGCCTATTTAGTAGTTAAATTTAATGGCCTGTTCCCAAGGCATTTCTTGGTTAAGTCCTTTTTTGAACGTGTTGAGAGTAAAAATCCAATATACCTCACGTCGCTTCCTTATTGCTTCTGCAACTTGACCTTGTTTATGTTGGATTTTCTCTAGAATAAACCATGTGACTTCATCTGCTGTACGGTTCATCTCAGTACAGTGTTGCACCATGGGTGCTGTTATTTTGTAGTTACGAATTGCTGATTTGTGTTCGGTAAGGCGAATGTTCATGGTACGTGCCGTTTCTCCCACATAGCCCATCCCACAAGGACAAATTAAAAGGTATATGAGATCTTTTGTTTTACACTTAGGGGCCTATTACGATGGCGGTCGGATGACCGCCGCCCGGCCAGCGGTGGCAACCGCCGGACCTGCGGCGGACATCCGCTGCGATCGCAAGCCAGAAAACCGCCAGTCAGATTAGGATGGCGGTGGTGACCGCGGCGGTGGGAAATTCCGACCGCCGCATTTCTGCCGGTTGCCATCCGCACTCCGGCCCTGCGGACGGAGAAGGACCGAGATAATGGTGGCGGTACAGGGCAGGCTCCGCCGGCAGGATTATGATGCCGGCGGTAGCCAGCCTTTCCTCAGCGGTCAGACCGCCATGGAAAGGAATGCGGTGATTGTCTTTTGGGGGCCTGTTGCGGGCCCCCAATGTTTTGTGGGGGGGTGTGGGTGCACTGGGGGGGTACCCATGGCCCCCCCACATGTCCCTGTACCAGGTGGCAGGCACTGTTCAGTGCCTGCCACGCAGTGCAGGGAAATACAGGACATGCTCATTTGGACATCGCTGCGGTGCTGCGGGCAGCAGCAACCGCCGCAATGTTAAGGCCTGAGATCTGACCGCCGTGGTCGGATTTCGAGCAAGGAACATCCTAATGCGACCGGCGGTTATGTCGCGGGCCTTGCGGGCGGTCTATTCCCGTTACCATGGCGTTCGGGGAGGTTTTCCGACGCCATCGTAATAGGCCCCTTAGTTATTCCTTTTGTCGTGATAGTGTGTCCGTTAAATTGGATGGAACTAGATTCTATTACTTGTGGGCAGATTTTGCATGTTCGACATTTAAAATTGCCTTCCACTGGTTTTAGCCCCACAATACTTCTCTGTATTGGCTTTTTTACTGCTGGGGGCATACGTGACCTTACCACAAGGTCTTTAAGGTTTATGTTTTTGCGGTAAGCAAAAAGAGGTTTAGGGATTTTTTCTTGATTTTCTTTGCGTTCAGGATATGCCAGTTGTTGCAAATTATGCGTCGGATCTGTTCATTCAGCATTGAATGCCGAGTTACAAACACCAATTCTAGGCTATTTTTATTGCTTTTGTTGGTTAATAAGTGTTGCCTATCAAAACATCTCGCTCTTTTATATGAATTTCTTACCAATTTGTGAGGGTACCCTCGTGCCAAAAATGTATCTCTCATGGCCACTGCTTTGTCATCAAAATCTTTGAGGCTTGTACAGTTACGGCGTACTCTTAAAAACTGGCCAAAAGGTATACTGTCTTTTTGTGATGGAGGGTGAAAGCTGTCATAATGCAGAAGGGTATTGCGTGCTGTGGGTTTAGTATAAAGAACCACCGCTAGCTGTCCAGTTACGTTTTTGATGATGATATCTAGGAATTCTATCTGGGTCGTACTAAATGTTTGTTTTTTTTGTCCTCATTTATGCGATCTTGTTATGAAGGCAACAGGGGCACCTCTCACTAGACGCCCTCAAGGATGAGGTGGGAGCCATGCCTTAATACCAACATTGTCATTTTACATGAGTTGATGCATCACTATAACAGCCCCAGTAAAAACTCATGGTGACCATAATCGCTGTAGTTTAAATCATTGGACATCCCTTCCTATCCTACCGTGTATATGTATCCCATAAATCCCAGTGTTTTGTGCGTTTACATTCCCCTCTGGCTCTGTCCATATTCCTAAATTTATCTACGGATCGAACCCAGTCCTCAACCTTAGGAGGGAAAGGGAGGATCCAATTTATACAGATCTCACGTCTTGCAATTAAGATAAATGTAAACAGAAGATATTTCTGCATCTTTGTTAACGTCATATTGGATTCATCGATATCCAATATGCCAAAAATAACATTGAAAGTTCTTACCTTGATGGTTGTATTTAGGCTTCCATCAATAATCTTACCAATTTCACTCCAAAATGTGTCAAGGTAGTGACATGAATGAAACATATGGATATCATTTGCTTTCCTCTCGCCGCATTTTGGACATTTCTTAATCATCTGGATATTCATCTTTGACAACTTTTCAGGGGTCAAATATGATCTGTGCAAGGTAAACAAATGATTTTTCCTGAGAGGTGTAGAAATTATAATGTGCCATAAAAAAGTGCAGGATACTTGCCAGGCTTGCTGTATTTCTTGAGCCGGAAAGATCTTCTTCCACTTAAGGTCTGGGGTGTCATTATCGCTTCCTTCTTCTCCACCAACTGCCAATACCACTTCGATACTTCTTTCTTCCCAGGATCTTTATGCAGTTCGGCCTTCAGGCTCCCAACATAATCTGGCCAGATCGTTTGGTCTTTAGACCAGCTAACCAGATGGTAGAATTTGAACCTGGATATTCCATTCTTCGTTCTTTCCACTAACTCATCCCAGGATCTTAAATTACCATGTTCCAACAGCTCTCCCCACTTGATGATCCCAACCCTTTTCAACGAAAGAGCTAATGAGTCTTTCAGACATTCGGGGGTCCCTGGTGAGTTCCATATCGGTGCTTGAGGGCTATAGTATGGGTAATGCCACAGTTTCCTTATGTCTGACCATAATTTAAATGCTGCTCTTGGCACCTTTAGTCTGATTTTCTTGAAGAACTTTTGATGTCCGAACTTATAGAGACAATGATCATATTTTGTCACTGCTTTCCAGTAGGGAGAATATGACTCATAGTCTCGAAAGAGACACCTTATATTCTTAAAGTGGAAAGCTTTGTAATATGACGTAAGATCCGGGCTAGCTATCCCCCCTGGTTCTTCTTCTGGAACAGTTTCTTCCATGCTATCCTTACACTTTTAGATGCCCAAATAAACGAATTTATTTCACTTCTGTATTTTTCTTAGACTCCGTAAATTAAACTCCAAAGGAATCGTGTTAAAAATAAAAGTAAATTTCGGTAGGATAGCCATTTTTATTACATTAGCTCTCCCCATGAAGGTAAGAGATAGACAGTTCCAAGACTTCAATAATTTCCTCATCTCTTTAGCTTTTAAATCCAAGTTTACTTGGGCGATAACATCAGTACTGTTTAGAACTTGGATCCCTAGATATTTGATTTTTTTCTTGGACTCAATTTGTGGAGTAGATATGTTCCAATGCATTACCTCTGTTTTATGATTGTTTATTTGATAGCCAGAGATTTCCCCAAAATCTGTTAATATGCTGATTATACTCTTCCATGATTCGTTTAAATTACACGAATAAATCATCAAATCGTCAGCATATAATGCCACCTTTGACTCCCAGTTATTAAAACTAAAAGGGGGAATTTCTTTAGATGTCCTAATCATATTGGCTAGTGGCTCTATATATAAATTAAAGAGATGGGGTGAAAGTGGGCACCCCTGTCTAGTGCCTCTCTTAATTTGGAAACTGTTTGAAATGCTTCCATTAATGAGTATTTTCCCCATAGGAGCCGAATAAATATTAGCTATTACCCGTGAGAAATTTAAACCTAAATTATTATGTAAGATTACTTTTTGTAAGTATGACCAATTAACACGGTCAAATGCCTTGGCCGCGTCGAATGTAAAAATTGCCAAGGGTACTTTCTCTTGAGTTACGATATCAATGGCTCCGATCAGTTGGTGTGTAAGATCATGTAGCTGTCTGCCTTTAATAAATCCCTTCTGATCCTCATAAATAAGTTTATCAGATAAGGAGCCAAGCCTTTTGCTAAAACCTGGGTAAAGATTTTGTAATCTGTATTAAGGAGCGAGATTGGCCTGTATGACTCACAATACAAAGGGTCTTTACCTGGTTTTGGTATAAGGCTAATCGTCGCCTCATTCCAAGATTTAGGAATTGGAAGGCCCTCCAAAAAGATAGCATTGAAGAGGACAGTTAATCTAGGTGCGAGACAGTCTTTTAAAGCTACATAAAACTCATTAGGAATGGCGTACGTCCCAGCTGCCTTACCTCTTTTAAGATTATTAATTACTTCCAGGACCTCCTTTAAGGTGATGTCTGCATTTAAAATTTTACAAGAATCTTCATCTAACTTCAAAACGCTTGATTTATTTAAATATGTATCTATTGCTAGGGATGAAGGTGCTAGGTCTTCCTCATATAATAACTGGAAAAAAAGCTCAAAGGCCTCTTCAATGCCTGCCTTATCTTCAATTAATTGTCCTCCGTTTCCCTTATGAATAGCTGTTATCTTGTTTCTATTTAACTCTGTCTTGAGCTTCCAAGCTAACAATTTACCGCTATTCTCCCCATATTCATAGTTTGAGAAAGTACTAGCTTGCCATCTCCTCCTTATCTTTTCCTCTAGGTCTAAGGTAAGCTCCTGTTTCAGTTTCATTATTTCCTCTTTTAAACTACTACGATCTTCTTCAGGAGTCATGATTTCTAAGTTAGCTTGTCTCTCTAGTAAGTCTGCCTCTATTCGTGAGATTTTAAGCTTCTTCAGTTTATTTTTTCCAATCGCTATACCGGCTAGTGTGCCTCTAAGCACGGCTTTATACGCATCCCAGACTATCATTTTGGACACCTCCCCTTCACCATTTTCCTTAAAGTAATTTTCCGTTGTTACTCCTAGTTTGTCGATAACTTGTTGGTCTAATAGGAGTGTTTGATCCAAAGTCCACCTTTTCTCGCCCTGCCTTAACTCAAACTTAATATATAATTGGACCAATGAGTGGTCGGACAGATGTGCGGGCAAGTGCTGGACTTTCTTAACTTTGTTACTTAGAAGTTTATCAACTAAAAAGAAGTCTAATCTTGAGGCATGGCCATACTTATAGTTTCTAAAAGTAAATTTATTTGTTTGATCCCCTTTAAATTTCCAAATATCAATTAAACCCAAGTCTTCTCTGAGTCTGTTCAAGTACTCTCGCATCTTAGGTAAATTTAAGGCTCTACTTGGGGGGTGTCTATCTCTTTTGGGATCTAGTAAAATGTTATAATCACCACCTATTATTATTGGAGTAGACTGTAATAGCAGCTGCGAGTATAATGACTGAAGAGGCGCTGGATCATCTATATTGGGGCCGTAATACCCCACTACGGAGAGGGCGATGTCATTAACTTTTATATTTGCTATAGCCCATCTTCCTCTTGGATCTACTGTTTGTCCTGTTAACGTACAAATTTGTGATTTTCTAATAATAATAGAGACACCCTTGGTGTTACATGTTTGGTTAGTAGAAACGGTCTCCCCAATCCAACTCTCATATTTTATGGCTTCAAGCCACTCGTCTCTTAGCAGATGCGTCTCTTGTAAAATGATGATATCGCAATTTTGTTGTTTAAGGTACTCAAAAATCTTTTGACGCCTACCCCTTGTTCTTAACCCATTCACATTCCAAGTTACTATCTTCAGATCACCCATTGAGTTGATTTCTTTCTTGTTGCATATGGCTCCCTCCCTGTTTGCTATATAATTTACATATCAGACAAATATTTTTTTTAATTTTTTCCCCAAATGCTCCCCACCCAGAGAAATTATCAACGTGCACAAAAAAAACCCCAGAAAAGATATTTATACCCCCACCCTGGAGAACCCTCCCCATTTCCATTGAGCAAACCTAGTTGCCCAGTTTGAGGACCGCAGTCGAACGGCTATAGTTTTTCAAAGCATTTTGGCTTATAATGCTACTTATCCCTGTTTGTCTTCATAAGTTCTAGTAACTGTTCCACTTCTTTTGGGACTCTGATGTTATAGGTTTTGTTACACCACATTATGCGTAAAAGGGCTGGAAATTTCATCTGAACAGTGGCTCCTTCAGCCCTAAGGTCCTGCATGTATTTTCCTAGGGCCCATTGCCTGTCCGCTGTATCCTTGGATATGTCCGAGCGGATTTTATAATTATATCCATCTCTTGTCAAGTTGCCGGAATTTAGAGCCTTATTCAGTATACGTTCTTTTATTGAATAAGTTTTAAAATTGACTAGAACTCTGCGTGGGTTTTTCCTGTCTCTGTTAAGCCTAAATGGGTCTCTATGGACTCTTTGTATGTCTTCGTCCAACTTTTTTCGTCCAAATCAGGTATAAAACCTTTCAGGAGACTTACTACAAAGGTCCTTATATTTTGGCCTTCCTGACCTTCAGGAATATTCAGTAAGCGTAGATTATTCCTCCTAACGTTGTTTTCTAAAGTCTCAATTTTATCCCTGAGTTCACTTTCTGTTGAAGATATTTTCTCAATGTCACTCTGACAAATCCTCACATCATCCCTAATTTGTTCCAGAGCCGATTCGACCACCACCACTCTGTTTACCAAAGCGTTAACTTTAGCCTCCAGAGCATCGCAAGTGGCCTGAATTTTCTCCTGATTTTTCTCAGATTTGGCAAACCCATTTTTCATCTCCATTAACAATGAGGCCGCTAAAACCCCCATATCACCCCTTAAAGGAGTATCTCTAACTTGCTCGCTTCCTTGATCATCAACAAACTTACTTTGTTGTAGGTGGTCCTCAATTTGTGGGGCTTCACTTTGTGGGGCTTCTTCTGAAGTGCCATCAGTGATATGTTCATCGTCCTGGTCTTGATCTTCTAACATGAGGGCTTGATATTTATTTTGTGACTCCATTGTCTTCAATGATGACACAGACGTTGCATTAGTTAAAGCTTCTCTCTGCATTGGCTTCTCTTGGATTTAAAAAGGAGCGCAATGAGGGAGTAACTTTTAAATTAGAGCCCCTCTTTAGCTGTTCTTTTTTGCTATTTTTGCGGCTCTAGTGGAAACCACTGCTGTCGTACCTCCTTTAGGTTTTTGGGCCCTCTGTTTCCTACTAGTAATTTTAGCTGAACCAATATCCTGTAGTGTACTCCAATCCTTAACTTGTTCCTGAGCTGGCTCAACAATTTTGTCTAGCGACACTGTGTCCTCCCCCTTGCCGCAGCAAGTTCGGCTTTTGAGACTCATTTCCTGAAGTGTCTAACGTAATATTAGCGACAATAGATTTATGCTTATCGTTCTTACCCGCTACAGGTGACAAGGACAGCTGTGAAACAGACGAGCCCCTCTTCTTGCCTTGACCTTTTTTCCTATTAGGATTCATGCAAACGGAGGATTTCACTTCATCATCTGTGTAAAAAAGTTGGCTGTAGGAGCCCGTTTGATATTTATTATTCAGTCTATTTAGTCTATTTACATTCAGCCAGGGTTTAGCGTGGCCACAAGGGGGCTCCACATAGAGTAATGGGACACCTAATAGCCCCACGGAGTCTGAGTGATAAAATAAATTGTAAGGAGCCCCTCTAAAGTTCTGCTTAAGTATAACCCTACGTAAATGCTGAAATGTGTAAGCCGCCACAGACCAAAAGTCCCCCAGCTCACTTCCCACTTTACCAGTCCTGACTCCATCGTCACAGGGAACGGGGGGCAGCACACCTCCCAATACCTCCACAGCTCCTGGTCCCATTCAACTCCTCCGTGCACTCCCCTCACCGCACATCACTGGCCTCGCTCTCCTGCTCTCGCAAGTTCCCGGCAATCCCCACTTGCTCGTCCCACAGTCTCCGAGCGATAACGGGCGGGGCCGCCGCACTGCTCGACAGCTTATCGGAGCTCGCCCTCACGAGAAACAGCGCCAAAAACAGACGCCGCAATTCACCGCCAAACACGGACCCCACCAGGGGGGGGGGTCCTCACAGCCTCGCAGTCCCGTGCAGTGTGCCACACTTAACCATAAGTATTTTAAAGTTATTTATCCGTTCGACTGCGGAGCTCGCGACCTAGGCGTTCAGCCGGCCGCCATGTTCTCCTCTCCCCAAGCAGTTCAGGGTCGTACTAAATGTTGATGTGAAGTGGATGTTACTGTCACACAAATTTAGCCATTCTAAAAATTCCTGTAATATATCTTCAGTGTCTACCCATATGAAGAAGATGTCGTCTATAAAGCGTGACCACTTCCAAACTGTCTCAAAAAATGGGGCTATTTCGTTGTAAATGAACGTGTTTTCGAAATTGGCCATATAGATATTCGCAATCTTGGGGGCGCAAGATGCGCCCATGCTTACGCCCTTCACTTGTTTGTACATTTGGCCATTAAATTCAAACACGTTTTCCTCCAGGACTATTTTCAGACAGTTGATGATAAATAACTCATTGCAGTCTATATTCACACTCTGAATAAACCATTGCACAGCTTGTAGAGCTCCCGAAATTGGCTGTATAGGCTTTCGATATCCAATGTGACAAGATATTGTTGTTCTGGGTTGAATGGAACACCTTCAACCAAATTTATAATATGTCTAGTGTCCTGGACATATGCTGGAGTTTGGTGTATGTAGGGACGCAGAATTGCATCTAGGTACTTCGATAGTGGTTCAGTTATTGAACCTATCGTCGTAACTATGGGTCTGTACGGAGGATTAGTTTCATTTTTGTGAATTTTAGGTACTCCGTACATACTGGCCATTTTTGGAGTCTGGACGTTCATGTAGTCGTATTCTTTCTTACATATATGGCCCTCGCCAAGTGCTCTATCAGTCAATCTTTGAATTTTTATTTTGGTCTTGCTGGTTGGGTTGATCCCAATTTTGATATAAAAATTGGTATCATTTAGCATTTTTTCCATTTTAGATATGTAGACAGGGGTGTCAATGACTACAATGCCACCTCCCTTATCGCAGCTTTTTATAGTGATCTCAGAAGTTTTTTTCAGACTGAGAAGAGCTTGATGTTCCTCAATATTTATATTATAAGGTGTTCTAGGTATATATTTAGTTGCTGCAGTTAATTTTTGAAACACCACCTGTTCAAAAATTATTACTTCCGGTGGTATTTGTTCTGAGGTGGGAGTAAAGGTCGATTTTAATGCCAGTCCTGACCTATTAAGATCTGTGGACATGGGTGCTTGTTGGGCAAAGAATGACTTGAGCCTGACTTTCCTAAAGAATGCCATCAGGTCAGCAAAAAGTTCAAATTTATTGATGCCTGAATGCGGTACGAACGTTAACCCTTTAGATAGTAATGAGTATGTGGCTTCAGTCATATTCGCGGTACTCAGGTTAAATACTGGTATTTCTGTTATTCTCTCCAGTATTGTGCATTTCGCGTTACCAGGTATTGGTTCTGATTGGCTTGTTGATTGCCCCAGTAACGGGGTTGATACTGGGGGTCGCCAATTCCCCCTCCTCTGGTTGCGCCTGCCTAAAAAAGGTTGGGCCTGGTACATTCTAGGTGTGTAGCGTCCATTTCTGGTGTCAAATTGATGTCCTGCATTTTCACTGTCAGAATCTGACGTATCTGAGAACGCTGTCACTTTCCTACTGTATTGCCTATGTGTTGGTTGGTCCTGTTGTGGGCCATCTGTCTGTGTATAGTAATTCTCCGACAAATATCGGTAGGTGTTTTCCCTACTTGAGAATCTTATATCTTTTTAAGTTTGTCTGTCTTTCTTTTGTTTAGATATTCTGTATATGAGCGCATTTCGGCCTCTATTTCTTCTAGTTTTTTCTTTGCATCATCAATAGCTGATGTGTTTTTGATTTTGTTTTCTAATTCTAGAATTTCAGCCACCAACTGTTGTAACATTTCTCGGGCTGTTTCCACAATCAGCATCATTAGGTCTCTCGAACACCGTTTAGCGATCATCGGCCATTTTTCAAGGAATTGTTTTATTTGGACAAACAAACCAGGGATGTTTTTTATTCTTAAACCTTGCGGACTGACCCCAGCACTTAGGTATTCCAGCCTGAATTGTCCATGCAGTTTGATTCTTTTGGTTTTTTCTTAAGTGCCATTAATTTATCTAAGTCTTAATTCTTATCAGGGTTACTTGTAAGTTGATGACCAAAGTTACCTACACTGCCAACCATAGAAGCAAAATCATCATCTGTGAATACAAATGTTTGGCGATTGGCCATATTGAGGCAAGCAAATAAGAGCACAGAAGATAGAAAGATATACCAAGTAAAAAAGAGAGAAAAGAAGAACTGAGTGTACCTAAAAATAGTGTGATTTCAGTTCATATGTGCAAAAAATAATAATAAATAAATAAGTAAAGTGTCCCCACAGTGCAAACAGTATAGTCGAGTGTAGCACTTGATCCCTTCAAAACAGATTCAAACTGAACAATAATTCTGTGGCTTATTAGGCTCAAAAAGAACGTCCCCTCACAGGCAGGCTGTGAGAATAGTATTTTGGAAAAAATAGGGACCCCTACATACGAAGATTACACTTGCTAGCTGTAGGGAAAACAACATAAGGGGGAAGGAGAAGCTAGGACCAAGTATACAGTATTCAAAAAATCATTAATCTATCAGGACGACATATATTTAATCAAAATAACATTGTGCGTGTATTTTATCAAAAAATCTTTTTATTTTCATATTTGTTATTTTTAAGTATCAAAACATTTCCATTTCATTAAAATCATCAATGCATCAAACAAATTATATCATATATAACATAACCATATTGTTAGAGGAGATCATATTATACAATAAAATATTATATACGGTGCAACACTTTGTCACATGTATTGAGAACAGGGTCCAGGTGGTTCATGGACAGAAAGGAGGGCTGGCGGTAGATGGGAACTACACGCGTTTCGGCAGGTTGCCTTCTTCAGGGGACCGTCTCAACTTTCTCTGCATTGAATATATAATAAAATAATCTCAAAATTTATAGGCACATATGTTGATTATTTGTCCTGAAAGAATTTATTTGTTAATTTTATGAACGTTTAAACATAAATCGTTCTAGATAGTAGTGTTCAGTATGTCTTAAAAGGATCAATAAAGAACAGGGACACGTGAAGCTAGTGCATTTTAAAACCATATTCTAATTATAGAATATGTAGATAGCAGGAGAGGAGAAGGTGCAGTGACATGCTTTTTGTGAAAGGCACCTCCCAGTGATGTTGCTCTTTGCATTTCAAATCAATGCATTGAGAACCATATTTAAAACAAAGAAGGCATGCAAAAATAGTGTTTAGATTTCTTACGTTATGCAACAGCTATTTAAGGGAATAGAGAGTAGAAAAGAGAGGAAAATTAAAAAGGTGTCATAGTCACCTATTTTTGTATATATTCATTGGTTTGTAGGTGGTGAATACAGGTATTTCTACCTTCTGAAATTCCTGTGCGCTTGTTCAAAAAGGGCACTGAGGCCTGAAACACGATAATATATGTACCCTAGTAAATAATGGTATCCAATATATAGTTGAAATTCTTATACTGGTTTATAGTTGCTCATTAATAAATAACACTTATATACCTTTTAGGGAAAACGCGAAAAGGAATTTTGCTAATCCACGCGTCTTGTTCAAACTTCCAAGATAGAATATGTATTCTCCTTGACTTGTGTATATTGTGTGGTTCCTCTATGGGTACCTATTTATATATACAGGAAGAAAGATGGTTTAAATCCCTGATTACTTAGAGAAAAGGGGGTGAGAAAAGACATGTTACATAACTAGCCTTTGCGGGGCTGCCACCGCTATTTACAAATACCTATAAGGGGTCCCAATCTCGTAAAAAGTGGGATCCTGATTATTTTTGTTGTACTTCTCTTCATGAAGGGCGTGATGGTTATCACCAATCTCTTATAGTATACACTAATCCGACAACACTGGGCACTAACGGATGCATGGCGGGCACGGAACCCGACTACCAGACTATACTCCTTTCATTCCATTCCACACAACCTACGAGTACGCCTGGATCGATTTCTCTGCTCCGCCACAATACTCCCAAAAGTACAGCACACGGACTACTTAGGGAGAGTACTGTCGGACCACGATGCCCACATATTGACCCTCAGATGGAAGCCGCCCCATCCTCCCATACCCACCTGGAAATTACCACGGGATTGCCTCACAGATCAGGTGTTTAGTCACGACCATGGGGAACACATCCAAAGGCACTTCGCATTAAACACGGGTACGGCATCCTCTCGACTGATCGAATGGGACACATTCAAAGTGGTAGCGAGGGGCCTCTGCATACAACAGATAGTGGGGGTGCGCAGGACACTAGAGAAAACACTGCAGAAGGCGGAACAAACACTAGCGGCACTAACGAAAGAAGCTGATACAGGCAAGCCCACCACAAATCAAATGGCCATTGCTAAAACAATCTACGCGGAGACCCTGAGAGATCTTCGCAAATACAATTTTAGGGTCTACGCTTCTAAAGTGCACCGGGAGGGCAATAGAGTGGGAACGCTCCTGGCCTGGCTAGCCAAGCAAAATTCAGATGTAAAACCAATTACGGAAATAGCAGACAACTCTGGTGTCCTCTGGCACTCACAACTAGATATTCTACGCATATTCCATGACTACTACTCTGACATTTACCGAGCCCCAGAGCAACGCAACCATCAAAAGATTAGCAGATTCCTGAACCCACTACAACTGCCCCAAGTCCCCCCGCGGACAAAAAAGCACTAGAGGGGAAGATCAAGCCCGCAGATATCTCCCAGGCGATTAGAGCATTAGCACGCAACAAAGCGCCAGGGATGGACGGCTTTCCACTTGAATATTATAGCACCTACACGACCCAATTGATCCCCCACATGGTGACCATGTATAACGACGCACTAGACAACGGCGAACTCCCAGGCTCCCTTAGGGAATCGATCATAGTCACATTTCTAAAACCACACAGAGACCCCACGCTCCCCTCCTCATACAGACCAATCACTCTCCTCAACGCAGACTGTAAGATACTGGGCAAATTGCTAGCGGACCGATATGCCCAAATCCTGACACCATTGATTCACCCAGATCAATGTGGATTTGTCCCACGCCGTAACACATCGCAGAACCTACGCAGATTATTTCATGTCCAAGACGGGGTGAGGCGCGATTCCCTAATGCAGCGTGTCTGATCCTGGACCTCGAAAAGCCTTCGATACACTGTTATGGCCGTACTTATTTGCGATCCTTCGCAAAAGCAATATAGGGCCTACACTGACGGCCTACACGAAGCTCCTCTACTCAGGCCTTACCTCACGAGTCAGAATAGGCAAATACATCTCTTCCCCGTTCGTTATCGAAAGGGGAACCAGACAGGGATGCCCACTGTCTCCCCTCCTGTTCGCCCTAGCGGTGGAGCCCTTGGCGATGCGCTTACGACAGGAGGGTGAAAGCTGGGGTATTCCGCTTGCAGACACGGTGCACTGCGTGTCCCTATACGCGGATGACCTTTTAATTTATGTCCGTGATGCCACCCAAGACTTGACGCCTATCTGGTCAGCATTAAGGGAATTTGCTGCGGCCTCCGGCCTTCAAGTTAACTGGGACAAATCCACCCTATATCCGCTGAGTCCATACTTGGCCCCATTCGAAATCCAGATCGGACCTAAGACACTTACATGGAACGCCGTGGCGCCCAGATATCTGGGGGTGAGACTGTATCATTCCCCGGCAGACCTGTACGAAGGGAACCACCGCAGGGCGTTAGCAGGGATAAGATCGGCAGTGGGATTTTGGAAAACATTACCCCTAGCCCCCATTGGGCGAGTAGCACTTGCAAAAATGATCATGGTCCCCAGGCTACTTTACCACTTCGCCAATCTCCCTGTTATACCGCCACGCCCATTCTTTAAAGAATTAGATACCCTGCTTGCCGAGCTGATCTGGGGAGGAGGTCGACACAGGGTGGCATTGTCTACGTTATATTTGCCCACGAATCAAGGGGGATTGGGAGCACCATCTTTTGAGGCATATTTCCTAGCGGCCCAGCTACAGTGGTTGTCACACTGGACAGCAGAACGTCACACCGGGAGACCACTACGGGAGGGGCCGTATACCGCTCCCGGCAATCCATAGAATGTTACTACCAGGCACTAAACCCATGTGCTCCCGACCTCTCCAGCTGTCCATAGCTCGTAAATGCATGATGCGATCCATCGCATGTCCAAGGACAGACCCCCGTACTCACCCCTCCTCCCACTGGTGGGCTTCCCTAGAAAGGAGAAATATTATACTGCTGGTGCTTTCCAAGTCTGGACCGACCTGGCAGTCACAGAGATAGGATCCCTGTTCGAAGAGGGCCAACTTCAGACATACGCCCAGATGGCTGACCATTGCGGCCTCCCGCCAGGCCAGTTTTTAACACACAGGCAACTCATAGATAGTAGCCGCCGCTACTGGGACCCAAATACGGGGAGCCTCCGACACACCCAGTGATACATACCATTCTGCACATGGGAGCGGGCCGACACCTGGTTACGTGGCTTTATAAGGCCATCCGGGAATTGATACTCACCCCATTACAGTTATTACGTCAGACTTGGGAGACAGAGATGGGAAGAGTGTTTAACGACAAAGAATGGGACACAGCTTTAGAATACCCCAAAAAGGTCTCCAGGAATGCGCGTTTCAAGAATATTCAATTCAATGTCCTCCACAGAGCATACCTCACACCACACCGCCTCCACCGTTTTTATCCAGATACACACTTTGCATGCCCCAGATGCCTTAGGCCCGAGGCAGACTTTAAGCACATGTTCTGGGATTGCCCTACCATCCAGGACTACTGGGACCAAGTTCACCAGATGCTTAGGGCAACGACCAATAGCACAACTATGTCCACATGGGAAGCCTGTGCGCTCGGGATCTTCCGCAGGCGGAAGACCGAAAAATTGCAGAACCGCTTTGCATCCCTCGCCATTTTATTAGCAAAACGGGGAATAGCCATGCATTGGCGGACCCCAACGGGACCCCCGGTAGCAGCCTGGAAGGGCGCCATGAAAAATGGGGTAGGGCGGAGGAGGAGGTATTAAGGGAAGAGGAAGTCAGGGGCGCCCGTAAGCACCCCATCTCTTTAGATTGGGCGCAGTTATTACACACATTCACACATGAAGCGACTCCGGTGGAAGTACCAGCAGACTCCCAATCCCAGACCCCACCTTTGCCCCCTGCTGAATCCGCAGCACCAGTCCCACGACAGGGTTCACCAGACTAGATACAATGCTCTACTAGAGTCATGCCGGGAGCTCTACACCCATACATGGTGGTAACCTACAGAGAGGCTCTAGCCCTTCCCCCCCTCCGCATACGTACCATCACACATACGTGCTGGTACATCACACGAAGACAACAACACTGTCCGCACAGTCGATAATTCCGACACCCGGTCCGATAGCTCCCCAATGTTCCCCCTCGTTTTTATTTCCCCTCATTGTTGACAGTTTACTAGTTCACATCAGCAGTTACAATCCAGAGGACAGTTATCAGGGACCACATTTAGGCAAGATTAGACACGATGACACTGGGAAGAACTACATAAGAATAGACCAATAACTCATGCCCATCAGAGACAAGCTCAACCAGAGCATTAGAAACTTCCACAGAGAAACATAACCAGAAGGAGGGTTCCTTCCAGAAATTGTATTCAATGTCTGGGGTTTATAATGGCTATGAGGCAGTAGAAATAGCATGTAAGTACTTACAATCCCAACCGCTGGTATGTGTCAATACATGTTAATGATGTCAGATGTCAATCTGTGATAAGTAATGAAATGTAAAAATCCCAATAAACAAATTTAAACAAAAAAAAGTATACACTAATCCGACTTCAATGCTGAAAGAACATACATGGGGAGTAAGAAAAGGAAGATTGTAATACTTATTAAATATCCCTAATGCATGTATGTACCTAAATGACCTGGTTAAGTATGTTATACTATAGTTATACTTACTCTTTTTTTATATACCCCAGACAGGCGGATTGACCCTCCAGACAGATTATATGATTTGGATATACAAATTGAGGGTGACATACAGCACTCTATTAGAGTAATATTTTGGAAGGTTTGGCATTGTCATATGACATCCTTTTAGTGGGGGTCAATTGGCCCCCGCAATTTGTCCAAACATCCCCACACGGTGAGCATGGTGAGCATGTACTAATGCTATCATTTTACGCGCTTGCCCCTGATAAAGTCAAACAAGCTCATTCAGTGGAATGGGCTCTTGTACAAGCCCCAGCCTTATTGTGCAATCATGTCAGCTGGGATAAGGACTCTCCTCATCATATAATACCCATAAGGTCCAGCGCACAAGTGCAACCACAATACCCTGTAAAACCTGATGCTAAAGCACCTGTTATAGAAATTCTCACCCAATTGGAGTACCAGGGGGTTATTGAGCCCTGTGTCTCTTAAATGAATAGCCCCTTTTTTCATGTCTTAAAACCAGATCATTCATATCGCATAGTTAGACTGCAGTCATTTAAACAGTCATACATGCACATTTGCAACACAAAACACACACACTACGGCACTTATTAATAATATAATCTGTAAAAACTGCAAAACAACCTTGGATGTTTCCTATGTTTTTTTTGCCAAAATATAGAGCCTGAATGTAAAGAAAGGACTGCCTTCTTGGCGCTTGGTTTTCAGCGTCGCTTTTCCTGACTCCATATGGGGTATAAGAACAGTCCTGGACTGTTTGCTACCCGCAGAGTGTCGATTCTACATGATATTGATCCTGATGCATTGTCCTGTGTCGATGATATCTACCTAACGGATGATGAACTTAACATACACTTAGCCAGAGTGGATCACATAATATTGGGATTTACTCAATCTGGCTCCAAGTTTAACTTTAAGAAATCTAATATAGCGTTTCTAAGTGTCCTCTTTTTGGGATATGAACTTACCCATGAGGGAAAAAGCCTTGCACCACACTTCTTAGAGAAGTGTGCTCTAGTGCTACCTCCACATACTCTCAAGAAACGGCAATCCTTGTTAGGATTCCTTAATTATGGCAGAACTTATATACCTGATTATGCACAGTGCATCAAATCACTATATAAACTAATACACCCTGATTTTTCCAGTTCACATTGGACATCAGAACATACAGACCCACTCAGTTCACTCAAAACTGACTTGCTTGCAACATGTCACTTATATACACATGTAAATTCCACAAAACTAATCATCTGTAATTGTGGGTGCTATTGGCTTTACCTATATCACCTTTAACAAAGGTGAAACAGTGACGATTGCATATAAATCATTATTATATTTCAATGCGGAAATGAGTTTTGCATTCACTGAAAAAATACTGACTGCTGTGCAGATGGCTATTCTTAAAAAGCGAAGCAAAACCAAAGGGGATGATGGACGGAGTGTTGAACATTGCAAGCACTCACCCCCAGTCAACTGATCTGGGTTTAATCCATCATCATTCTTTAGCTCACTCCGCCACCCCAGTTCAGACATGGCTATATGCAAATCAGTCTGACCCTGTGCCTCATGGGAACAGTCCAGCCCGAACTGCCAAGCCATGTATTCCAGGATGCTTTTTTCCGGTCCAGGGAAGACATGCCTTGGCAGTTCGGGCTGGACTGTTCCCATGAGGCACAGGGTCAAGACTGATTTGCATATAGCTGTGTCTGAACTGGGGTGGCGGAGTGAGCTAAAGAATGATGATGGATTCAACCCAGATCTGTGACTGGGGGTGAGTGTCTGAAAAGTTTCAGTGCTCCGTCCATCATCTCCTTGTGTTTGCTTTGTTCGCCCTTAGTTGGCAGGGTATGCCCAGACGTGGGTCCCTTGCTCACTTTGCCACTGGAATCAAGCTAGCCTGGCTGATGAGGGCTGTTAGCCCGAAACTGGTCCCAGGATGCTTTTTTCCGGTCCAGGGAAGACATGGCTTGGCAGTTCGGGCTGGACTGTTCCCATGAGGCACAGGGTCAAGACTGATTTGCATATAGCTGTGTCTGAACTGGGGTGGCGGAGTGAGCTAAAGAATGATGATGGATTCAACCCAGATCTGTGACTGGGGGTGAGTGTCTGAAAAGTTTCAGCGCTCCGTCCATCATCTCCTTGTGTTTGCTTTATTCTTAAAAAGCGGTCATTTGCACAAGGAAAACGCCTTATTGTTGTTACTCCTGTTCCAGCCTTAGAGGCTGTCACAAAAGCTAGCATTCCAAATGCAAAAGCCCTCCATCCTAGATGGATCCAAAGGGCAACATTCTTAACAGCTATGGATGTGGACTTCATCTTTGACCCGTCTTTACAGATACAAGAATTTCGTCAATATGAGTATGTTTGTCTCATGCCCAACAGTGTTTTGCCTCTTGAGTAGTATAAATATGTAATTTATACTGATGGTTCAGCCCAGCCTGTTATAGGAACCAAGCACCAATATGCAGTGGCGTGCACCACTGTCTTTGGTGTGATGTTAGATTGAAAATTCCAATTACAAAAAACTCGCACATAGTCCTTAGGGGAATGCACTGCACAGTTGGCTGAACTGAAAGCATTACTCCTTGCACTAGAACATACGGATCCTGAATTCCCCACACTTATAGTGTGTGATTCGTATTACTGTGTCTAGTCTTTTAATGACAATTTACATTACTGGTGCCAAAATGGATTCAAAGATTCTAAAGGCAACACAATAAAGCACAAAGTGCATTGGGTGAAAGTAGCTGACCTGAAAGATAGGTTGCCATGTACTCATACCATACATATGTTGAGTCATCAACGTGTGGGAACACACGTTGTGGGGAATTCTCTGGCTGATGAAGCAGCCAAATCTGCAGTTGTGACTGCAACAGTTGCTGTGATTAGCCGTTCTCATATGAGGATAGATGATGACATACTGGCTGCCGTTGATGCTAACCGAGACAGCAAACTTTTACCTAGGGGCTTTTCAGCTAAATATACATATTATTTAAGTGAACAGAAAGTTCCCTTTGTTACAATTCCAGGAGTTGGTGATCATTTGATTCTCAACCTAAGCCACAGACTAGCTTTAGTGATAGCTGCGCATGAAGGTGTTGCTTCTGCACACGCAGCTGTGGCGGCTACAATTTCGTTGCTACAGCAATGTTATTGGTGGCCTGGCTTATATCAAGAGGCCAAAAAGTATGCTGTTTGTTGTGACATTTGTCAACAAATTAAAGCATCTACTTTCGCTCACCCACCGCAGACACACCTGTTGATTTCCAACGAACCGTTCGGCTGCATTCATCTGGACGATTGTGGTTCTCTTAATTTGGTTGGACCGTTTAAATTTATCTTAGTTGCTGTTGACTCGTGCTCAAGGTTCCTCTAGCTCTCGCCACCGCATTCGGCTGATGCTTGCACTGTTATTAAAGATTTGCAAGTCATTACCAGGACACATGCATGCACCGCATTCCACTTGGACCAGGGCCCTGCTTTTACCTCGAAAGCGTATAGGGATACTATGGCTTCCCTGGGTGTACAGGTACATCACTCTTCTCCATATCAACCCAAAGGCAATTCTATTGTGGAAATGATGAACTATGACTTAAAGCAGTCCTTAACAGCTAGCATATTAGATACAGGGCGTAGTTGGATTCACCACCTATATGGGGTACAAAGAGCACTTAACAATCTCCCTAAAAGATTGTTAAGTGCTCAAGTGCAAGACCGCATATGAGGTCCTTTTTGGAATCAAAATGTACGTTCCAGACCTTGACAGTCCAGACGTTGTGGCGACAGCCACGCCCTTTGACGTAAATGATTGTGCTGTCTTACAGGATCTACAAAACCTCTGTGACAACCAATCCAATGAGCAGTTGTAGATGTCTGCCTCTGCATGAATTAAAGAGAAGCCACAAGTTGGGGATCTTGTTTGTGAAAAGGTTGCGGTGAAAAGGGGCTTGGCCCATCAAACGGTGCACCAGTGCCAGTCCTTGGCATTCAAGGTACAAGAACTGTAATTTTGCCACCGCTCGCTGGTTCTAAAGACAATTGTTTTGTCTCCATTGTTCACATCAAGTTACATCATGTGGCTGATTCTAAACAGTAGGCCACGAGGAGTTCTTGGTAGTTGCCTAACTCCTCTCACTACCATACAGTAAATTCCTCTGCAGCTTGTGAGCACCACCAAAGCTGTTTCTCCCCAGCTGGTGGGGGCAGAGAATGAACTTCATGTAATTCCTAATATTGCTACAAATGCCAGCAACACGACTGAAGTGAGTACTGTAGTTACTACTGCGTCTTCTGCAGCTGATGTCGTTTATACTGATCCACCTCTAGTGGAACCTACCAGATCTCTTACTGTATCTGTGCCTCCTGTTTTTCAACAAACTGCTTCTGGTTATTATTTGGAACAGATGATTTTTCATCCGATTCTTTTGATAGTTCCTCTGTTTTAGACACTCCGCCTACATAGGCCTGTGCTTTCTTTTCATGGCAGAAACACACTTATCTGGTGCCTCCTTGGATATATGTTTGGATAATACTTTCCTTGATTTTTTTATTTCTATAGATTGGATTCATGGCTGTTTTCTTCTTGCTGATAAATGGCCATTACCTTTCAGATTGCTCTGCCACAGAACTGGTCGACGAGGTATTGATCCCTCATTCATCTTCATATAAGCTAAAAAGAGACTTGCCTCTTGTGAACATTTCAGCTGTTCCAGTAACTAATGGAACTGTTTGGGATAAAGTAACACATGATATATTCAGTCATACATAAAGGCTGCAGATTCCTTATGTTTTTAGGGTTTCTATTGGTGATGCAATTGTATCTGGGTTACATTCTGATAATTAGAATGTTGAGACTGTAAACTCCATGATCTTGGAGCTGGACTGCTACACTGTTTCTGAATCAGTGGATCTGTATTTAAATTCTGCTAGGGTGAAATGTTCTGTTACCATCATTATGGAGATCATTATTTACATTGAGCTAATGTTCAAAGCACAATTTTAAATTACACACAATGGGAACATTGTCCAACTCCCCCGAAAGGGAGCTCAAAAACATTTGGGATAAATTCACATATTTTTCAGGATATGACACTGTAGTAATCTGCTCCTGGTGGGGCATATATTGGAACTTATTAAGATGTAACTTGGAGTATAAACTACTACCTACAAGAGCTGCCTACGAGACTTCTTTGATTATTACAGACACATCAGACCCTAAATCTTTTTATCTTAAACTTGTCCCTACACCACCAAAGAAATATTTGCTCACACAAACCAAACCAATATGTAAAGATTCTTTTGTCATACAATTAGCTGCGAAAGGATATGACTTTTGGAAGGATACTATGGACATGAAATCAACTTGGAGTACCAAATCCTGGCAGGATCAGGGTACAGACATCTTATTTCGAGCCTGCTTAATTCAAACACAAATAATTTTTCTGAAACATACAGTTCAGCAGACTATGTCTCTAGGACTGGCTAAAATTAAAGCCATGAACTCGCCA
Source organism: Calotriton arnoldi (assembly GCA_963921515.1). Classification (NCBI taxonomy): domain Eukaryota; kingdom Metazoa; phylum Chordata; class Amphibia; order Caudata; family Salamandridae; genus Calotriton; species Calotriton arnoldi. The sequence goes on from CAWUFW010000588.1 coordinate 3,936,091, forward strand.
GACATTGCTTCCATTGCCTGTTTTGAGAATTGGCAACGTTTAAGGAATTACACTGAAGAACAACTCGATAGTATGTTGCGAAAGGATACATTTAACTCCACACTTTCAAGTCCTGACGGATGGTTATTGTGGCCAGTAGACACAAATGATTGTTATGCTCATTTTTTTAATTCCACACTGGGGTTTAAGGCCAGTAGACCCGACCCTCAGTATTTCCAATCTCAACACTCAGGGATGGTCACAACCTATTTGGTAGGGAACCTGTGCCAACAATGGTTGGAACATTCCACACTGTCTGCAGTAAAACAACATCTTTCCCTCCTGTCAGAAAACATGGACATATCAAATTTTTTATTGGGTCCTAAGTCTACACATTCAAAAAGATTTATTTATGCCACATATAATGAAATTTGGAATTGATCACAAATGGAAGCTGCCACACGTTTAAGACAAATTGATCAAGATAATTTGGATAAAGAGCTTGCTGTTGTTGATGATAGTATTAGTGTGTTGTCTTCTCGCATTTACAAACTGAATAACATTGTTTTGTCTGTTATTGATATCATGCAAAGTGACATGTCTTCATTGTACCATGGGCAAAGTCAGCTTAGATCTATCATGAAGTTTAGTTGGACACACCAGTTCCTTAAAAATGGCCACATGCCATGGTGTTACCTTAATTCAACGCAGCTATTCTTGCCTTTCAACCTGACATGTAAACACCGACTCATAGCCAAAAAAGATGCCACATACACAATGTTACATCTCGAGAAGTTAAAACAGCTCCCATTCACAATAGCAGAGATGCCCTCCGCTGTCTGGTTAATACATGGGTTAATATCTTTGCCAATTTCAACATTTCAGTTAACAGCTTGTATGAAACATTTCCCGGTGGGTAGGTATGAACCCCTAGAAGGCAGTTTCATTCATGAATTATGGTCAATCCCATTTTCTTATTGTTGTAAATGAGCCATCAAAGAGATCTTCCTCACTGGAAAGATATTCGACTCTTCTGTCGGACATTCACTCGTTTCTAAACGCATCACCATTCACGGCGCATGTAATGCTTCAGTAGAGAATTTGGGCTGTTTTCTAAAAGGAATACCAGCCCCTTCAATTATTCCCCTCATAACTGTCCTTTCAAATGGAAGCTATCTAATGTTAAGCGACCAGGACTCTTGTGGAACGAAGGTCGGGATCCCATATATTTTATTGGTCTCCCAGATAGTGACCTGCTGCAATAACGTTCTATTTCCTCTGACACATACAGCTTCTGATAGTATATTGTGGCCTTCAATTCCAACTTTGAAGGTAGATTCTAACAAGCTAAGCCGACTCAAAGCCCTACTGTTTCAAAAAGATGTAGCATTAACAGCTGCTCGAGAAACTTTTGAATTGCAGGTTGCAAGGACGTCCAGTGAAATACAGTTCTTGTTAAACACAAATCTTCCAATACATTTCGGAGAGCTAGTGCACCGCATTTTTAATGCATCCAATTCCGCCGATATAGCACACTTTTTTAAAGTTATTAGGACTGGCTTATTCAATTCTTTCCAGAAAGTCTTTGGAGTAATACCGGCCTTTAGGCATTTACTATTTTCAAGTGTATTCGGGGGCATACCTTTGGTGTTATTCCTCATTTGTGTTTGTTCTGTTTCAAAGCCCACTGGTAATGGAACTACAACCAGTCCAGTAGAGCCATGAGTGCATGCTATGATTCTTTGAATCCCCTTGCTCTAGGAACTGAACACTGACTGGTCATTGTCATTCCAACAATGTTGCTTACCTGCATACAACCTGTGTTTCATTACCTGTGGTGCCCCTTCGAATGGGCACTGGATGTCTGTGTAGCTCTGAAAATGTTGGTTCTTGCGGATATGAACGTGTTGATGAGTCCCATAACGGCCCATTTTTTAAGTTGTCCAATGAACTTGCGGCTGCATCAAGATGCATGGTTCGAGCCACTCCCTCCTTGGGAGATGGGTGCTTTAACACCAGGATTACCAAAGTCTGGCTCTAATACCACAGATGCAGAGCAGCAGGCTACTTCCTCAGCATCGACTGATAATGAGGATCATCTCTGTTCTTTGGAGCTTTTAAACGGGGCAATTGCGGAATCATCGTGTGCGGAGACAGAATCCGCTCTGAATTCACTAACCATTGATCTTGAGGAAGAAATCTTGGGTGCCTCCGGATCTACTCAATTTGACCATATTTTCGAAATTGTCATATTGCATTTTTTACACAGATTATAATTTTTGATAACATGTTTATTAGCATTGCATTGCGCTGAATTTGCTTAGCTTCTGTCTTTTATTATTTTGTTAGTCGCTAGATTACTTATCAGACCAAGGAGGATGTGTAGTAAGCTTACTTTTGGACCTACTTTGGTTCTCCAATAGTTTAGGGTATTACACGTGTTAGGATGCCTTTGCTTTGCACAGACACATAAAATATATGTGTTTTGTGACAGGATATTATTTTAGAAACTCACTGCCAATGTTATTTGTTATTCAGTTATTCTTCTCGGGATTTAGTCTGAACATTTTGTACAAGGTCGAACAACCTGGTGTACTGTTTTCTTGTGCTCGGCCAGTAACTTCTCCTAACGTTTTAGACACAACACGATAGCACAGCTGCTGCTTTCCAACACATTAGTTCTTATCATATAAATTGTGTCTTGCCCCCTTCAAAAACAGAGAGGAGAATTCCAGCAGAGAGACCAGGTCTTGGAACAGGTGCACCAGCCTTGCGTAAACTGAGTTTACACTCATGATGCAGACCACCTAACTACAAATACCAGTTAGGGGTTCTGGTACTAATTCCAGAGATCACTGATATATCCCTGTGCTCACATAGTGAGGGTAGGCCTAAACAGATACATAATTTGCCATTGTAGGGCTATTATTGTATACATTTGGCTTGTAATGTTAATTACTCTGCTTAGTTGTATATGTTTTCTAATCACAGCAAAAGTGATTCACAATAGACTACGATAGTTTCAATAAATATTGGAAACTTTTGTTGTGTCTTTGTTTATTATGGGCATGCATGAGTGAGAAACGAAAGGTGATGATCTGTTTCCATGGTTCCCTTGGGGACTAGAGGGTCATGTTCTAGGCTGCCAAATCACCTGTTACTCTGGGAAGGTTAGGAGTTCAGGTGAGGCACTGTGAGCTAGTCGGATTTGGGCCTACAGGTAATGATGCTCTAGAGTGACTCAGTCACTACATTCTGACATCCTGTTATCTTAAGGCACAGTTCTGTTTTTCTGCAAAATCCCTGAGACACAAACAGTAATAGAGTGAAAATACAGCACAAGCAAAATCCCACACAAATTTTAATACATTTTAATAAATTAAACAAAACAGCAAAAATCCATTCAGTAGAACCAGAGATATGCAATTTTAAAGATATCAGTGAATATAGCGCTGAAAAGCACCAAGTGCCAACTGTGGATATCTAGTCGTGCCAGACAGGGACTAAGTCACAAGTTCAGGCTGACTGCAATGGAGTACGGGCCAGCTACAGGGACCCATTTAGGCCCGCTGAACAAGAGTACCTTACATCCTGGTTCAATTAAACAAGGATTTATAAAGCATGGCAAATCACCCTTGAGGGGCCCAAGGCACTGGAGTTGCTAGCTGCTTCGTGGTGATCCTGTTCTTTCAAACAGTCAGGTCTTAAGCCCTCTCCTGAATTCCCAAAGCAATGAGGCGGTCCTGAGGTGCAGGGGAAGGGTGTTCCAAGCTTTGGCTGTGTGGTGTGAGAAAGAGCGTCCACCGCTGTTGCTTCAGAGGATCCGGGGCGTTTCTGCGAGGAAGAGGGAGGTGGATCATAGGTGTCTGGTTACTTGGTGGAAGGTCATTCATTTGTTGATGTCTTCTGGTCCTTCATTGTGCAGGGCTATGTATGCATGGGTCAGCATCTTGAACTGGCATCTCTTCTGGATCGGGAGCCAGTGCAGCTTCTTGAGTGGCGGTGTGATGTGGGTCCATCTGGGGAGGTCAAGGATGAGTCTTGCTGCAGAATTTTGCATTGTCTGTAGTCTTTTTCGGAGGCGTGTGGTGATTCCTATGTAGAGTGTGTTCGCATAGTCCAGCCTGCTGGTGACAAGGACCTGTGTGACAGTCCTTCTAATGTTGACTGGTAGTCATCTGAAGATCTTGCGGGGCATGCGTACGGTGTTGAAGCAGGTGGAAGAGACTGCGCTTATCTCTTTTAGCTTGCTGTCCAAAATGATGCCGAAGTTGTGGGCGTGGTCTGCCGGGGAGGGGGATGGGCCGAGTTCAGCAGGCCACCATGCGTCGTTCCAGGGCGAGATATTGTTTCCAAAGATGAGGACTTCATTCTTTTCCGTGTTGAGCTTGAAACGGTTGTCCTTCATCCAGTCAGCGATGTTCATCATACATCTGTGGAAGTTGGCTCTGGTGGTGGAGGGGTCTTCTGACAGCGGGGGGATGAGCTCGGTGTTGTTGGTGTAGGAGATGATGTTGAGTCCATCGAGGAGCGTTGTGAGATCCTGTGATGAGGATGTGTCATGCAGCCGAGGTGGTGCATTCATTCTGAGGAGCATGTGAAGCTGCAATGCGGGGGCCTGCTTCATCATCAAAATCCTGTCAATGAGGGCTTTGATGCGAAGTCCGGCATCAAGGATGCGTTACACAGATGACGTGATGCATTGGTTCCAAGGGGCTGGGGGCTAGGGGCTGCGATGCGAGAACCTGCGCTGTCATCAAGGCTGCCATCGACGAGAGATTTGAGATGCGAGGACCTGCATTGGTTAAGCTTTGCACAGCGGCGGTTCCGATGGGGGCTGTGAGGTCAATGCAGAGTCCTTGCGCTGAGAGAATCCTCGCAGCAGAGGCGATGTGTCTATTCTACTCAGGTATGCGCTGCACAGTAGAGGTGATACATCAGTTCTGCTGGATCCACAGATGGGCTGGCAAAGCACCTTCATGCCCACTTCCAATAGTCCAGGGGGCACCACTTGGTAGGGTAGGACTCACAGATGAGAGAGTCCAGGTGCTTGGTTCAAGGTTGTTGGCACCTTCTGTCCCCGAGGCTCTAGTGAGGAGGCGAGCCAACTAGCCCTTGGAGCCACTCTGGGATCCTGAGTTCAACAGATGCATGTACAGTCCTTCTCAACCAGGCAAGAGTACAGCAGCTCAGCACAGCCATCAGGGCAGCAGTCCTTCAGAGCAGCAGTCTCGCAGAGTGGCAGTCCTTTTAGCAGCACAGCAATCCTTATTCCTGGCAGAGTCTCCACAGGTTCAGATGTGTACTGATAAGTTGGTGTCTAGTGGGTGAACAGCGTTTATTTCGCATGCGGAACAACGCATGCCATAACAACGCGGTCGTTACAACGACCGCGTTGTTATTTCGCATACCGTTACAACGCAAGTCGGAAAAACGACTTGCGTTAGGGGCGGAAGGTGTTGGATTTAAAATCCAACACCTTCCCTAGTGTCCGCACAGACTGGAGTTGGAATAGTAAATTATACTATTCCAACATCCAGCGCCCCCTACAGCAAGTCGTGGTTCTGACTTGCGTTGTAACGGTATGCGAAATAACAACGTGGTCGTTGTAACGACCGCGTTGTTATGGCATGCGTTGTAAACGCATGCTAAAAAAACGTATATATTCGTCTAGTGTCCCATATTTATAATTGTGCTTTTCTTTGAAGAGGGAGACGCTTATAGAGTTTTCCCTTTGAAGTCCACAGGTTTCCTGTCCTGGCTACAAACTAACTACAAGGGGTATGCAATCCTTCGTGAGGAGGCAGGGCACAGCCTATTCAAGTGTAAGTAGGGCTATTCCAAGCTCCGTCTTCCCATCCCGCAGTGATGGCCCATCCCAGCACACCTAAGCTGTCTATTTTGTGTGGCTGGTTAGGAGGAATACATAAAGCCCAACTGTCAGCTACACCCAGGCATGTGACCCAGAGACAGGCTGCAGGCACTAAATGGCTAACTTGCATATCTTCGGTTCTACTGATTGTTTTTTTGTTTTTTTGGTCTGAAGTTTTTTATTAAAATTTACTCTATCTTTCTAAATTGGTGTGGGATTTCCTTTGTGTTGTGGTTTCACTTTATTACTGTTTGCGTACATAATTTATACATTGCCTCTACGTTAGGAATGACTGCTGTGTGCCAAGCTACCAGAGGGTTGAGCACAGGTTAAAATGGGGTATGCTTGTTCCTCACCCTGACAAGGATTATGGTTCCTGCTTTAGTAGGGTTTTACTCCCCTCAACCAGTGACCCAAGTTTTCACAGGCTGATTCACAGAGCTTAAACATTATCAGCCTGAATGGGAAGGCTCTTAATAACCGGAAGGACATATTGGTGGGTGGGTTAGAGTATCAGAATTCTTTAATTATATTCCTTCAAGAGACTCATTTCAAGAGGGGAAAAGAGAATAGGTGTTAAATTGGGGGCTGGTGTGAGGTTGGGGGAGGCAGAGGATGCTGTGAAGGTAGGAGAGGGTAGTCTCATAACAGAAGGAGCTCCCTCCTTTCAAGAGGAGGTTGGGTGGGACTGTGGCCCAAGGCCTTACTTCTTTTGCAGCCCGAGCTAAAAGCAATTATGCCAGGCTGTTTTTCTGGCCAGTAAAATCAGGTCTGGTCTGTGCCCGGAAAAACCAGGTGAGGAAACATCAGGGCTGTTGTAATCAGGTAGAGCGGTATCCCACCCATGGATAACGTGTCACCCAACTCATATTTCGTCCCTGTGTGGTTAAAAGGGTCACATTTGTCAACCACAAGTGTTACAGACCATAGAGTAACACTTTTCTGCTATCAAAGATTCCCAGGTTTGATTCTGTCAACAAATGTAGTTCAGAAGGCTCACTAATTTATTGTACAGTGTCGCATAGACGAAGACGTTTTACAAATAATCAGTTACTACAGGCTCTGTTCCCGATGAATGTGCACTACTTTATAATTTAGCCACCCGACAGCTGTTCATCTCGCCTAAGATTATTATTGGAGGACATTTCCTTCAATATGTCATTCTTGATTCTTTAAATAGGCGGTGAGTACAAAATTAACCTCATACTGCAGATGCTTTAGCGACGTTATCTGGTGAATTTGAATTAGCCGCTCCTTGGCGACATGAGTACCCACAGTTTAGGTAACTAATTGTACTCTGTACAAACAAATAGAGTATTTGTTTGCATGTTTTTAATGGCCATGCCACAGTGATTTTGGTTTCTAGTTAAAATGAACAAAGGCTTTTTCACTAGACCAGTTTGGAAATTTCAGAAACTATTTCTGTTATTAACGAATTTTGTGATAGTATTTAAAGGGCCATTCCAGGGCATTCTCAGGAAAACAAGAAACTACTGATCCAGCACATGCCTGTGAATCTTTTAAGGCTACAATGTGGAGACAGATTATTGCCTTCTCTACCTAAATGAATGCCTTAAAGCTGGTACATTGACAAAAGCTGCTGGAGGAGATAGAACGAGCCACGGATAATTTTCATTCTATGCCTTCCTCCTCCTCGCGAGTCCCTTTATGCCCTAGAAACAACTCATTTTGCCTTGAAGGAATTTACATTGTCAACAGGAATTGCTTGATTCTAATACCATATGTCCGTGGGTTTATGAAGAAGATAAAAGAAGAATTACATTACTAGCGCAGATGTCACTGGATAATACAAACGCATAAGCTAATATAGATAGTATTTAACATCCTGTGATTTGGATCTATACTTATGACACAAATAGGGTTAATGAAATAATTTTTAGCACTATAGTGAAATCCATAGAGAAGGTCATCTGGTTTTCTTAGAAGGAATGGAGAGTTCTTGGCTCAGATGTCCATTCCCAGACTTGACAGTGATGTGGGTATCCAACTTTCTCTCTTTTTCGCGGAAGTTCTTTTGTTTTCCAAGACCAGCAGAGAAGATGGCTAAACTGCTGAATAGTATATTGCATTCTCAGCGCTATTTTTTCGAATCTTGCCCTCATCATTCGTTAATATTTTAGAGAGGATATTATCCAGCCATTATTTTGTGTAAGTGACCAGGTTTTCTCAAGCCAAACAAATCTGCTTGTAAGCCTAGCTTGTATTGTACTATAACCCATTTAATTTCTTGTTGGATCTGGCCCTTTTTCCAGGGTTATCCCCAAACTTTTTGCCTTCTTTCTCCTATTTTTTCTGACCTGTTTTTGTTGGCTCTAGGACTCTGGGCTCTTTACCACTGCTGATTAGTGTATATGGTCTCTGTCTAAATTGTAATGGTGATTGGTTTGTCCAAGATTGGCATATTTGTTTTACTGGTTAGTCCCTAGTAAAGTGCACTGTGTGTGTCCAGGGTCTGTAAAACAAATGCTACTAATGGGCCTGCAGCACTAATTTATGCCACCCTCATGTGTAGCCCTATTAATCATGTCTCAGGCCTGCCACTGCAGTGTCTGTGGGTGCAGTTTAAACTGCCATATCGACCTGCCAAGTGTACCCACTTGTCAGGCCCAAACCTTCCCTTTTTCTACATGCAAGGCATCCCTAAGATAGGCCCATGGTAGACCCATGGGCAGAGTGCAGTGTATGTGGGAAGGACATGGTAATGGTGTGTTTTACATGTCCTGATAGTGAAAATCTGCTAATTTCGTTTTTCACTATTGCAAGGACTATCTCTTCCATAGATTAACATTGGAGCTGCCTTGTAGCACCTTACAAGTGTAACTTTCAATTGGTAGGAAATCGAGATTTTGAGTTTGGGTTCCCTGAGCTCAGGATTTAAAAATACATCTTTTAGTGTAGTTGGTTTTTAAATTGTGTGTTTGAAAATGCCACTTTTAGAAAGTGGGCATTTTCTTGCTTTACCACCCTGCGCCTCTGCCTGCCTGTGGAATCAACGTCTGGTTTAGGCTGACAGCTGGGTTGTTTGTGCATTCACTCTAGACAGTCACACAAAGGGAGCTGAGGTGTTCCACGCATATCCTGATAGTCCATCTCCAGGCTGATGAGCCTTCCTGAACTAGAGTGGAGTTGTCACTGACATCTGGATAGGGCTGTGCCTGGACAATCACAATGCTGTCTCCACCCCCCTGTAGTGTGTCTGGAGCCACAGCAGGGCAAGGCAGGATCCTGTGGACAATAAAGACTTTCCTTTTAAGTATGCCTACTTCAAAGGCCAAAAGGGGTATAAGTATTGGACCTGTAACTCCACATTTTTAGAACACTTCTGGGCTGAGGATCCTGCCAAGAAGAAGAGCTGAACCAATCAATCAATGATTTGTAGAGCACTGCTTATTACTAGTGAGGGTATCCAGGAGCTGGTGGGGGGCTGCTGCTGGGAGTTGGCAGTCGAACATCCAGGTTTTTAGGCCATCTCTGAACTTCTGTAGGGTGGGTGCAGTACGGAGGTGAAGTGGGAGGCCATTCCAGGTCTTGGGGGCCAGGTAGGAGAAGGTGCAGCCGACGCTCCTGCTTTTGTGGAAGCGGGGCATGTGGGTGAGGGAGGTGGAGCGTAATTGTCTGCCCTGTTGGTGGAAGTTCAGTCTGTGGTTGAGGTAGGCTGGTGCTTTGTTGTGCAGGGCCTTGTAGGCATGGGTCAGCAGCTTGAACTAGCACCTTTTTTGGATGGGGAGCCAGGTGAGCGCTCTGAGGTGGGGAGCCATGATTTGGATTTGAACCCCCTTAATTACTGCAGTGTGCCATGGTCCTTTGACTCAGTTCACTCCCAATACAGCATTACACTCAATGGTTAGTATGACATTGTCTAGTCTCCCAGTACACACATTTACTGATTCAGAGATGTCGATGGAACTGACACGAGTGAATCGTTTGCCTGACCTACAAACTGCTTGAAAATGACAAATTGCTCGCATAAAGGCATCTCCTCCCAACAGCAGGATAGTTGGCCTTGTTGCCAAGATGGGATTTTGATCCACACTTATAACAACTCAAATTTCCTTTCTTAAGAGTTTGTTTACTGCCCTTGTATGCATTCACAGCAGAAACGGAATCAGTGGGATCCTCCTATACTTTTAAAGCATTTACATTGTGCTCGCTGTGAATTGCCTTGCTTGAAACCATTGAACTTGCAACATCTAGGGGCATACCCTGACCCTGTCATATTCCGAGTCGGATGACGATGAACAGCCAGTTCCAACATGGTAACCTGCAGATGGATCAAAGGAGGCAGACAGCAGAGTAAGACATGCAGAGATTGCCGCAATTATTTTTAAGGTAAGTAATGAGTGAAAATGCATTTCGGATTGCATTTGCCAATGTGGATGTTTATTACCTTAACTTCAGGTAAAAATTAAATCACATCTCAACTTAAGATGAAATGCGCAAGTTGTGCAAAACCTCAATTTTCACCTCAGACATTACAAATGTGAGCAAATGTTCCTAAACAACAAACTTAAAAGACAAACATTCTTCTGAGTTATTCAATCCTTTGTCTATGGAATTACATTGTTGCATTCATTGACATTCCATCTTTTGTAGAATGTGTGTAATGTCACATGCTCTTGCTGGGATCACTGCCATGTCAATAACCTGCCATTTGAGATCATCTGCTGTATGTGTTTTTTTGACGAAATGTGTCACTAATGTTGCGTTAGGAACTGCGTATCCTATTTTACTATGATGTTGGCATATTCTGGTTTTTATTGGCTGTGAGGTTTGGCCAATGTAGGGCAGTCCGCATGGGCCCCAGACACAGTATATAACATTGCGTGAGTTGCAGTTGCCTTTAACATTGACGCCTCCAGACCACCAAATGCAGCTGCACTGTCACCTTCTTTTGAAGAACGGCTTACAACACATCTTTCCCTTCTGGGGGCATTGTTTTGGTGCATAATAAGGGACCGACGTCTTTGGAAGGATCTCACATCAGATGAAGGTGTGGGCATGTCTGTTGTGATATTATCCACTTCTTCCACAAAATCAGGGAGTGGAGACACTATTGTTCTGCGTCTAGTTAATGCAGGTGTTGTGGGAATTGGAGGCACAATATTTTCAGGCTGTATCTGTGGCCGAGTGTCCACCAGTTCATTTTCTACTGCAATTGTTGCAGTTAGTTCTGTGATATGAATGATAAATAGTTTAGTTCAATATATGTTGTCCTGTGTATCAGTTCTCAAAAACTGTTTCAAATACATTTTTAGGACTTACACTGTGTTTATTTATGTCGTTTGCTATGTCACTTTAGATGGGACTACAAAATGCAGCATTACTGGACTTTTATTCACTATTGAATTTCAAACTCCAAATCCCATAATGCATTGGTGAGCTAATGATAAAATGTGGCCTGGAGTGATTTTTGTTAGTAGGTAACTGTGATTTCCTAATTGGTTACCTTTTTACATAACACATTTTTATATGTAGCAAAATGTATTTCTTACCTTTGCTAGTACTTGGTGTGTGAGAGGTGTCAATGTCAGTGACCCCAACAATGGCTTCGGGCTGCAACGTCCCCTCAATCATATCCTCCAGAGGGTTAGGTGGTGGAGAGTGGTTGGTCCTCCGCCTATTCGCTGTGCCTCAAAGTCTGCTTTCAACCTTTTCTTGGTTCGTATCCGCAGATCATACCAGCGTTTGCGTATTTCCTCAAATGAGCGCTGTGGAACACCAACCGCACTGATCTTCGACTGGATGTCCTTCCAGGGTTTGCGCTTCTCACTCTCTGGAACCTGAAGTGCGCTTTTGCCTAACAGCTTATCTTGATGTTTCACGCACTGCTCTGTGAGCACCTCCATTTTTTGATCACTGAATTTAAGCTTTCTTTTGTGCCCTCTTTACTAACTGCCATTGTCATCAGTGGCCAGGGTGGTCAAACTGCACAAAAAACACCTCCACAGAAGCTCACAGCTGCTCTTCTGCCACAGGCTGCCTTCTCCTCTGGCCCTGGGTTCTGGAAACAGCATGGAATGGAATGACTCACTTCCTCATCGGCATATCATCATGCGGCTCCTGAAAGCGACATTCACAATTTTGCAATTATCTAATTGCGATTTCCTACTTGGGGAATAGCTATTTAGTAATCACTTAAAAGGGCCAGATGTATGAAAACATTTTCCCATAGACACAGAATGGGTAAAACTGTTTGATACATCTGGGCCTAAATTGCGATGGCGAATCCTAAAGAATCACAAAATCGATGTTGCTTTTATGGTACATTGGAAATTGCGATTTCTAAATAGCGATTAGGTAAGATTCACTATTTGGTAATTGCAATTCCCAATCTTGATACATAGGCCCCTTTGAGCTCATGAGGATGGCCCATCATACTAATGTGGCGTGAGTGAGTTTTCTTCAGGGAGAGTATAGGCCCCGCTGTGCTGGGCATTTTCTGCCACAAAAGGCCTTGCAAGCTTTAAATGGTGCCGACAGTCACCCACTCACACCTTTTCCCCCTAGTTACGGTTCTTCCTTGCTTCCCTGCAGAGGCCTCTTCCATATGCATCTGTAGGGCTCTTGAGAGACCTACCAAGCTCTAGAATGTTCTTGAGTGTCACCCTTTAGAGGCACCGCAGGCATGTACAATTTGAGCTCTCGCTTCGGCCTCTTCTGCTTTGCACATGCTCACAGTGTTACACAATTGGACATGCACTGCAACCAGGGGTTTTATCAGATTACTGACCAGCTTGTCGCACAAGAACCTATCTCAATGCTTATTTATCAGAGGTTTGAAATGCGCATTAGCGTCCCTACAATCAGTATGAGATTGTCCGCCAGACAATGTTCAGGAGCATTCGTAATATCCGATTTTCCATGCAAAATCTGTTTCCACGCTCTTTTTTGTCAGATCAAAGAAATAGGTTTGTGGATAAAAACCAAACTTGTTCTACCGAATATCTTTTACTGAATAGCCTGCGAAGCTACAGCATTTGTGGTAACAATAGGGTGTTAAGGAATTCTTGTTCTCGCTAGTCTATAGCCTGGAAGACAATGTTTGGTGCATGCTGCTCTCTAGCGGCCAATTGCGGGAAGTGTGGAATAAGTTTTGTTGGTGTAATTATTAGGTACTTCAGTACAGTCAAGAAGGAGAAATAAAAGCATAATTCATTGATGGGAAAATAATTGGAGATTTGGGTTCCTTTCAAAACTGCAAAGGCATTGTGTGGCACAAGAAAGACAGACTATAAATAGGTAGATTACCTCAAAAATATTATACACAGTGATTATCTCACCCAGTGCTGGAAATGAAAAAACATTACCGAGAGAACCCTACATGGGGAGGTCAACGTGTGGCATCAAAAAGGAGGGGGGAGTCATGAAACGCAGTGTGACAGTCAAGCTATACATTTATTTATTTTCAATTCTGCCACAAAGAAATTGAAACAAGGAGAAACGTGACAGTAAATCTCTTCTGGCTTCATTGGTTGCAAAGGCTGCATTTTTAAATATATTATGGGGTTAAGGCACCTGCTGCAGAGAGCTTTGTGTCCTCAGTAAATCTCAGCAAATAATAATAAACGTAAGATACGTCTGGCGGTTAATTCACTTGCTGCAGAGATATGTGTGTTGTCTAGTCACAGTTTTGACTCATAAAGTAGCATAGAGGGTTAATGTCTCTCTTGCAAAACACTTAGGGGCCGATTCTGATGCGGGTTGGAAAAGCTTCCCGACCGAATCGGTTGGGAAATGGTGTCCGACCCACTCGGATCGGGAAAGTCCGACCGGCGGAGTAGGATGCATCCGGATGCTTCCAGATACGATTTGGTTGAACTCCCATTGACTTCAATGGGAACATTTGTTCCTAACCGCATCAGAATTGGGCCCTCGGTCGGGAAGACACGTTCCCGATCCGATTTGGAAGGAGCAAATGCCGTTAGGAGGCCTTCCTAACCGCATCAGAATCAGGCCTCGGTCGGGAAGCTTTTCCAACCCGCATCAGAATCGGGCCCTTTGTGTATCATGCAGACAACAGATTTTTATTTTATGTAGATGGGTAAGTAGGTTACTGCTTTTGACACATAGAACCTTTTATTACTTGTAATTCATAAATTGCAATCTTTCTAATCAGGTACAGTGAGTTATGAACCAGCATCAAGGACCTGCATGCAAACTGCAAGGCACAGCTTAAGAACCTTTTTGTTTTTTCTCAATCTGTTGTATTGTAAAGCTGCTAAAAAAAGGCTTTCTTTGTTTAGTAATAAAGTCTTATTAGTAAAGACAACCCCAAGCACTGAGTTATGTTTTAAATCCTGACTTTGTGTTTCTCCCGGCCATGAACTCTTTAACATATAGGACCTAATTACGATGTAGATCGGATGAGTGTCTGACCGACATCGTAGTGGAAACGGACTGCCAAACAAGGAGTCTGCGATTCTGCTTCCACAATTAGGATGCGACTGCCTTCACAGCGGTCGCAAAGTGTATATTTTATATTGAAGTTTGTGCTGCGGGTGCAGCACCAGCCTCAATAGAAGATATACACTTTAAAAAACATCCCTGCACTGTGTGGTAGGCACCGGACATGTTTTGGGGGGCACCACAGGTGCCCCCAAGCCTCATAGCGGAGGCAGCAGGGGGACGGGGGCCCTGCTAGGGGCCCCCAATGTCACTTTATGACCGCCTTTCAATGTTGGAAAGGCCTACGTGGAAAGGCTGTGAGAAACTGACATCATAATCCTGAGCACGTGACGCCATTTGAGGATTATCAGTCCTTCCGGCTCAGAGCAGCAGAATCCCCCGTGGGCTTCCCTCTGACCGCCGGTATTGTAATACGGCGGTAGGAGGGAAACCATCGATGTCGGGCGGAAAGCTTCCGACTAGCTGTCGGATGGCTTTCCACCCGACATCGTAGTAGGGCACATAATCCCTACCGGTAAAGATGATGTGTTACATCTATGCCTTGAAACCCTCATTGTCTTAAGTCACATCCTATATACTGATTACACCCTTCTATGATTTATTGTCAATGTCTGTGTGTGTGTGTGTGCGTGTGTGTGCGTGTGTGTGTGTGTGCGCGCGCGCGTGTGTGTGTGTGTGAGGTAAAGTGCTCTGATACTCTACACTGGAATGAGTAGCTCTATAAAAGAATTAAAATAATTTGGCTGGGCTTTTAAATTGTTATTTATGTAAGTACTTATACAATACATGCATCTGACATTCTTACAGTGCATGCATATCTCTTGCATAGGGGGGTTGAAGAAAGTTAAACAACTGGCTCCAAATTGTAGCTTCTCTTACATACTTGTGAAGGGATTGCAAGCTGTGTGGTTTTGTTTCCCCTCCATTGCATTGGTGTCTAGTTGTCAAGATAGCTCCCAGCTAGGATTCTACTCAAACAAAAGGAGGGCTGATGGCCCCTTAAATTCGGCTTTTGTTTTAGGCCCAGCTGTATTCTAAGTTAAGAAAGCCCAACTCGCTGCATGCACATGGCTATTCTGAACAGGAAGCAGACAACCTGCGGGCACTGCCGGATTGTGTCCTGGTGTTGGCAAATTACACTGGAACAAATTCAGCATCTCCGATCCAGCTCAATTACAGCTTCCAGATCCTCGATCTGGCTAGATCCCACTCCATCCAGCACTGGCCTCACCAAAAATGCAGTGTGTGGAGCAGGTTAGACTTATTCCATTTTTTTTCACCAGAGAGGTTGTAGTTTGCACGCTGATGGTGCAAGTCATGCTGCTGTAGTTATGCTATAAGAGTAAGATAAAGAAACACAAGCTGCTGGTCCATTCTGCTCCTCGATTTTACTAACAAGCTATTTGCAAAACTTAAGGGCATGATTTAGAGTTTGGTGAACAAACGAGTAGAGTTGTGCTTGCTGCTCTCAATGAGACAGTTAGTGTAGTGCCAAGCCATTCTGACAGCAACTCTCTCAGAGGCACTATCACAACAGAGATAAATTGCATGTCAGCTAAGTGTGTGCCTTAGACCTACAGCTGATGGGAGAAATCATGACTGGCAACACTGGATCATCACCCACCACACACTGCCTCTTTCTGGTGTTCAGATACTAACGGAAGGTGGAAGGACGTGAGGGTGGGGGTGAAAGAACATCATCAGCAATTCTACCACCTCTGCAGAAGGCAACAAATTACCCTTCCTTTAATTCCGCTGGGCCTCAGGAGTCACAGGCAAGGTGGTGGAAGACCATTCCCTAAGTGACATCACAACAGTGAATTACTAGATTTTGAATGAGATATTCACACTAATGGCTTCTCATGGAAGCCATACTCAACAAGATTAACACAATTATTTCAGCTACTTGCCAAGCACCACAAGTAGTGAATGATAAATTATTTTCATAGATGTGCAAGTCTCATTGCCTGGCATTATGTAAAGCACATAGAATTATAGCTGGATAATAACCCTGTTATTCTTTTTTTACCCACCTATAATTTCTTGTTATTTATGCCCCACCCCAAAAACCATGTGACCTGCTTTCAGCATTGGCTCAGAAGCAGTGGAGTAATAGGGAAGCCATACATAAAATGTCCTCCCCTAACAAAGGTAATAAAAAACCTTGTCTTCTATTTCCCACCCCTACTTACCTCTATGCCTTCCCTGCCTCTACCTTCCCCATCTCATCTGAAGCTGTGCTCTTTGATCTCCAAAGTGTGCTCATCTGAATTTGTCCATCAATGTCAATCTGGGCATTAATGTTGCGTGTCTGTGTTCTTGCGCAAAACAAAAGTTAAACTGATTGGATTTGTCAGTGCTTGTTTTATTATAGTGCGTCTTGAAGCAGATAACATGAATCCATACAGCTGATGTACATTTTATAAAAATATTGCATTTATGCAGCTACAATGTCTTGTACTTTGAAAGTTTATGTTTCAATCTATTGTTAGTAGATGGGGTTTTGCATCAAAAACCATAGGTGGTAGCACAGGAACACCCATGTACCACCCATGGAACGCCCCCTTGACACAGAGTAATGCAAAGCAACACAGGGTTCTGTTACTTTTTCTTGCAAACCAACGCAAATACCAATTGGCATTGTTTTTTAAGTCCCAAAAATGATAATGCCTCTTTTCTCCGTTAAAAAAGTAACGCAAACCTGACACAAAATCTTTGCAAATCTGGGCCAGAGTCTTTGTTTTGGAACTTAAAATCATCTAGCAAGGCAAGCTTGAAGTTATGTATCTGACAAATTCCCCTTCAAATAGGACATCTTTGCTGCAAAGTGTTGCTGATGCTCTGAAGTTCTTTGAAATCTAAGCATTTTCTAAGTCCCGAAATTTCAAATTTTCAGGAGCAGTTCCTATTGGTCTCTTGAAAGGTTCCCAGGGCCTCAGAGATGGCACTTAGGGACCAAGACTCATTTGAGTAGAGGCTCCCAACAGGGTTCGATTGAGGTCTAATTGCTGATGGTCATCTGGTTACTTCAAGAAAAAGGCCTCTTGCATCTTGTTTTATCCCTATAGCCATGCAGGCAATCCCACCCTTGGAGCCCATTTCTCGGTCCTAGGTAGAAGTGGGAGCTGGTCCAGCCCCTCAGGTGTCCACACAGATTGCAGACACCAAGTCCAGTCCTCTTCACAGGTCCAGATATGTTCTGATGATTTGCAGATGAGGTGCTACTTTTGTAGGATTCACAAGCCGGTGGGTGGGGCGACTGATGGACACTCCCTAAACATTGAGAAAAACATTCCCAGGGGAAATCCATCCGATTTTGCAGCACATCCTGTATGCCTTACTGCAAAATATCCCAGAATACACTATTCTGAGTAAAATCCAACATGTCGGCACCCTTCGGCCCTTGGAGGTGGTTTGTGTGCCAGTCAAGTGTGTGTCTAGGGAAAGGAGCAGTTTCCTCATGCTCAACCACATCATACTGGTACTGGAACTAGTCCCCCCTCCCACTGGGCTGTTGCCAATCTGGCTACAGTTGGCCCAGGGAACATAGGCTTCTCTTTCCCAGGTCTCCCTTTACACTTAACTACCAACGTGGAAGCTTCACCCCGGCCCTTCCAAGTTATTGAAGTTCTTGAACATTCCGAGCTGTCATATGTGAGCTAGACGAGTCTCATACTTTTCACTCAGGTCTTCCCGACAAAAGGCTCTTGTTTCTGCTCTAGGTGCAGTTTTCACACCTCAGTGGGAAGCACTGACAGGGGTTAGCAGCTGGAGGAGGTTCAGGCAGACATGGAGGCGGGAGACAGGAGGTTCAGGCAGACATAGTTTAACTTTTTAAAAGTTACTTTTCCTACATTTTTATAAAAAAAATCCAGCTTCACCAGTGTACTAGATTTTTAATAAGTATTAAAAGCAATGGCTGTTCATCTCTGTAACTTATCCCAAACACGTATTGATAGAAATAGTATTTTATCTTCATTTTTCTCATAGAAACCTCTACAGCCCTATGCAGTGAAAATACCCTTTGAGGACTAGTCACCGCAGGTACATGCCTACACCAAGATCCTGATTTAAAGTTTGGCAGCCTGGTTACTCCATCACAACATGACGGATATCCTGCCTGTCTTATTACAAGTAGATTGTATCCTAATGCACTTGTCATAAGGTGGAAGAGATATCTGTCATGTTTGTGATGAAGCACCCATTTGTCAAACTCTAAACAGACCCAAATTCTTGCACGTACAACTTTTAAATGCTAGGTGCTTTTACTTGTGGGGTATGTATGGCTGGCTTATTTAATTTTTAAAAGTACTAATATTTAAAAGGGTTATTTTGATGGGTTCACTTGCAGTCTTAAAAGCTGCAACAGTCAGGCTATACAAGTAGGCCTGAAGTCATGTGTTCTTTGTTAGCCTATTGGATGGCACAACATGTGCTGCAGTCCACAGGTGGTGTTTAACATATTTTTCTGCATCATATGCTATGGCCTTTCTGGAACGTTAAACATGGCACTTAGCAGTTATCCAATTCTGGCATGTTTTAGTGTTCAGAGCACATAAACTGGACAGCAGTATTCTAGTGTGCATTTAAAAAAACAGCAATACCAGTCAGCAAAAAAAGGGGGTGATCACGCAAAAAGAGAGTTCTTCTCACACTATTTTGTAGGCAATGAACTCTCATTTGCCAGACTGACCCTATGCTGTACATTTGATGTTGATAATATATTTTACTGATTTTGTTAAGGCACCAGAAGCCACTTCTTGGAGGCTTCAGAGTAGTGCTGAACTCAAGGGCAGCAAACAAGCATCAAATGTAGTGGACAGTAACAATATGAATGTATGGCATATCCTCCGTTTAGGAAACAGGGGCCCCTGCATACAAGAATCCTTGCCAGGCGCAGGGAAATTTAAATGATTTAAAAAACATGCTTGAGCAAGAAGCAAATAATCTAAATGTGCAGGCATACATGATACAGATTGACATTTAGTAGACTATCTAACTATATTTCATCAAATGACTGAGGGAACTACTAGTATTTTGATCACAAAATCATTTTTAATATTTTGAATACATTATTTAAAGATGTAAAATTGTGAACATCATAATACAATATTTACATGAACAGTGTCCTATATAATAATCAATTCATAAGGTAAATCACAAAATGCATTTGTTGAGCTAGTTTTTTGTTCTAACGGTGCATATACTCATGTTCAGTCTAAAAATCCTTGATACATGTGACTGAAACTAGAAGAATTGATTCGTTGAAGCAGAATATAATATTGATTTAATTCATAATGTGAATGGTTTAGGTTTTATGTGGCTGATGATAAAAATGACACTATGCGCGTTTCGACAGGAATGCCTTCATCAGGGAGACGTCACATCATTCACTCTGATTCTCAAACGTGGCCATCAGGTTGTAATAGAGTGGAGAGCTACTGTGATATAGGGCCTCCAACTGACAACCGGTTCATAAAGGTGCACCAATGAGCGAAAATCAAGGGTCACTGAGTCCCGTCTCGTTAGCAATGAACTTCAGAGGAATGTCGGGTAAGAGTAATGCGAACTCAGGCACTGGGCGGCAGTACTTGCTTAGTTTCGTGATAATGATGATAAATACATGTGGAATGAAAAAGGAATGTCCTTATATTTGCCCAGGCGACCGACTATGGGGAGACTGTCGGCTCTCCATGGGTAGCGGTCTGGCAACAACACGTCTCACATCTCATCCACATATGCGGCCTATCCTAACATATACTGAATTATGTTCATCAAAACAACTGCTGAAGCCGAGATGATACCAACTCCTGTCAGCTTACTTTCCACTTCTTGCATTGACTTCTCCCCTTAATTTGTGATATGAAGAAGATTTAACACTTTTTCTTGGGTCAGATGTTTATTTTAACCAATGAGACAGGAAAAAAGCAGAAAATATTGTCAAGGGCAAATTTGATACTTGTCAAAGGATTCGCTAAGAGAGAAACTCAAAAATCTGCAGCCTTTGACAGCTTATGTTCCAAGTATAAGTCTCCAGAATTCCACTTACTTTGTATATGTTGCTGAGAATGACAAGGTTAGACAGTAGCCACTTTTCAACTCTGACTGGTTTTGCTGGGCTCACCGAGACAGTTTACCCTCTTACACTGAATGTGCTGTTCCCAGTTCCGGCAGGAAAGCACCTCCACTAGGAACGACATCTCAGTGACAGAAAGACTGGTTATTTGAAGCCACTGGTCCATGTTTCACTGTGCCGGCTGCAACTGCCTTGCATTTCAAAGAGGAGCAGAGAGGCCCCTGCAGGTAGTTTAGTGAGTGACCGCGCCTGCCTGCAAGCGGATGCATTGTGCGTCACATGGGTCCCACTTCGCTCCTTTTCCGAGGAGTGCTATTGGACGGTGCACTGACCGTGCACCTCCTCTATGTGGGTCACAGCCAGTTCGCCTCTTGACATCCTCTGTGCATCATTTCTGTAACAAGCACAGGCGCAAAGGCAAAGTGTTTCCTTTGCCTCTCATGATTGCACCTGCGAAAATATGTGACAGGTGATCATCATTACAGAAGGGGTTTTGCAAGCAACTGGGACCCCTTTTGTAATATCAACATGGCACAGGGTGCAAGAAGTAGGCACAAACACCCGTTCTGTTTCTGGGATTCTGCAGCACACATAGAAGGAGGAAGTCGCCCTCATTGATTTATTTTGTGCAGAAAGAAGTCCTTCCTGCACAGAGTCCATCATCCCCACAATGCAGGCACCCTTGCAACATGGTGCAAGGGTGCCTGCGTTGGCGAAAGGCTGTTTTTTTAGCACAGGGGTCAGTACAGGAATGCACCATATTCTTGTAAATACAGCGCATTCCTGCACTTTTAGAATTATGCAGCGTGGCACTGCAAAATACCATGCGGCACCGCGATGCACCATTCTATTGTAAATGAGGCCCATAGTGTGAATTTGCAGCCCCTTGAGATTGCCAGCTTGGAAAACTCTGTGCACTGCAGCACAAGCATCAGAGTATTTTTATCTAGTGCATTTTTTACATTTCAATTAAAATAATTTTCTAATTTTTTTTAAGGCTTAACAAACTTTTCCCTATACTTAACTATACAGAGATCTCTGCCCCTTAAAATATGCAGAAGAATGTGCCATTTGTCAACAAATAAAACTCTATACTGCTGCAAGCCCAATGCCTACTCCTCTCACGATATCCAATAAATACTTCAGTGTTGTGTACCTGGACCATATTAGCCCATTGCCAAATGTCAATCAATATAAGTATATGTTGGTTGTGATCAATTTATGCTCTATATTTCTGTGCATTTGCCCACAAAAGACTGCCACTGTTTGTGCACTCATAAAATACTTCCAGTGCCTAGTAGTGAAGGGAGTAGTGCACACCTTTCATCCAGACAATGGTCCAGCATTGCTACAAAAGTATTTGCTGATGCCATATCTGCTCTTGGAGTATGCCTGCTACTCTTGCATTGCTTCCATCCAGAAATGAATTAAACCATTGAGCAAATTAATGGTACACTTAAATAGGCTTTGACAATGAGGGTCTTGGAAACAGGATTGTCGTGGTGCCATAATCTATATCAGACTCAGGGAGCACTCAATAATTTGCCTAGGGGTTAGTAGATGGTCGCACACCATACAAAAGTTTATTTTTGGTACCTATGCATGTGCACAATTTAGATCTCCCTGGAAAAGCAGAACCACAGATCGATCCATCTGACTACATCTCACATAGACATCTGTTGCAGAATATCTAAGATGAGAGAAACTTGCAAACAAGAAGAGTTTTCCTGGCTGACTGACAATACAGCTGCGGTTCACTGGTGGCTCCCAAAGTTAGTATGGGAACAGTTTCTTGAAAAGGTACCATTTAGACCATACTACAGACCACCGGTGCCAGTTCTTGGGGTAGAACGCACTCACACTGTAATCCTGCCACCATAGCCTGGTGCTAAAAAAACAGCAAGGTCTCCATTTATCACATAAAGAAGTATCATGTGGCTGATTCAATTCAGCGGCCCACTGTTTTTGTCAAAGTGCCTCCAGATTAGTCCAGTACATTCTCTCTCTGTTCTGGAGTTACCCCAAGAAAAGATCAGACAAGTTGAAATCATTGGTCCAATTCGAGGGACTGCTGAGTCACCAGCTTTACTACCAACTTTGAGTACTGATTGGTACAAGCAGCATCTTCAACAGTTGAACATGTCTGCAGCAAAATCAACTACCCCTGCACTATTTGTGTCAGTTCTGTTTTGATTGCAGTCACATGGAGAGGGCCAATGACTCAAATTAAAGGGGGGGGGGGTGACCCATGCAGTACTATGCTGCTTGATGAACAGTTAAGAAGAGAGGTCTTTGAACAATATGCTGCAAACAAGTTTGGCACTAAAAACCTGCTGTGTTCCACTGAAGAGCTCATGAAATGTAAAACACTTGTCTGAGGCTACGAAAGATTAATTGTTTGAGAGAAATTAATAGTTACTAAGCCTTGCTCCATTGGAAGAACTGGAACTATGCAAAAGATGGACTACATTGACCAGAATGCATTAGGAGAACTACTCAGTCTGGTTCTACTTAAAACTCACAACTGCAGACTAATGGTAAGTGCCATTCCTGTTTTGAATATGGCCACATGGAGATTGTTTTGCATAAAATGGTTCCCGGGGCCAATGGCTTGCACCAGAAAGGAATGACCCTCACAATAACATGCTGTTTGTTGAACACTTAAGTCAGCACTGGTCTTTAAACTGTTTGCTGGAAACAAATTTGCTGCTCAATGCCTGCTGTGCTCTACCAAAGAGCTCATAAAGAGTAAAGCAAATGTATTTGGGGCTAACAAAAAATAAACATTTGAAAGAATTGAACAGTTATCAAGCTTAGCTCCATTAGAAGAATTGTAACTTTGCAAAGATGAACTAAATTGACCAGAATGCACTGGAAGGGCTACTGAATCTGTTTTCACTTGAATCTTACATCTGCAGTTTATTGGTGAGTGTCATTCCTCTTTTAAGTGTGGTCACATGGAGGCTGTTTTGTATAAAAATAGCAGTAATCTTACTTTAGCTGAAAAATGAAACCCTGATTTAGTTGTCCTCAGAAGAAATACATTTCACTCACTATAAAAAATGGATTTTTATAGAAACATTCTATTGACATTTCACAGATTAACATCAAGCCATTTGCCTTGTACAAGAGAAAGGATAATACACATGGTGTCATCAATAACATATGTATATGGAGGAGGTTCACCATGGTAGCTCCCCCGCACCTCTAAAAGGTCCGTCTGGTGAATGTCCAAGTTGATACGCGATGGTAGTCCCACCATTTTTTCCAAATTTTATCATATTTATGGGAGCATCCCCTGGCTTCATAAATTGTTTCTTCCAGTTCACCGCACCAGTCAATCCCCTTAGTCCACACCTCAATTGAAGGGGCCATAGAAGAGGTTCAATTGCGGGCAAATTTATTACTTTTTTTGTTTAGAAAAGATAAATAAAAAATGTTTAAAAATGTACTAATTATTTAAAATTTTCAATGTAATTTGTTTAGAAAAGATAAATAAAAAATGTTTAAAAATGTACTAATTATTTACAATTTTCAATGTGATAAAAAATGTAAAACTACTTATTAACAAGAAAAGTTATGTTAGGGATGATGTCCTCTAGAACTATTACTAATTCAATGAGTTTAAAATAAATTACCAGTTACTTTATATTTTTATGTGTAAATGAACAGTTACCATCAAAATTAGGTTATTCAGGGTTTATTCCCCTTACAACAACATAAAAAACGAGAATTCGTACATATTTAAAGAAGTAATTAAATAATATATACATGTTACATAAAACATTCAAATCAATACCATTAAGAACCATTTCATTAAAACTGGTAAAAAGGAGCTACATACAGGGCCGGACTGGCCGTAGCGGGCACCGGGTGTTTTCCCGGTGGGCCGGAAGGGTGGGGGCCAGTTTTGGACCAGTGGGGGCTGTTTCTAGTACAGGGGGTGGTTTTGCAGCATGCCTGCAATATCGGCCCTTTGTACCTAAAACAGCAGCGAAGTTTCCCACCAGGATGTGCCCCCCTCCCTCCTCCCCCCCGCGGCCTTAATTGCCGGGACCGGTTTGCGTTCCCAGTACGGCCCTGGCTACACATATCACTCTTTCTAAATCTATATCATTCCAGTAGTCTCATTCTCAAAATACATACATCATGTTAATACTTTGCTATACTAATTAACAATCTCTTCATGAGCATCCGGTCTCAAAATCCTCAAAGCTACTAAGTAGTACTTTACACCAAGAAGCTTGCAAACTGGGACTAACCATCACTTTCGGGGATTTGAATAGCCTTGCAAAAAAGACAGCAAATGCACTATTGTTTCCCTATACCGTTTGCAAACTGGACAAAGATTAGTTTCTTTATACAAGTTTCGCCATTTTACACAGAAACCATTAATAGGGAGGGTCCCAAATCGAAATTTTATATATAACTGCTTGCCAAGGGCGGTGTGATGTAGTCCATAAATGGTTCAAAATAAAGATTTAATTTACAGTTTAAGAAATGTCCCGAAAGGCAATCATGTGGGGTAGTAGCATGAATAGTTTCAAGGGCAACCTGTCAGTACCTACATGAGAACAACTTTTTGGATACTCTATGTACATTCCCCCTGTTGGTCCAGAGCATCATCAACCCAAACTGTTTAGCTGTAGGCGTATCAGGTTAAGCCAGGGGATCTTGTTGGAAGTATCCAGAGCTATAACCTCTTCTAATGCAGACCGATAATCAGTCAATTCTTTGGTACTCCACAATCTCCTCCAGAACACCAGCACTCTCAAATCTGCTTTTTGCACAACAGGTTTAATACCTAAATCAATGTGCAAATGTATTAGTAGTATACTTCGAGGAAAATCCACAAGGGATCTTGGAAATATTTTTTCTACAGATCATAGTTGTGTTAACTGTTTACTTCTCCATAACTCTGCTTCTATAAGGGCCCCACCCAATGCTTACATGTTATAGATTTGTAAAGCCTGGGAAATGGACCTATAGCATGAAGATTTATAAAAATGTAAGTATCCCTGAGGTACTCTGCTGCAGTTTCAGGGTGCTTTTTTCAATATGCTTTGACGAGTCCAAGTTGGGGGTTATTTTTACACCTAAGTAATCAAACTCCCTTATTTTTCCAGGTTCGAATTACCCAGTGTGATCCCAACCCAGAACAAATAATTGGGATTAAGAGTCATACATGTAGTCTTTGGGGAGTTATTCTCTAATATACGGGTGCTACAAAAATCCACAAACTTATTTAACAGATGTTGAGCTCCCTAAGGTGTTTTGGAAAACAAGGCTCGACTGGCTGAACTGGGCATTGGGCATTTTCCCAGGAGGCTGGAAGGCTCAGAGGAGGGGGAGGTTACTAGAGGGGGTGGGGGGACTTTGCAGCAGTGCTGCAATATTGGCCCCTAGCAACAAAATCTGCAGGTCAGCATAATCCACTCAGTACTCAATTTCGTTTCCAGCCGCCCTGTGTTTTGAAATATGTTATGGTTTCAAAAGCACCCTGTGCAGAGCTCCTTGTATATATACAGCAGTTCTCAGGCAACAATAAAAGTGTCAAGATAACTCTGGTGATTAATCTTCATGCTGCAGAGAGATCTGGGTTTTGTCTAGTGGCAGTTTAGACTGATATAAGGTAGTGCAGAGTGTTAATATTCCTTCTGAAAAGAACGTGTACCATGCAGATCACAGAACTGTATTTTATGTACATAGCTCAGTGGGTTACTGCAAATGCAGATCACGGAACTGTATTTTATGTGCATAGCTCAGTGGGTTACTGTTTTTGTCACAGAGATCCTTTTGTTACTGTGCAGTTCATAAGTTACAATCGTAAACTAGCACAGTGAGCTATGAACTGCCATCAAAGAACTGCATGCAAACTGAATGGTACAGGTTAGAAAGTTATGCTTTTCCCAGTCTTTCATTATTTAATGTTGCTGAAAAGGTTTGTTTCGGCAGTAATAAACTCTTATTAGCAAAGCCAACCCTAACCACATTGTTACGTTTTGAATCCTGAGTTTGTACTGCTCCAGACCAAGCACTCTTAAAAAAAAGCCTACCAGGAAGGATGACGTGAATCCTACACCTCATAGTCTCCTTTGTCTTTTGTAACATTTTCTATACACTGATTTACACCGAACTTCACACACATTATTTATTGTCTGTGTGTGTGTGATGTAAAGTGCTCCAACATCCTACACTCGTATGAGGTGCTATAAAACAAATGAAATACATGTGAGTTGGACTATGGAGAGATGAGGGGCACTGATGGAGGGTGATAGTGAGGGAATCATTGAAGAGCTACAACAAAGATTGTTGTATCGTGGTGCACTTCAAGGTCAATATTTACTATGCTATACAAGATAGTACAATTGAATATATAATGGAAAATGTGTTGTAGAATGCACAATGTTTGTCAATGTTTCCCAAATTATCTTGGGGGGGAGAACCCCCCCCCCCAAACCTTCCCTAGTAGTGGTCATCCTAGAGCCTGCACCTATAGGTGAATCATTAATACAACTATTGAGGTGACTTATTTGCATAATTCTAAACAAAAAAATGTTGATCACTAATATTAAATATGCTTTTTAAAATGAAAACATTTTTTTTAAACATATGTCGTAATTTAAGCACATAATGTTTATTCAAAAAACTATTTATTTTACCCTGTTCCTCAGAATCCACCACATAAAAATAAATTTTAATTACATTTTAATAAAAGAAATACACAGAAACATGGCAACGTCACATATTCATATATTTTACTTTTTTTAAAACGCCCATCCAATACTACAAAAATCGCAAAACTAAAATACTTAACAAAAAAATAAAAATAATAAATTTGAAAATTGACCTTAGGTCAGCAGTTCCGCATACCAAATTATGATCCGACCGAAAATAGTGCAGTCGGAAACTCCCATTTCTCAATGGGAGCTTGTGTGGCGGGCGGAACCCACCCGCAGCACAAGCTCCCATTGAGAAATGGGAGTTTGTGAACATTCCTGCACTGTGTGGCAGGCACCGTGAGGTGTCTGCCACACGATGCAGGGATAAGGCAGAGGAGCGTCGACCCACTGCCTTTCAGCATTTTATTTTTCCATGCTGGGGCAGTTTTGCGGGGTGGGGCGGGGCTGACCTGGGCAGCGCAGGGGGGAGGAGTGGTGGCACTCTCTAAGTGCTCATGATTGTTTGGACGGCTGTCATTTTTGCGATTCCTAATGGGTCGCAAACTGAGATCGACCGCATGAAAATTAATTAGGGGTGGGTGAAGAATTCCGCTCTGCTGGCGGAGTTAGCAGTGGTTTGCCCAATCCGCACTCTGCGTGGAGCATGGAGTTCAAGAAAAACTATGTGAAGTGAGTTTTTTCTCTCTTGCGGCTTGCTAAAGTTAAGTAGGTGAGCAAGAAAAATCACACTCTGGACCTCCTCCCCGGGGAGATTTCTCAATGTTTGTGGTCACGGCAGGTCGCGACCGCTCACGTTGAGAAATCTGCCGCTCGCCTTGTGGAAGCTGCCACTTGAGTAGAATATCTACTCAAGTAGCAGAAAGAAGCAGCGCCCTCTGCCATGACGCATAGTGCTGTTCGCAGCGATTTAACAGCACGGGACAAACTCCCAGTGCTAAAAATCAGTGCGAGAAGTGAGACTTACCACACTCCGCCACTCGCGGAACTCCGCAGAGCGTGGCAGAGATCTTTTGGCACTTTGCGGAGTTCCACGGAGTAGAACTCCACGAACTCTGCCCAGGCCTAATATATATGAGGTAGGTCTATTTGCGACCCTCTGGGAATCACAAACTGTGTAAACAAACATTTGTACATGAGTGTTTTACGATTACCAAATAATGAAGCGCAAAAACTCACTAATTGGTAATCGCACACATTTTCCTAGGTACATCTGGCCCTTAGTTTTGTTGTGCAGGTCGGTCTGGTTAATGTTCTGCCTTGGTTACTGGGACTGGTCCAGTCAGTGGACAAGCTTTTATGCCAGATTTATTATGTAGATTGTAACGAATTAAGTGGGGAGAGAAGATGAGCCCCTTGTCACTCTTCAGGATTTTGTATCCTTTGCAAGAAGGGTCTTGGCCCAGTAGGATGGGGATGTTTGTGTAATGGTGAGGATAACACAGAATTTGTAGTGTGAAACTCGGAAACGGAAGACTAAGGTCAGAAATAACAAGTCAAAGTCAAAGGAACTTATTGAGCGCACAAATCACCAAAAAGGTCTCATGGCGCTTGCGGAGACTCCGTATGGGCTGACGATCTGATGTAACAGCGTTATTGATGGTCGAATAGCCAGGTTTTTAATTCCTTGCAGAAGTGCTTGTGATTAGAGATGGATAAAAGCTGGGGTAAGAGCTTGTTCCAGAGGGCGGGTGCAAGAAAAGAAAAAGATCGACCACCATTTCTTGCCGTGCGAATTCGTCGCGGGGTAAGGAGCTGTTTGGTGCTGGATCTTAGTAGTCTGCTTGGATGATACCAATTCAATTTTTTAGCTAAGTAGCTTGGTCCAGTACCATGTAGGCTCTTATGGGCAAGACATAGAATTTTGAAGCGACCTCTCTTTTTTACTGGAAACCAATGAAGAGTCCTCAGGCTTGGGGCCGATGGAGCTCTAGAAGGGAGCTCCATCAAGAGAAGACCAATCAAAAGTTAATGCCTAAGGAATCAAGAGATTGGGGATTTGTGGAGGGGCAAGTCTATATTACATTCGAGACTCTGCAGAAGGAGTTTGAGATGGTGGACCCTGAATGCTTTAAATAATTACAGCTCAGCAAAGTGCTGAGGTGTCATATACGGGAAGGAGAGACACTCACCGATGCAGTGCCGTTAGAGGACCGTTTGTTATTAGACCCCATGCCAGAAAAGGAAGTTTCCTTAACCTATGTGAAACTCATGAACAATTCTCCAGATCCGTTGGTAAAGCTGAAGGCACAGTGGGAGGAAGACCTGGGCCTCATAGAAGATGAACATTGAGCCGAAGCAATACAAAGCCCCAGAGAGTTGGTGATACAATCTCGGTTCTGCCTTATCCAGTTACGCATACTTCCTAGGTCGTACTATTCTAGGATATTACTTCATCACTTGGGAAGAGGCGAAAGCGCTCTCTGTATTAGGGAATGCAGAGAAGTGGGCTTAAGTTAGCATCTGGAATCGCTAAAAGAGACATAGCACAAGCATGGGGGGCAGAGGGAACGTTGTAGGTCATAGACTGGGAGGCAGATGTAGATTGGTGCCAAAGAAACGAGCAGGTGGTCTACCAGAGTAGGGGCTGCCCAAAGAAATGGGAGAAAGCATGGGGGGATTTCATTCCTTGAGATTTTGAGACTCAAGAATTCCATTTCTATGTGTAGGTATGATCCTGTTTGCACAATGTTTCTTCATGTTCCACGGTGACAAAGTCATTTCTATTATGTTTTGTTTTGCAATGCAGTTATTTTAATGGATGTAATATGTATTCATGCTTCCTGTTTACTCAGCAGCAGTTGAATAAAAAGAATTTAAAAAAAGAAAGGTAATGTTTAAAGGTTAATACATACTTTAAAAATATACCTAATGGATTAAAAAACACATTCAATGTAGATCCTTTACCGGCTGGACAAGCTGCAAACCCAGTGATAAGCAGTGGTGCGCTGTGCAAACTTAGCGCAGCGAGAACCACGCATTATTGATACCGCTGCAATGATTTGAGAGGACATTTGCTTTAGTTTTTGCGCAGAGTGAAATTTTACTTATGCGTCAGCACTTTAAATGATTGCCTTTGAGTCCGTCTGATGAACTTCACTATTGGCTGAATAGGTTGTAGAACATGGGTGGAGGGAGGCCTTATCTCTAGTGGAGGGCCCAGGCCTGCTCTTTCCTAAGGGAGGAAGGATTCTTAAGCGCCCCCTCGATGCAGTGACGAGAATAGACGGCTCCAGGACACATATGGGCAATGATGAATGAGGAGCTCCCATGCAATGGTGGGGTACTTCCTCATTGGTTGAGATGGGCTGGGGCAGGGGCAGATGGTCACCGGCAAACAGAAAAGTGAATGCAAGATGCTGAAAATGGACTGGAATTATCCCAACGGCCACGATCGGGAACCCGGAGCTGTTTTTCAGAGATTGATGAACACAAAATAAGTCCCTCCATCAATGTCAAGCTATTGTAATACTAATGAGTGCAGGGGAACATAAAGAGATGTGACATAGATCAAAGTGACCACCAGAGGGCAGTACAATACATGTTACAAATAAGTGAACGGCAGAGTAAACCAAAACGAGTGCTTTCGTCAGGAAATTTGCAAAACACCAAATCACATATAAGCGTTGGCACAGCCAATACACCTGGCTTAAACAAGCAGGTGTAATGATATTTTTTGGAAACAATTACATTTGCATTGCAAGAATATGCCACGAACATACAAAAGAAAATACACTGCATCCTAATGTGACCATACGCTTGCAATAAAAACATTACAATGTGACAAAAAAGTCAGAGTGGCTGCTTTACTAGTGATTTAAAAAAAAAATCCTTTGAGTTGTGCCATGCATTTTGCTATTATTTTTAAATGTAGTCTTTGAGGCAACTTTAGCTGTCTTGACAGACTATTGTTTTTCAAAAAACCTCATATGTAATATAGCCACAGAGGGTCTTTTGGTAAACTGCTTCATCCATTGGTCTGTTGAATTGTCATTCACTTTTTGCTTCCACCCACTACAGCATAGAGTATGAGGCAGTGGGTCAGCCCACTTTACAGACAGGCTCCTTTCACTTCCAGTGAAGTTGTTCATATCCACCTAAAAATAGACTCTTTCTTTTCTGTTGCAAAGCTGGTTCAAAGTGTTCTTTTTTCTATTTTTTTTAATAATAACTTTAAATATTGACTACTTATTGTGCCTGCAATTCGGGTAATCAGTGATATGGTGATTTATTTTCCATATAGTTTTAAAGCTGCTGTTATAAAGTGGCCAAGTGACATTGTAACATAGCAACTGCGTGAATTTTACGTGCTTGGTACGTAGTGATTTATTCTTGTCTCTAATAATAATAATAATAATAATAATAATAATAATAATAATAATATATGCATTGGGAAATTAAAAGACTACATTTAAATCAAAAATCATCAGTAATTTCAGCCGTTTCAGTGACTGGTTTTTAAATTAAATACAATATTGCAAACATATGTGGTGGCCATTTTTAGGTGGTGAAATATACAGCAAGAGAAACCCGTATACCCAGCTCAGATCTGGGTGATATATGGTAACATACAACAATGTCTCCCCAGGTAACAGTTGCGCAATTCATTCATAAAGTATAATAAATTATAAGGAAAAATAGTAGCACCAATGATAAAATTATGGGGTTATTTTTTTCAGAGATGAATAACAAGAACTCAAAAGCAACATCAACCATACTTAAACACTGTGCATTGAGTATATAGTGAACACATACTGCTCGTGAAAAAACAGTGAGCGGCGCACGTGAAACACGTGAAAAGGTGAAAAGGCGAAAAGGCAGCAAACAGGCATTCATTTAACTGATATTAAAACACGAAACAGCAATTGAAAGCTTTTTCAAAATCATGCCATAAGTCAGAAACCGTGAATCCTTTGACGTGTGTCGACGGCCTTTCGACCTTCATTATTTAGAGGTCATCATGAGAACAAATATTGCACATGCATAAATGATTGCTGCTTTAAGGGTAGAGAAGGACAGGGAATTAAAAGAAGGGCCAGATTAAAACAGTAAAAGACACATAAATGATGGACGGAATGCAGAACAAATCAAAATGTTACCCCAGTCAAGAGATCTGGGTTAAATCTATCGTTTTTTTGCTTACAATGCCACCCCAGTTTAGACCCTGCCAAATGCAAATCAGTCTTGACCCTGCTCCTCATGGGAACAGTCCAGCCTGAACTGCCAAGCCAGGTCCACCCTGGACCAGCTAGGTGACACCCTGAAACCGGTCGCAGGATGCTTGTTTCTGGTCCAGGGAGGACCTGGCCTGGCAGTTCCCATGGAGAGCAGGCTCAAGACTGATTTGCATATGACTAGGTCTAAACTGGAATGGCATGCTGTGCAAGAAAATGATGGATTTAGGCCCAGATCGCTGTACTGGGGGTAAATGTTTGAGATTGTTTCAGCATTCAGTCAATCAATTGTTCTTTTTGCAGTTGTCGCCCTAAGTGGGACGGGTATGCCCAGACATGGGTCCCGTGCTAACCATGTCACTGGAGTCAATCTAGTCTGGCTGATGAGAGGTGATAACCTGAAACCGGTCCTAGGATGCTTGTTTCCTGTCCATGGAGGACCCGGCCTGGCAGTCTGGACTGGACTGTTCCCATGGGGAGCAGGGTCAAGACTTATTTGCATATGGCTGGGTCTAAATTGGAATGGCATGGTGTGCAAAAACTGATGGATTTAGTCCCAGATCTCTGAACTGGGGGGTAAATGTTTGACATTGTTTCAGCATTCCGTTAATCAATTGTTCTTTTTCCAGATTAAAACAGTGCCTTAAAGAACAAAAGGCCAATTGTTGGTACTTGATGGTTATATAGGAACCTAGGATAAAGAGAAACAAGCATTGGCATAGCCAATAGGTCTCGCCTTTGGGATCTTATAAGTGTTTAGCTATATATTTTGAGTTTGCGTAAGTGTTTAAGCTGTTTAAATGCTGGTAAGTTGTATGTACCTGTGTGAATGTTTGCTTGTTATGGGGTTTTTTGTTGTTATGGGGGGTTGCATAAATAATAGGAATGTGAAGGTTAGTTAGTTAGTGCGAGAGTTAGTTAGTTATTGAGAGAGAGTGAGAGTAAGTTAGTTAGTGAGAGAGTTAGTGAGTGAGAGAGTTAGTTAGTTAGAGAAAGAGAGTGAGAGAGTTAGTTTGTTAGTTAGTGAGAGAGTTAATTAGTCAGTTAGCGACTGAGTTAGTTAGTGAGAGAGTTAGTTAGTGAGTGAGAGAGTTAGTTAGTGAGAGAGAGTGAGAGAGTTAGTTAGTGAGAGAGTTAGTTAGTCAGTTAGCGACTGAGTTAGTTAGTGAGAGAGTCAGTTAGTCAGTGAGAGTGAGAGAGTGAGTTAGTTAGTGAGAGAGTTAGTTAGTTAGTTATTGTGAGTGAGAGAGTTTGTTAGTTTTTTAGTTTGTGAGAGTGAGATAGTTATTTACTTAGTTAGAGTGAGAGTGAGTGAGTTAGTTAGTGAGAGTGAGAGAGTTAGTTAGTTATTTAGATTGAGAGTGAGAGAGTTAGTTAGTGATTGTGTGAGAGAGTTAGTTACTTAGTTAAACGGGCATTGAGAATTTACATATGCAAATTGCTTTTGTCCGCACACCAGGGTTGAAACTGGGTTTGCAAAATAGTTACCTAATCGGCTCTAAATTACGAGAGACCGCATTAAAAAAAAAGGCATTGTATGCTTCAATTAACATCAGGATGAAGTTAAACAGCATGAAAACATGAGCCTTGCATCTAACTCGGATGCAGTCTCGGGGAACGGCAGTGGGGAACGGATTTGGGACGAGGGATGAGTTCCTTAGGCAGAAAGCAGTCTAAGGGGTGGCATTTTGTCAGCCCCTGGGATGGTTAGTCGCTGGAGAGGGCGGTCGCGACGGAAGGAAGTTGGCAGTCTTGAGGGGTCGTGGCCCGTGGGTGGGGCAATCTGACTAACGAGGGGGTTTGGAGTAAAAGCAGACTCACGGGGTGTTAATGGAAGGAAAGGCAGGCTCACGGGCGGTATAAGGGGGAGCGGATTCGCAGGGGCAGATTCACGGGGTCGAGTCAAGGCAGACTCACGGGCGGGAAGGGAGGAATGGTGGTGAGGCAGCCTCACGGGGGAAGGCAGACTCACAGGTGGTAGGGGGAGCAGACTCATGGGTGGTAGGGGGAAGCAGACTCACGGGTGGTAGGGGGAGCAGACTCACGGGTGGTAGGGTAGGGGGAGCAGACTCACGGGTGGTAGGGGGAAGCAGACTCACGGGTGGTGAGAGGGGGAGGCAGACCCTGGTTGAAAAGGGAAAGCAAGTGCAAGACAAGCACAATATGAAAAAAAATAAGAGCAACGGCAAAGCAACGGCAAGAAAAGCAGTTGAGAAGGGATAGCGAGGGCAACCGGGCAACCAGGCAAATGCAAACAGCTGTTTTCAAGCACTCGTGCTTGTGCTGGCATCCACCTTGAGGGAGCGAGCAGCGGAGCGAGAGCCATCTATTTTCAATTAGCGCGCGCACCGCTGCTCGCTCCCGCAAGGTGGATGCCAGCACAAGCACGAGTGCTTGAAAAGAGCTGACCAATTTCTAAAGGTCATCTCCTAGAGCAGCGCATGCGCGCTGCCTAGGCGAGACCTAAAAAAGTAGAGACATGTCTGAGATTAGCCTGAGTGTGAATTAATTACAATAATCGATCATCGGGACTCCCGAGGAGAGGTTTACACTCACATTCTGTGTATGTCAGAGCGGCGTGCCAGAGCTGAATTGGAAGTCAGAAGCTCCACGAGGGGACGATAAATGCAGTATGTGGCAAGAATGACTTAATCCCATGACCAAGAGCAATGGTGTTAAGTGTGCCAGCCGGCCACACAATCAGGAAAGAGGAACTCTGAAACAATGTAAGGGTACAGTATTTGATACTGTTTCAACACAACGTAGGGTGCTTGGTGGGCATCACTATGAACAGATCTCACCCACCGGTGAGTGTAGGTGTCCTGGTCTGTAGGCTCGCATGTGGAATCAAGCTTTGCGAGTTGCCAAAATCACAATGTGCAGGAGGGGCCCAACCAGGCTTGGTGAATTATGGAAGGTGCTCGGAAGATGCGATAAGTCATGAAAGTGACTCAATGTGCTGAAGGTCACAAGGTAGGGAGGGAAGCCATCCCAATTTACCGTGGTTCACAGCACGCACTAAGGGTGGAAGGTGAAAAGCCAATAAATGTGGTGCTGCACAAGTGTGGCAGTAGAGGCAAAGGTGTTTGAGCTCGCATACACTCACCTGTGGAAGCTTCCTCCAGGCGGAGGCCTGAGTCGAAGCAGGTACGTAAAGCAATTGGCCACAGGGTTACCGGGTTGAGTGTTTCAAAACACCGCAGTGCATCAGTTGTCGTACAAAAATACTAGACCGTAGTCCAGTGCTGGAAGGGTCTCAGGGGCTGTGTGGTTCCCCAGGGGCACTGGGAGGAGAATAAAGCCCTGGAGGCAATTAAGGGTGTATTGAATACAAAAGAGGCCTAAAGTAGATAGAAAGAGAGGCGAGAATATCAACTAAAGTTATTCTGTTCCTAACAGTAGGTGTGTGGTGCGTGGGTTGGCATGTAGCAAGGTGCCATGCGGGGAGGCCTATGGCAGGTAAGGGGCAGAACACAAAACACGCTACACACAGTACTGTAGTAAGGGCCAAGACTTCGAGCGGTCATGCGCCCATTTATTTATCCCCTCGGGCGAGCCCGCCCTCCGGGGTGATACAGGCTGCAACATTGCAGTGTTCGGGCCGGGTGGCTCCGACACTACATCCCTCCTTTTCTTTAGATATGAACAGTCTCTATGCTCTGTGATACTTCTCACGGCATGCAGCACACAAAGTCTCAGAGCCTTTGGCTTGGGGCAGGGTTTGGCCGGAGACCATACGTCTAGCTCTGGGAGCTGGAACTTGGCCCTGCCCTGGCTGGGCTATTGGAAAGAAATAAGCACCTCTGAGCTATACAAGTTGGACCTTCCTGCGAGATTGGTCTTCCTGTTCTCTCTGTGATGGTGACATAGCTTCTTCCTCTACTACGTCCTGTTCGTATTCTCCTTCTCCGGTTCGTTGGGACCCGCTGATCTTCTTAAACCACGAGATGTTCAGCGCAAGCGTGCGTGAGCCTCTTCTTGCGGACAACATAGTCCCTCGCACATCTGTGACCTACCACACGTCAGGCTAGTAGGGTGTACGGAACTTCCAGCCGGGATGCCAATCCTTGACAATTACGCGGTCGCCCACGCAGATGCTGGTCACCTGCACTTTTCTGGCTCTGCTTACCTGCACATTCGGGATTGTTCTCCTGGCCTGTGTGGCTTCGCAGTCAAACTCACCAGGACGCCAAGCGGGGTCTGTTGGTATGCTGTCTCGAGGAGCTAGCCGGAACTGTAAATGGGATGGTGCACACCAGGTCGTGCAGTGCGCGGTCTGGCGGGATGCATTCAGGAGCAGCTGCAGGCACTCCTCCGCATCTTCACCTCTTTTCAACCCTATTCTCAGCGCCCTGTTTAGGGTCCTCATAAAACGCTCCACCTCCCCATTGGCCTGCGGCCACTGTGGCGTTATCTTGCGGTGTCTGGCGGCTTGGGACGCTAGATAGTCCTGAAAATCTTTCCCTTGGAAGGGCGGCTCATTGTCTGATCGTAGTTCCTCCGGGAGGCCCATCATTGCAAAGGTCTGGTCGAGGGTGGCCTTGACTTGCGGGAACGCCGTGGACGATACAGCTTCCACAATTGGGAATTTGGAATGAGAGTCTATTAAGACAATGGTGCTGCGTCTGTCACGGAAAAACCCAAAATCAATGCTGACCTGTGACCACGGGTCCAGGCACGGCTCTTCAGTGAGTATGGGGTGGGGCGCTGGATCATTTCTGGTAATGGCACATGAGTTAAATGCTCGGATGGTATCGCCAACCATGGTGTCCATCCGAGGAAACCACACCTTGCTGTGGAGGCGGGCTTTCGTCTTGGCTATTCCCTGGTGTCCCACATGTGCGAGGTTGACTACTCTCCGATGTAGGTTTCTTGGGATCACGATGGTGGTGCCTTGGATCACGATGGTGGTGCCTCTTATTACTATCCCATGGGGACCTTCACTAAGTTCACTGCGAGCCTTCCATAGTTGTTGTCGTGTTGTTCGTTCTTCCTCACTCAGTGCCCGGGCACCATCCAAGAAGTGCTACCACTTCCGGTCGACCAGTGTTTCCTTCACCTTACTTAGACTCTCATCGAGAGTTGTTGCGGCTCCTATCTCTTCCAGGGTTAATGCTTTGGGGCATGCTTCCTGCGATATCATCCGCACAAGTTCTTCGGTGTTCTCCTCATCGGTAGATGGTGCCAAGAGTCTTGCTGGGACTGGGTGACGTGACAAGAAATCCGCGGGTTGTTAATCTCTGGACGGAACACCACTTCAAAACGATATGCTTGTAGCTGCACTGCCCACTTTTCAATTCTCGGCGGGGCCAGTCGTGTCGTTCCTGCAAATAGGGGGATCAACGGTTTGTGATCCGTCACTACTCTGAAGTCGCGCCCGTAGAGGTATAGGTGGAAGTGGTGGCATGCCCACTTAATGGCGAGGGCCTCTCTCTCTATCTGGGCGTATTGTGCTTCCGTCTCTGTCAGTGCTCTGCTGGCGTAAGCCACGTGGACCCACTCTCTGTCGGCTGTTTCTTGTAGAAGGAAGGCCCCCAGTCCGACAGGGCTGGCGTCAACAACCACTTCCGTGTGGCGGCTGGGGTGGAAATACGCCATTACGGTCTTGTCCATGAGGGCTTCCTTGATGGCTTGGAACGACGAGTCGGCTTTGTTTGTCCAGTACCACTGTACTCCGCTCTTTGTGAGGACTTGTAGGGGTTCCGATAGGGATGCCAAGTTCAGGATGAAATGGCCGCAGTACGTGGCCATTCCTAGGAAACTGCGGACTTCAGTTGGTGATGTGGGCATTGGCACTGGTGCTGAGCGGATGGCGACTGCCTTCTTTGGGCCGACCTGTAACCCCTCGTGGGAGAAGATGTACCCGAAGAACTCCACCGATTCCTGGTAGAATGAACATTTTGCCCGGAGAAGCGTCAGGCCGCTGTCTGCAAGGCGTTGGAGCATGTTCCTCAGGTGCATGTGGTGTTCCTCGAGGGTCTTGGAGAACACGAGAATGTCGTCACTAAGGTTGATGACTCCTTGTAGCCCTGAGAGTGTTTCGCGGATGGCATTCTGGAACACGGCTGACGACACCCCGAAGCTCAGCTGCTTGTCTCTCCTTAGCCCCACATGCGTGGAGAAGGTTGTTATGTATCTGCTCTCTGGGGTAAGTTCGAGCTGGTGGTATCCAGCATTCAAGTCGAGTTTGAAAAAACATTTAGCTCCATTTAGGTCTGCCACAATATCGTCCATTGTGGGCGTTAGGTGTCGCTCTCTCTTCTCGGCCTGGTTGGGGAGGCGCATATCGACACACAGCCGGATTGCTCCTGGTTGTTTTGGCTTGGGGGCGACTACCAAAGGAGACACCCACGGTGTGGGGCCTGAGACCTTTTCGATGACCCCTAATTGTTTTAGCTTCCGTAGTTCTTCCTTGATATGTGGGCGCAAATGGAAGGGGACTCTCCGATGTCTCAATGTGGTTGGCTTGACAGATGAGTCGATGTGTAACTTGAACTGTTTCCCTTTGAGTCATCCGAGGCCTTCGAACAGCATGGGGAATTCTTGCAGGATGCTGTCAGTGTGTAGGTCGTGGACTTGGTTTGCAAAGAAGACCAGTTACATAACATAACATTCTCTTTCCCTCTGTGACGTGAAACCTGGTGGGGATGCAGTGCCCTTCGCTGGCTACATCTACCTCAATTACCCCTCTCAGGGGGAGCGGTTTGGTCCCTCCGTATGTGTAAATCTTCGCCCTGGAAGGCGACAGTGGCGGCCGTGGTGAGAGGCGTTCACACTGTGCACTGTCCATGACATTAACGGAGGTACCCGTATCTATGAGAGCTTGGACGGTGGACCCCGCCATGAGTATGAAGCACATGGGAGGCGGTCTGCGGTGCGGACCAGCGCAGCTCACAAACGACCCTACAAAAACGTAGTCGTCATCCACTCCTAATCAGTAGCCCGGGCCCGGTGGGGTGGAGTCTGCCTGTTCCAGTGGGTCATCTAGGGATAGCTGTCTGACGGCCGCTGACACTCCTCGTTGTCCCTGGGTATTTGTTTGTGACCTTCCGCTCCTGCACACCTTGGCGAAGTGGTTTAGCTTGCCACACCGAGAGCAGGTCTTGCCTTTTGCGTAGCATGGGCCTGTTGATGGTTGTTCCATGCCACAGTTTCCACAGGTTCCTCTCGTGTGTGTATTTGGATTTGCACGTGGTGCCATTGGGCGTCTTTGAATGGCGCCTGCCCTCTCTTCTTTAATCGCTGGCGGTCTGAGTGATCCTGGGGAGGCCAGGTGTCGATTGAGAGCCGCCTCGATTTCGTCCACCCGTGCGTTCTAAAGTTCAAGGGACATTGCCAGCACCAGTATCTCGTTGAGCGACATCCCTGGTTGTCTATGTATCAGGCAGCGTAGTAGCACCGATCTGCACCCTTGTATGATCTGTGCCCCTATTTCCTCTCGTTGGTCGGGGAATGTGCATGAGCTGGTCAGTTTTCTTAGTCGGGCATAGAAAATGTCGATGGACTCCGACTCTTCTTGCTTTGCCTGGCAGAGCTTGAACCGCTCAAAATCAGGATTGATTTGAGGGTCGAAATGTCTGTTCAGTGCCGCTACCACCGCGTTGTAATTCTCATTGTCTCCCGTGTTCAAGAGCATTTTGAACAGGTCGTATAATTCCCCTCCTCCGTAGCACATGAACAATGACCGTTTGACTGTACCATCCGTTTCCCTCATGCCGGTCTAACCGGCCAATCCACGATTTCCAATGTGAGGCTGCTGTTGCGGGATCCGCCAGCTCGCTGAACGGAGGGAGGGGTGACATCACTGCGTGGCCAAACGGCTGTGGGGGTTGTTGTGGTGGCTGTGAGGCAGCCGCTTATGGGCCGGCGCCTCCTGCTTGAGCTAGGGTACTCATGTCTTCGAGTCTGTGTGCACGGCTTGCTTCCTTCTTGTGTCCTGTGTCTCCTGGCGTCTGGGGCCTTCAACTGTACTCCCTTTTCTGTGTGAGAGCGGCCGAGAGTGAGGGACTGGGTTGTACACCCCAAACGGTGTCTTGCCGTGGGCTTGAGGCAAGTCTGTGTGACCAATGTGTCTTTTCTGGTGTTTGTTGCTTGTTTTGTTTTTTTAGAACTCTTCCCTGTCCTGTTTGGCATTCTCTCTTGTGGGCTCTTGTGGAGCGCAGTGACAGGTGTCCGGTAAACGTGCTCCCCCTGTGCGTCAGAGGAGACGGGGGAGAGGCAAGCTGGAGCGGGCCGATAGATGGCGAGTCACGTGGCAGTGACTTCGGTCTCCGTGCTCTAGGACGCTGCACTGACCTCTGGGCACGACGTGTGTTGCTCCTCTGCTGGATGGGTGCTTCCAGGACCGTGCCTTGACCGCGCCCGCTTGCGGCCCGCATCGTCGGCTGTCAGTCTTCCTGCCGCTCTCTCGTGCCTGCAGCACAGGGGGGGAGTCGACGAGACACCGCCGGGCCTGCGGCGCCAGTCAAGCGCTGTCGTTTCCTGACAGCGTAGAAGCCGCCGCGTTGATGACGGGCCGGGGCACAGCGGCGTAACTGAGCCACGATCTTCTCTGGATGCGTTGGAGGCGTGGGTGGGACCCGCCTCATCGGCAATGTGGTGCGTGGGTTGGCATGTAGGAAGGTGCCACAAGGGGAGGCCTTGGCAGGTAAGGGGCAGAACACAAAACACCCTACACACAGTACTGCAGTAAGGGCCAAGTACTCGAGCGGTCATGCACCCATTTATTTATCCCCTCGGGCGAGCCTGCCCTCCGGGGTGATACAGGCTGCAACATTGTAGTGTACGGGCCGGGTGGCTCCAACACTACAGGGTGTACAGTCTAATTGTAAACATTTGTGGGCAAAAAATTACAGCGCAGATATAAAATGATATACAACATACGCACCCATATGGGTCACTGATTATAACAGACAGTAGAGAAGAAACCTAATAGAACAAGAAAGAGGAATTGTATCCAGTGTCATGCCAGTTATATGACAGTTAGACTGTGACCAAATGATTCCGCTCTTCGAGGGTGTTGAGGCCGTTATTAGCAGAGTAACAATGTGTGATCCAGCAATATTCACAGCGTTGTAAAAGTTGTGATAAATCGCTGCCCCATGGTGAGAGACTGGGCTGGTCAATCACCTGTCAGCTAAAGTAATTCTCAGTGTGATTGAGGGAGGTGAAGTGAGAGACCAGTGGGGCGTTTTCAACTTTATACCTGATCCAGCTTTTGTGCTGGATGATCCGGTCCTTAACCATTTGTTTCGTTTGACCGATGTAAATCAGGTCACATGGGCAGCAAATTGCATAAATAACATTAGAGGTGCGGCAATAGCTTAGTTGTTTCAGAGGATAGGTGTAAGTGCCCATTCTAAAGTTTTCTTGTTGAATTTTTGGGGACATACGGTGCAGTTTTGACACTTGAAATGCCCTACAACTGGAGAAAGTCCCCATGATGTCGTAATTGATTGGTTAGTGTTTGTCTTGGGTGTCCATGTTATAGCATGTACCAGGTGGTCCCCTAGATTGTTACCTGTTTTGTAGATAAACAAGGGGGGTTCTTTAAAGAGAGCCTGGGTGCGAAGTATGTCCCAATTTTTCTTTGTCACTTTGCTCACTTTGTTGCTTGAGGGGTAGAAGGTAGA
Source organism: Calotriton arnoldi (assembly GCA_963921515.1). Classification (NCBI taxonomy): domain Eukaryota; kingdom Metazoa; phylum Chordata; class Amphibia; order Caudata; family Salamandridae; genus Calotriton; species Calotriton arnoldi. Next base: position 3,977,931 of record CAWUFW010000588.1, read on the forward strand.
CACAAATGGTAAGTATTTGTTCTGTACTCTTGCTTTAAGGACAAGTAGGGTTTCCCTGGGGCAATACCAAGCATGTTTTAGTGAACAGGAGACTAAGTGACCTCTGGATATCAGTCTGTCTGCTAGAGTGGCTGCCTCCCGGAAGTAATCTTTCTTCCATTTGCAGTTCTTCCGAATATGGAAGAATTGCCCCTAAGGAAAGCCATCCCATAGACCACTTGGGTGATTGCTCTTGTACAGTAGAAGTGTATTTCTTTTGGTGGGCTTTCTGAATAGAGAGGTCCCTATTTTGTCATCATGTACTTGAAAGGTAGATTGTTGTTTTTCGCCTCAAATGTAAATCTAAAATGTTCTTGTGTTGAGTTAAGCCATTTACCAAAGAGGTTTAAAGAATCTGGTTTCTCCTGCCAGATAAGTGAAGTGGGATGTCATCAATATAACACCTCTAGAAGGAAATCTGGATATGAAACGGATTGTCATGTGTAAGGATCTTAGGGGCATATTAGCAAGAAGAGGCGATAATCATCGCTAACCCTGCTTAGCGTGATTTTTTTATCGCCGGCTATCGCTGGAATATATCGCCACGCTAACGCTGTATTAGCAACGATTAGCGCTATGGCGATGAATATTCCAGCGATAGCGGAGAAATGGGCCAACATCGCTGAAAAACCAGCGATGTTGCATGGAGAAGGGAGAGCACCTTGCTGATATGACCCTGTGGTCGTATCAGCATAATCCACCCCCCCATGTTAGGTATGGCTAACACCTGCTAATTGCAGGTGTTAAATAAATGGCGATGACCCCGGTTAGCGCGACTTTTCACGTCGCTAACTGGGGCCATGGCCACCTTGCTAATAGGCGATAGGCCTGTTAGCGGGTGTTTCCCAGGTTTGTTCGTCGGAACGCCCACTTTGCATGTCATTAGCGATAAATATCGCTGACATGCAAAGCGGTAAAAACGGGCGCTAATGCCCGCAAACTGTCTCTAACTGCTGTTAGAGACAGTTTGCTGATAGGGCGATATGAATATCGCCGCTTTAGCGGCAAAAAGTGCCGCTAAAGCGGCGATAGTGCCCTTGCTAATATGCCCCTTAGTTTTTTCCAGGTTATGGACATAGAGGATGGCAAAGTTTGGGGCAAAGCACGCTCCCATTGAGACACCCTTCTTCGGCATGTAAAATGTATCCCTGTACAGAAAATAGTTATTCATAAGGGAAATCTATAGGAGTTCAATTATGAAGTCTGTAGGAATCCTTGTAGGACTGGGTCGTGAGTTCAGCAAGTCACAGATCACTGCTATACCCTCAAGTTAGGGGATGTGGGTATATAGCGATTCTATAGCCAAGCCTACCATCAAGTCAGCATCAGGTTTAAAATCTTTATCTTTAAATTGACGGATTGGATCCATACACCCTCAAATGTATGTGTCTGTGAGAGGAACAAATTCCTTGATTATAGCATCAATATATTCTTCCAAAGGTTCAGAGACTGGGCCACACCCGGAGACAATGGGGCGTCCCGGGGGATTTTCTATGTCTTTGTGTATTTTGGGCAGGGCATAGATAACAGGAGTGTGGGGTGGGTATTGTTAAGGAAACAATGTTCCTTTTCCATAATAATGCCTTGTTCTAAAGCTCCATCAGATACCCTCTTGATTCATGATTCGATCTCGGATAAGGGATCAGAAGATAACGAGCAGCATCGGTCAGAGTTGTCTCAGTATTTCAGTGCTATATTTTTCAGAGTCTATAATAATAAATGTAACTCTGAGGTGTGGCTAGGTCAAACCTCGCGCAATACCATTATAGTGATCAAAAGTACAAATAACATCCAGGAAGTGCTCAAGGGGACAGTTAGGAAACGGCCACCCACGTATCCAAAAAACCTTTTGTGACCACTGGTACACAAAGGACAAATCACAAGATAAAATCCCGTTCCCGAGCCACAAACAGACTCATATCATCAAAAAGTCAGTTCAAACAAATATCAGTCCAAATCTTGTATAATATGATTCTTCTTTTTATTTTCTTTGTTCGGAGCCATAAATTAATTGCAAGAGGCTCATGGCAGCGGATAAAAATAGCTGGTATAGCCAAGATGTAGCCAACACGTGTTTCGTCTTGGGAATATCGCCCATCGACTTCCTCAGGGCTACAATAACAACAATAAGAAACATACACTAAGATGGTATTCAGTGTAGTCTATCCACATATCGTCATTACTTAAGTAACAATCAACTAGACATTGGATTTGTCTAGCACAAAGCAAAATCCATAAAGGAATATTGAAAAAATAGAAAGAAAAACCACTAAGAAATCCATCCGGTGAGAAAAAAGGACCTTAAGAGATACAAACGACAAAGACCACAGAGAAACTAGAAAAGAAAAATTTGAATTTAAAAGAAAAGTGGCACTACGATTCCAGTAATTTTATCAGACAGAGAATATCCAACCAAATTATTGTGCACATGCTCAGACAACAAAAGAGTGATTATAGGTGAAGAAACAAACACCCAGTGCACACAGTGCTCCAAGTAACTCACCAAGCGTAAATGCTAGGGCAGTTCCGCCGGATTCTAGGCAGAACATACGATCAATCACATATAGTATGAGTCTACATAGAGGAGAAGGAGAAAGAAAAATTGGACAGAGAGTACTAAAAGCCCATTCAGGCTAGAGCCGGCATTAGTAATGCCCTCGCACTTATAAATATACAGGCTGGGGAAAAAACCGTAAATATAGAAATATCTGTACCTCAGATGTTAGAGATAAACGAGTATTGTATTAATTAGACCTGTATCCCAAGGGATGCAGTCAGAAGTATAGGCAAGTGTCTAAAGGACACAAAATCACATAAGAAAACCTAAAACATCATCCAAAGATGATAACTAACATTCTCAATAATATGAGCTCATACGGCAAGCAGAACAATCCACATCTGACTATATGAGATACGGCCACAATACGGCAAGTAAGATTCCAATATCCTCAGCACAAGAGGATGGGGATGATCAACCTGACAGTGTCTAGTAGAGACTAGCCGGTACATTGGATGTTAAAAGTTCAAAATACATTAAAACTTTTTAATTTCTTTACCTCTAGATCGCTTGTTTTCCGATTTAGAACATTTGAATGTATATCTAAAATCAAAGATAACATAAATTAGTCACACTCATATGTGTGAAATTGGTATATTTAATTTATCAAAAGAGGTGTCTTATATTTAAAACTGACAAACACAGGAGCAATAATATTTTAAATCACTCCAAATATCATAAGCATGTAGTTAAAAGCATTTTATCCCTACTTTCCTAGTTAGACAACTTTGAGTGTTTAAAAAAAGGAATATGCGCGACAAACCCGAAAATCCAGTAACCACAGATAACATGGCTTGTTTTCCGATTTAGTACATTTGAGTGTATAACTAAAATCAAAGATAGCATAAATTAGTCACACTCATATGTGTGAAATTAATATATTTAATTTATCAAAAAGGTGTCTTATATTTAAAGCTGACAAACACAGGAGCAATAATATTTTAAATCACTCCGAATATCATGAGCATGTAACTAAAGGCATTTTATCCCTACTTTCCTAGTTAGACAACTTTGAGTGTTTAAAAAAAAGAATATGTGCGACAAACCGGAAAATCCAGTAACCACAGATAACATGGCTAAGCTAAAGGCTAATCTCTACATAGTTAGTGAGCACTTAAGTCATAGTCACCAAGCGTGAGGGCTTACCAAGTTCAGGAGAGTACTCCCGTCGTAATAGGAGACCAAATTCAAGTGAAACGAGACCCAAAATCCCACCCGTTTAAATAGGCAGAGAGACCAATTAGCATTCATTAGTTCGCAGATAGGAGCGAAAAGACGGACTAATGTGGGAAAAGTGCAGGTGTGAATGTGGTGGTGGTGATGTGTGTGGTGTGTGTGTGGTTGTGATGATGTGATGTGTGCTGATTCGCCTCTCCTTTGTGCTGTGGGTTTGGGCCCTTCAGTTGTGGAGTTGTGCAAAGGATTCTGGTCAGGGAAGGGGCTGGTTTTATACTCAGCTATGTGGGTGGGTCAAAATGGAGTATTCATGTCAGGTGTGTTGTGTGGGTTGAACTGGGATTTGTATTTTTTACTTGCCATGGGGATGTCATTGGGGTGTGTTAGGTGTTTTTTGAGGCTGCACCAAATTCATAATCACACTTGGTAGCCTTGTTGTGTGGTTGCTCTCGACCGCCATTACTCTTCCGGCGCGACCGCGGCGGTCGGAATGCAACAGCCCTTCCGCCGGCTCTCCCATTCATCATTTCTTGGGATCGCGGCGGTCGGAAACAACTGACCGTTCCACTATCGCCGCTATCGTATCCTAATTTCACGTGCGGCCAATCCGCTGGTCGGACGGCGGTTTTGGGTCTTTCTGCAGCGAATCCGACCACCGCGGAACGATTTTCAGCTTCTCCTGACGTTCCCGGCGGAGTTTCGTGGAATCCGTCCGCCGCAGTCGGATTTTTCTGGCGGTTCATCATAATCTGACCGCCGGTTTTCCCGCGGTACATGCGGACGGTTAATTTCCACGACCACAGCGGTCGGGATGGTTTTCCGTCCACCATCCTAATCGACCCCGATATTAGCATACACTTTTTCGGTTAATTTCAGAACTTGTTAATAATTTTCACACAATGGGAGGTTTAATCTGAGCAGGTTTATTTACGGAAAACCCTGCTCCATCAAATCTGTGTAGTTAGATGTCTATATACTGATAAACGTCATACATAGTTGTTGTAGTGGAGTTGATTTAGTGGTGTTTCGATGTTGTGTCCACTTACTGGTATGTATATGTAATGAAATAGATGTAGTGATAAGTGTAGATATTGTGGTGTCTATGTAGTAGTATGTAGATGTAGTGGACTCGATGCAGTAATAAGCTTAAATGTAGTGGTATGTAATTATAGTGGAATCTAATAATCATTGTTGATGTAGTGAACTGTATGTAGATGTAGTGGAATCTCTGTTGCGGTAAGTGTTGATGTAGTGGAGTCGATGTATGATTAGTGTCAATATAGTGGTGTTTATGCAGTGTATTTAGGTGTAGTTGAGTTAATGTGGTAAGTGTTGATGTAGTGCATTCAATTTAAGAATAACAATGAATGTATTGATGGGTTAATGTGTTGATATCACAGAAGGGGTGTCTAGATAGTGATAAGTGTCAATGTAGTGGTTTCAATGTGGTATGTCGATGTAGTAAAGTCGATCTGAGAAGAGACAATGTAGCGGTGTCTATGTAATACTATATGGATGTCGTGAAGTCACTGTGATGATAAGCTTTGATATAGCGGTGTCTATGCGGTGGTGTGTGTATGTAGTGGAGTTAATGTAGTAATAAGCATCAATGTACTGGTTTCTGTGCAGTGGAGTTAATGTAGTGATATGTGTAGATGTAGTGGGGTCTCTGTAGTGCAGTTAGTATAGTGCTAACGTTCGATGTAGTGATGTCTATTGTATTGTACTGTAGCATTTATGTAGCACCTACTATCCCAACTTGGGGCACTGAAATGCTTGCCTAAAAGAGTAGCACGCTACACCGAGTAGAGTGTGTGGAAGAATTGTCTTTGTTTTGATCCTATGTGGAGAGTGTTTGCATGTAGATCGTGATGATTACGAGGTGCGGTTATCATGTTATGGGACGTAATGCTTATGTTATGATAAGCTCCAGTTCAGTGGTGTCTATGTAGTTATATGTAGAGATGGTAGAATCAATGTAGTGGTAAGTGCTGATGTATTGCAGTCAGTGTAGTGATAATCGTTCATGTAGTAGATTTAATTTAATGAAAAGCATAGATACAATGGCATATATGTTATGATATGTAGATGTTGAGGAATTGATGTAGTGATAAACTTCGATGTAGTGGTGTCTATGCAGTGGTTGATGCTATGGAGGTGATGTAAGTTATGTAGATGTTGTGAATTTGATGTAGCACGGATGCACTCTTTAATCAGACCGAAAGCCAATAATAACATCTGGGTTGGTTGAGGGGAGCAAAGCATGTGTCTGTGGATTTTAGTAGTGTGATGACATGTATGTAGTGCTTAATTGAGCTGGTGGTTGCAGGTGGGGGGGCTCTGGTCCTTGTTTTTGGGAAACTGAACTTATTTTTCTCATATGAGATATTTACCGAATGCAAGAGAGGGAAAGGCACACAGATCAGAAAGACGGAGCAAGGAAAAAAAGGGCAAAACCATCACAAACAGAAAGCAGGAAGCTGCAAGTGCGAAACAAAGGTCAGGGAGTGTCTGGTAGTGGATTAAAGACTGCCGGCCTTGGCATTCATCACGCCGACATTTAATAGCACCAGCCACCGACATCTGAGCAGAGCTTCGGGCACCAGCACTCTTCCTTTCACTAATTGAGCACTGCATGTATGTTAAAGACTATGGCAATCTACAACTTCAAAATTAGCATAATTAACTGGCAAGGATGTTGGAAGGGCAGATTTTAGTGCCATTTAGAATGGTGCATACCTTTTCTGTGCCAGTGATGTTGTCAATTCCACTTAGGGGAGGAATTGAGATTGAGAACTTGGGGGTCTATTACGATGGTGGTCGGATGTCCACTGCCGGGCTGGCGGTGGCGCCCGCCGGACCGGCAGTGGACATCCGCCCGCGATCGCAACCAAGAAAACCGCTGGTCAAATTAGGATGGCAGTGGTGACCGCGGCGGTGGTAAATTCCGACCGCCGCTTTTCTGCCGGTTGCCATCCTCACTCCTGCCTGGCGGACGGAGCAGGACCGGGATAATGGTGGCGGTGCAGAGCAGGCTCCGCCGGCGGTAGCCAGCCTTTCCTCAGCAGTCAAACTGCCATGGAAAGGCATGCGGAGATTGTCTTCCGGGGGCCCGTTGCGGGCCCCCAATGTGTTGGGGGGGGTGGGTGCACTGGGGGGGTACCCATGGTCCCCCCCTACATTTCCCAGTACCAGGTGGCAGGCACTGTGCAGTGCCTGCCACGCAGTGCAGGGAAATGCAGGACATGCTCCTTTCGGCATCGCAGCGGTGCTGCGGGCAGCAGCAACCGCCTCAATGTTAAGGCCCGCGATCAGACCGCCGTGGATGGATTTTGAGCGCGGGTCATCGTAATTCGACCGGCGGTGATGTCGCGGTCCATGCGGGTGGTCTTTTCCCGCTACCATGGTGGTCGGGGAGGTTTTCCGACCGCCATCGTATTAAGGCCCCAAAGTTACACATTTATCACAGAAGATGGCATTGATTGCCCTGCAAACATTCACAGGGTGCTGCAAAAAGAGGACATCAGTGTGGCTTGCATCAATGCAGGTTGTGGACATTACAAGAGCAAAGGTCATTGTTGAGGTATCATGGAAATGCCTCTGACTGTGATCAGGTTACAACCTCTCCCTAGCTCCTACTAAAATAGTTATTCGTATTTATTTACTTAAGTATTTTGGAGTTTTTTTAAGCACCACATTATCTCCACTTCAGGGTACTAATGTAAACAATATTAACATCCTCCTATTGAACAATCACATCTTGAGGAAAGACTGAGAATCCCTTTTCCTTATTTTTTCAGTGTGATTTAGCATTATGGGTTTGTAAATGGCTTTTTGCGACACATAGGAGACTATAGGGACTAGAATAGCACTGTTATTAATTTGATATATAGAAGTGACATGCAAGCCTTCTGGCATGCACACCTTCCTTATGAAATACTTTTATAAATGTATTACCTAATACTCAATCCCTTCCAAACTTTCCAAAATAAAGGCCCACATCTAAAAAAGGTAAGTTTATATTAAATTTCCACCAGTTGCAGAAGACTCTTGAACATTTCACAAAGCTGTAGTGTCCTGTGAAGTCAAAGTTTACCACAGGCAAATGCATAAATATTAGAGGAGTACAATTACCTTTGGGGAACACTCTGCAAAACTTTATTTGCACTTTAAAAGAATTTTTTATTTTCTCCAGAAGCAAATATTTTTTCATTTTGGCAATTCATTAAATCTAAGTGTACATTCACTCCAAAAGTGTAACTTACACTCAGATGTTGTAAATAGCTAAAATGTAGCAAACCTATTAAAAAGTCTAAATTATTTAACCCTTTGATGCGGGTGTCGGGCAATGGCTAGCACCTGCACTACCTCCCCAGTGCATCTGTCGGCCATTGACCAACACTGGGGAGGTGTATGAAAGTGAGGGGACTCCCAATGACCTCAGTTTGATTTGTTTGTGTCGCGAGCACTAGGACCAGCTACACAAGTGGCACAGCGTTGTTATTGGCACAAGTGGGGTAACGCTGGGTGGTAGGAATTTTGTGGATTCCGGAAGTTTCCATCACAGAAATGTAAGGAAAATGCGAGATTTCAGGAAACTTTGAGGTATGCAGGGCATTGTGGGTAAGAAAACCTCATTGGATCCATGCATGACACACCACCCTGGAATCCTCTGGCTGTTTAGTTTTCAAAAATGTATGTGGTTCATAGGTTTGCAAGGGTGGCGCCACAGCATGGCCCCAAATACCGCAGCTACCCTTATTGCTTATCTGTCTTCCTAGCGCTTTAGGGCCTTTTGGGTCGTGGTATCTTGGCTCACCCACACAAGTGGGGTACCGTTCTTATCGGGGGACATGTGGGAACTCAGGGTGATAGGAAATTGTGGCTCTCCGCAGATTCCACATCTTTCCATCACAGAAATGTGAGGAAATTGTGTGTTTTTTACAAATGTTTGATGTTTGCAAGGGCTTCTGGGTAAAATTACTTAGTGAGAGCCACACAAGTCTTGCTCCCCTACAATCTTATTTGAAGATGGTACCTAAACTCCAAGACCCACCATTGACTGATGGGAGGACAAAAAAATGTAGGTCACGCGGAAGTAAAATATCCATCCAGTCCTAGCGGATAGGTTGATTTCTGTCATCACGAATTTGGTGCACGTAGACGAATCCCCTATTCGTCTAGTTTTCAAAAATTTGCAAGTTTGGTGGTTTCCCTAGGTGGCAGCTGAGCTATGACCCAAAATCCACACCTACACACTTTGCAAAAAAAGGGTCAGTTTAAATGGAAAAATTTGATGTATCCATGTTGCGTTTTGGGCTGTTTCTTGCCGCAGGCACTAGGCATACCCACACAAGTGAAGTACCATTTTTATCAGGAGACTTGGGGGAATGCTGGGTGTAAGGACGTTTGTGACTCCCTGCAGATTCCAGAACTTTCCATCGCACAAAAGTGAAGAAAATGTGTGTTTTCTAGTAAACGTTTGAGGTTTGCTAGGTATTCTGCGTACAAAGAAAACTGGTCAGTGCCACACAGGTCTCCCCAATCTAGATTCCCCCAGGTGTAAAGTTTTCAAAAATGTGCAAGTTTGCTAGGATTCCTCAGGTGCTGGCTAAGCTATGGCCCAAAATCCACAGCTACCCATTTTGCAAAAAAGGGTCAGTTTTGAGTGGAAAAATGTGCTGTATCCATGTTGCATTTTGGGCCGTTTCCTGCTACGGGCACTAGGCCTAACCACACAACTGAGTGGGAGATTTGGGAGAATGCTCGGTGGAAGGAAGTTTGTGGATCCCTGCAGATTCCAGAACTTTCCATCATAGAAAGGTGAAGAAAATGTGCTTTTTTAGTCAAAGATTCCGGGTAGTGAAAACACCTGGTGAGAGCCACATAAGTCACCCCACCATAGATTTCCCCAGGTGAATAGTTTCCAAAAATGTGAAGGTTTGGTAGGTTTCCCTAGGTGCCGGCTGAGTTATGACCCAAAATCCACAGCTACTCACTTTGCAAAAAAGGGCCAGTTTTAAGTGGAAAAATTTGATGGATTCATGTTGCATTTTGGGCCGTTTCCTGACGTGGGCACTCAGCCTTCCCACACAAATGAGGTACCATTTTTATTGGGAGACTTGGGGGAATGCTGGGTGGTAGGAGGTTTGAGGCTCCCTGCAGATTCCAGCACTTTCCATCACTGAAATGTGAGGAAAATGTGTTTTTTTAGTCAAAGTTTGAGGTTTGCAACTGATTCTTGGTGAAAACAAAACTGGTGAGAGCCACACTAGTCACCCCACCCTAGATTTCCCCCTGGTGTCTAGTTTTAAAAAATGTACATTTTTGCTAGATTTTCCTAGGTGCCGGCTAAGCTTTGTCCCAAAATCCACTGCTACACACTTTGCAAAAAAGTATCAGTTTTGAGAGGAAAAATGTGATGGATCTATTTTACGTTTTGGGCCATTTCCTGCCACAGGCACTAGGCCTACCTACACAAGTGAGGTACCATTTTTATTGGGAGACTTGTGGAAATGCTGGACGGAAGGATGTTTGTGGCTCCCTGCAGATTTCAGAACTTTCCATCCCAGAAATATGAGGAAATGTGTTTTTTTAGTCAAAGTGTGAGGTTTGCAAGGGCTGTGAGTAAAAAAAGAAAAGAAAAACAGTGAGAGCCACGTAATCAACCCACCCTGGATAGCCCCAGATGTCTAGGTTTGAAAAATGTTAAGGTTTGCTAAGCTTCCCTAGGTGCCACCTGAGCTAGGGCCCAAAATTCACAGCGACCTACAATGAAAAAAAAGGGTCAATTTTTATCTGAAGGTATGTGGGAGCATAGAATAGTAGAACATTTGTTATTACCGATTGGATTTTTCTGCATTTGTACTTTCCAAATGCAAGCCATTGTGTAAGAAAGAAAATATTTTGAAAAATACCCTCTAAATCATCTGCAGGTATGTGTACCCACAAATTCAGAAATGTACAAATAACCACTGTTCCTAAACTCCATATCTTGTTCCCATTTTAGAAATACATAGATTTCCTTGATACCCATGTTTAACTTTACATATTTTACCATATGGATCGGTGCACAAAGAAAAACCATTGTACGGTGCAGCTCCGTTGCTGGCTCTGGGTACCTTGGGTTCTTGGAGAACCTACAAACCCTATACATCCCAGCAACCAGGAGGGTCTATCTGATATCATGGTATATTGCTTTTGTAAATCGGCCATCGTGACAAAAAGTTACGGATGAAAACATTGTCACAAATGCCCATTTTTTCCTACTCATTTTCAATATTTCTTTATTTCAACACCAAGGGCCTGATATAGATTTCGGTGGACAGGTTACTCAGTCACAACGGTGACGGATATCCTTTCCACCAAAATATAAATCCCATAGGAACTAATAGCATTTATGTTTTGGCGGATGGGGTTGTGACGGGTTATTCCGTTGTGACGGAATAACCCGTCCACCGAAATCTAAATCAGGCCCTTAGTTTCTTTGGGAAAACCTTGAGGGTTCTACATATATCACCCCTTGATGAATTTTGAATGTTGTCTATTTTTTTTAGAAATCTATAGCTTTCCTGGATCACCCATTGGTTTCACACTGGTTTCCACCGCAAACTGGAAGTAGGTTGAGGGCACAAAAAATAGGAAAGATGGGCTACCTCTTTGAAAAATGCCAAAACTGTGATAAACAAATATCGTGTTTTTTTTATTCAGCTGTGCATGTTCCTAAGAGCTGGGTAGATGGTGACTTTAGCACAGCAAACTATTTGTTGATGCCATTTTTAGGAAAAAACACCCAGAGCACCTTTTTCCTATTTTTCCCGCAAACGCCAAAACGTAGATATATTTTACCTCTCCAGGGAATCCACAAACCTTGGCTACCTTTAGAATCCCCAATATTTTGGAAAAAAATGTCTTAAATTTAGCATGGATAGCTTATGTGGAAAAATAGTTACAGAACCCTTAGCACAGACTATCCCAAATAGCCAAAAAAAGTCTCAGCACTATGGTTGGGGGGGCGTGGGTGATAAGGTCCAGAAGTTAAGGTGTTAAAGGTGTATAGCTCCCAGGTCCTTCAATTTGGTGTAGGCATATAAGTTTCATTTTTGGAGTAAATTTACACTCAGATTTTGTGAATAGCCCAAAAGTAGTAAACTTACTCAAAAGTGTAGATTACTCAAAAGTCTGAGTTACCTTTGTGAATCAGGCTCATTGTGTTCAATAACCTGTACATAATAATATCAATGGTGCATTGACTAAATAATTTCTTTTGTTTCTTCACAAAAGAATTCAAGTTCAAATGACTGTCACTGTTCCAAAAGTCCTTGACCTTAATGTCTAAACAAAACAGTTCATGAATTAATTTGTCTAAGCAAGCTTAGTTCAAAGTTTCCTTTCTCAAACATGTTAACTTCAAGAATAAATTTGTGTAATTAATTGTTCTCAGAAAACTCTCAAGAAGGTAAGTTTCATAAATACGAATACATGGTTGTGGGATTTTATAAAATATTTACTTGTCCAAGGGACTGGAAGCTTCAGAAATCTACTTGTCCTGTAAAAGAAATCAAAATCACTTGCCCATTTTGGTGCCATGCAATGAGGTGACAAACTAAGGAAATGTTCTCATAATAACAGAGTTCTGATATTAGTGTCTCTGATTATGTTATCAGGCTTGGATTTTTAGGAAGGCTCTGATTTTGACACCATTGTATACTTAAGCTGGAAGTAGGCAGGAGGTGGTGGATTCAGGGTTGGAATGCCCTGAGCCGGTGTGCATCTATAAACTAACATGTTTAAGGGTATTTCCCAACTCGTCTCCAATCTCTTCCAAACTGGAAAAGGTTGGAAATTTACTCTTGACAAGGGCAGGAGAGAAACATTTTATAGGGTGGGATAAAGTGGGGGGGGGGAGTGTACAAAAGGTGAATTTGCAGTCACTCAGCAGATTTCCGCCTGAGCAGATCTACTCTTGTACAATTGCTCAAGGAAAAATTGAATTTATTAAGGTGTGCTAGGAGTATAGTTTTCAAGCTTACATCCATAAACTATTGTGGATTCCTTAAGGTTGAAATTCTGCAGTCATGCAAAGACTTATACCTGCAGCTTTTGTGACTTTAAGAATGGGGCCCTTATTTTATTTTCATGTTGCCCACACTGGTTTAGCACTGATTGTCCATTATCAATTTTTTTTAAACACAGAGACATGCTTAATGTACTTTTTACTGAGTTATACTGCAAATACAGGGCATTTAAAGTTGCACAATAGTTTAGAAAAACATTGTTTTACAAGTTGCAATTGTTTGTGTAAATTTTATTTTGAAAGCAGGCGATCATCAATTTATCTTTCATGAATATATTTATAATGCAATATAATATGGGAATATTCTCAGAGCATTATAAAGAACCTCAAATTGTTAAATATTGCATACATGTTTACACATTTGTATACTGTAACCACTGTCAGTAATGCAAGCTGAGTTAATAGCTCACTACATTTCCTATCAATGCCCGCCCTAATAATAAATACTTTGCACTAATGAAACATATATACATGTTTGAACAACTTATAGATATGTATATAAAACTTACATTAGTGGAAGACAATACTTTTTCAGAGATCCATACTCTGGTACTGTAAACTGGCAGTCAAAGGGCGTGTATTGCTGGGGTTGGACCTACTTGTTCAAAATGACCATAAAAACATTTTGGCCTTAGGCCCAAATATGTCCTGAGCCTCATACGATGAAATGTTCACACCCCTGATGAATCCGGAATCCATGAATTCATGGTCCTGACTACAGCAACATAACAACCTGATTGCCGAAGTAAGAACATAGTGAAACATGATGAAAGGTATGCCCAGTAATCCAAGATGGCCACTGCCATCTAATGACAACATGAGGTTTCAGGAATGAGGAAACTTGTAGATCACAGGCAAGAACGGATTGCACTATTCACTCTCCATGACTTCATAGTCTTATGCCAGGCAGTATTGATACTACACACACACACACAGCCATATTTTCTTTACCTGCAGTAACATTGGCACAGGTGGGTTTTTGAGGACCAGGTCTCGCACTCACTCATCCACTTAATGACCCACCACCACACCCCACTCTCTTCAAGGTCGCTGTCTCAGCTTTAGGGTTCCAAGTTTGTCAGAATGTCTTGTATAAAATTCACATAATTCACAGTCGTGGAGCATGAAATTAGAAGCTGATTAACCTGAACGTTCTTCAGGACCAAACCCCTTACAAGCCACCAAATACTACAATCTTTTTCTGATAACTCTTGTATCTAAATTTGTATGCACCTCATATTCATTATCAGCATTCATCCGAAAAGGCATGGAATTTGGAGCAAGATGTGCTTTTGCAAAACATGATTTCTGTAAAGATACATAAAACACTGGGTGAATTTGTAACTAGCTTTAGCTTTCTCCAGGGTTTCCTGTGCTGACCTCTACAATTCTGTCAACTCGTATAAGTGTTCCTGCACAGAAATAACTGACCTAACTATTTACACAAGACAGTACACCGAGACCCCCTATAAGTGATCAAAACCAGTGGAATGAAAATATATGTTAAAAAAATGTTATGTGCATAAATCTGTTCCAACTCTTTGGAAGTGGGAAGCCCTGACAAAGGATTTACAAGTTCTAGAATTACAAGAGAGCCTCAACTTTCAAGTATTTCCACAAAGTAATCAATTGACACTGTATTCCAATGTCTAGGTGTAACAGGCAAGGGGCTTACTCCACCCACAGGTTTATTATGTGTTTTTTATCTGAGCTCTGGTAGCACGTTTGTACATAATTCATAACATATTGTTGTTAGAAATGGGGATCTCTAGTTGGCCGCGGCTGGCGCCGAGGTCCAAATAGGGATCCTTCTTCCGAAGTCAGAGTAAGGGGGCTACACCCTTTGATAACCCCTGCTCAACCCTGTGGTAACGTAGCACGAGCAGACAGGCCTATCTCAGAGGCAGTGTGTGAAGCATTTATGACCATACACAATAACACAGGAGAGACGCTACAAACGGACACCACAAGTTGTTATAGAAAAATTGTTATCTTTATATAGACTGAACACGAGGCTAAAAGCACTCAAGGAGCCACAATGCACACAATTACAGATTCACTTCAAAAGCAATAAAGGCACTCGAAACGGGGGTGGAACGGACTTAGTTCGGGGCCGGGGTCCACGCGACCCGGTGATGCACAATGTACCTGAGATGTAAAGGGCACGGCACGCAGCCTCACAAGGAAGCCGCGGTGATGACAAGCGGACTCGCAGCGGCCACAGCTCCCGGCTGTAGCAGTCCGCGGCGTGCACTCACGATAATCCTGGGACGGGGCTTAAAGGCGGGCACCCAGCGGCACCCGCAGGTGGTAACAAGATCCTGGAAGTTGTGACTAGTGCGGGCACTCAGCGGCACAGCTCCTCAGCTGCAGCGGCCCACAATAGCGATAGCGATGATTCTCGGAGGACGGCAAAGGCGGGCACTCAGCAGCACAGCTCCTCAGCTGCAGCGGCCCACAATAGCGATAGCGATGATTTCCGTAAGATGGCAAATGCGGGCACTCAGCGGCACAGCTCCTCAGTTGCAGCGGCCCCCAATAGCGATAGCGATGATTTCCGTAGGATGGCAACTGCGGGCACTCCGCGGCACAGCTCTTCAGCTGCAGCGGCCCACAATAGTGATAGCGATGATTTCCGTAGGATGGCAAATGCGGGCACTCAGCGGCACAGCTCCTCAGCTGCAGCGGCCCACAATAGCGATGCGATGATTTCCGTAGGATGACAAATGCGGGCACTCAGCGGCACAGTTCCTCAGCTGCAGCGGCCCACAATAGCGATAGCGATGATTTTCGTAGGATGGCAAATGCGGGCACTCAGCAGCACAGCTCCTAAGCTGCAGCGGCCCACAATAGCGATAGCGATGATTTCCGTAGGATGACAAATGCGGGCACTCAGCGGCACAGTTCCTCAGCTGCAGCGGCCCACAATAGCGATAGCGATGATTTTTGTAGGATGGCAAATGCGGGCACTCAGCGGCACAGCTCCTCAGCTGCAGCGGCCGACAATAGGGATAGCGATGATTTTCGTAGGATGGCAAATGCGGGCACTCAGAGGCACAGCTCCTCAGCTGCAGCGGCCCACAATAGCGATAGCGATGATTTCCGTAGGATGGCAAATGCGGGCACTCAGCGGCACAGCTCCTCAGCTGCAGTGGCCCACAATAGCGATAGTGACTTTCAGCCCGCGTTCCCCGCAGTAGAACCAAAGGCTCTGGAATTCTCAACAGAGGCCTCACCTGCGGGTAGAATCCCCCTCATATAGGAATCCAGACGGCTGATGGGTGAAGTCTAATGTCCCTGAGACTTCAGCAGGAGGCGAGCTCAAATCAGGCCCTTGGGTAGTTGCTTCAGCAAGATGGATGAAAGTTTCAAAGTCCTTTCCCTCTAGTTACACGGACAGAGGTTCGTCTTGGCATCCAGAAGTAACACCCGTGGGGGTTTTCTCGCACATCTTTATACCCCCCTCGCCTTTGTTCTCTCAAAAGTCACGAGTCACTGAACCCAGTCAGAACCAGTTCGGGAGGTCCTGGGGCACGTTGTTTACGAGGCGGCATCCTGCCCTTTAGGAGAGGGGGTCTGCCATCAGACGCACCGTGGGAGGGGAGCCATCATTCACCTTGCCAGGCGCAGCCCTGCTCAGATCAAAGGGTCACCCCTCCCCATACTCCAGCTGCAGATCTCTCTACTCGACCCAGGTCGGGTTCAACCTACCCTGTCCCTCCAAAACCAGACGGCCAATACACATAACAGCAGAGCACACTGGAAGACTTAGGCAAGAAAATACCCACTTTCCCAAAGTGGTATTTTCAGACACAGAATATAGAAATAACCCTCACTAAAAGATGTACTTTAATATTCTGAGCTCAGGCATACTAAATTCGACTTTACACTTTACAAGCTGCTTCTGTGGGTGGCGCAATCAGCGCTGCAGGCCCACCAGCAGCATTCGGTCTACCAGCCCTGGGCACGCATGGTGCACTATACTAGAGACTAACAGGTAAACCAAATGAGCCAATTATGAGAACATCAATTCATACAGTCAATTTACCATAGGGAGCATTCGCACTGTGGCACAGAATGGCCGAGGCACAGCGCCCAGAGCATCTAACACCAGCAAACACAGAGGAGACAAAAAGCGAGAAATGGAGGGGAGACCCACGCCAATGGTGCCAGGTCTAACACGTGTCCCCTCCAGCTGAAATGTGGGGAGAACTACCCACCCACTTGGGAGTTCTCATCACTAAGGCGGAAAAATCTGGACAGACCATCAGCATTGGTGTGCTCTGTAGCAGGGCGGTGTTTCACCGTAAAGTCCATACCCTGTAGGGAAATGGACCACCTCAACAACTTTGGATTCTCTCCCCTCATCTGCATCAACCATCTGAGGGGCCTGTGGTCTGTCTGAACCCGGAAGTGAGTCCCAAACAGGTATGGTCTCAGCTTCTTCAGTGCCCAGACCACAGCAAATGCCTCACGCTCAATTGCACTCCACCTCTGTTCCCGTGGAAGTAACCTCCTACTAATTAAGGCTACAGGTTGGTATAGGCCCTCCTCATTGATCTGTGACAGAACGGCCCCCACACCATGCTCGGAAGCGCCTGTCTGGACAACAAATTCTTTTGAAAAGTTGGGCACCTGAAGTACAGGTGCTGTGCACATGGCAGTCTTCAGGGCGTCAAAAGCGTTCTGACAGGTGTCAGTCCAGTTCACCATCTTGGGCTGCTTCCTAGAAGTCAGCTCAGTCAAGGGTGCAACAATGTTGCCATACCCCTTGACAAACCTCCTGTAATAACCCGTGAGTCCTAGAAAGGCTCTCACCTGTGTCTGGGTCTTGGGGGGCTCCCAAGCCAGGATGGTTTCAATCTTGGGCTGTAGGGGCGCCACCTGGCCGCTCCCCACCTGGTGTCCCTAGTACACCACAGAACCCTGCCCAATCTGGCACTTACTTGCCTTCATTGTGAGGCCTGCCCTTCGCAGTGCCATCAACACTTCCCAGAGGTGGCGCAGGTGGTCCTCCCATGAGGAACTAAACACTGCAATGTCATCCAGGTAGGCGGCACTGAAATCTTCCAGCCCATCCAACACCCTGTTGACCAACCTCTGAAAGGTGGCAGGGGCATTCTTCATCCCAAAGGGCATCACCCTGAACTGGTAGTGCCCATCTGGTGTGGAGAATGCGGACCTTTCCTTTGCCCCATCAGTTAAGGCGATCTGCCAATACCCAGACGTCAAATCAAACATGCTGAGGTACCGTGCAGCCCCTAGCCGATCTATGAGCTCATCAGCTCTGGGGATGGGGTGCGCGTCAGTCTTTGTGACTGTATTGAGACCTCGGTAGTCCATGCAGAACCGAAGTTCTGGGGTGGCACCAGGCGCTGCAGCTTTTGGTACCAAGACCACTGGGCTGGACCAAGGGCTGCTAGAGGACTCAAACACCCCTAAAGCAAACATTTTGGAAACCTCTTCCTTAATGGATGCCCTAACCCGGTCAGTCACTCGGTAAGCCTTGTGCTTAACAGGAGGACTGTCCCCAGTGTCCACTTAGTGGACACACCAATCAGTGACACTAGGCACCAGGGAGAACAGATCACTGAATTGTCCCAACAGTTGGCGACAATCACTCTGTTGCTCAGGGGTCAGTGTGGCGGAGAGGACCACACTCTCCACTGACCCGTCTTGCTCCTTTGCACACAGGAGGTCAGGAAGAGGCTCACTCTCCTCCTCCATCCCAGCATCTGTGGCCAGGAGCATGCCCACTTCGGACCTCTCAAAGTGGGGCTTCAGGCGGTTGACATGCAGGACCCGCAAGGGGTTCCGGGAGACCGCAAGTCCACCAAGTAGGTAACAGGACTCTTGCGCTCCACCACCTCAAATGGTCCGGTCCACTTATCTTGGAGCGCACAAGGCTCCACTGGGGCCATGACCCAAACCTTTTGACCAGGCTGAAACTCAATCAGAGTGGCATTCTGATCGTGCCAACGTTTCATCTCTTCCTGGCTGGCTTCCAGATTTGCCTCAGCAAGCTTTCTGAAACGCCGAGTCTGGTTCCTGAAGGCCAGCATGTAACTAAACACATCCTGGGGAGGTTTCCTGGGAGATTGCTCCCAGCCTTCCTTGACCAGACTCAGAGGCCCTCTTACCGGGTGACCATAGAGTAGTTCAAAGGGGCTGAACCCTAGGGACTTCTGTGGCACCTCACGGTAAGCAAACAACAGGCATGGCAAGTGGACGTCCCACTTACGCCTCATGGTCTCTTCTAGGCCCATAATCATGCCTTTGAGGGTCCGGTTGAATCTCTAAACCAGCCCATTCCCTTGGGGGTGGTAAGGGGTGGTAAACTTATAAGTTACCCCACACTCCTCCCACAGAGACTTCATATATTTGGAAATGAAGTTAGTACCCCTATCAGACACCACCTCTCTGGGGAACCCCACATGGGAGAAAATACCCATCAGTGCCCGTCCCACCACGGGGGCCGTCACTGTCCGGAGTGGGATGGCTTCAGGGTACCGGGTGGCATGGTCCACCAAGACCAGGATGAACCTGTTGCCCATGGCTGTCTTGGGGTCCAGAGGCCCCACAATGTCAATGCCCACTCGCTCGAACGGGGTACTGACAACTGGAAAGGGCTGGAGTGGGGCTTTGATCTTCCCCCACTCTTCCCACTTGCCTGGCAAGTCTCACATGTCCTGCAGTGAGCATCTGAGCTCCTGCGCATCTGGGAGCCAAAAAAGTGGGTGACCAGCCTCTCGAAGGTCTTGGTCTGCTCCAGATGTCCTGCCAATGGCACATCATGAGCCAACCCCAGTAGGAAGGCTCTGAAGCACTGGGGTACCACCAGCACACGGGCTGACCCAGGCTCAGCAACCTTAGGCTCGCTGTAAAGGAGGTCATTCTCCCAATAGATCAGATGTGACCCTGACTGATCACCTGCTGCCTGGGCTGCAGCCTGTCGCCGCAGCCCCTCGAGAGAAGGGCACGTTTTCTGCTGTTCACAAAATTCCTCCCTGGTGGGCCCTCCTTCCTGCTGCCAATGGGTCAGCTCAGGCAGGTCCCCCAGTTCGGCTACCTGTTCCCCTGTAAGCTCCAGGGCAACCCCCTCAAGGTCTGCTCCTTCCTGGACCGTGGGAACTATGGGGGCCGGTTTCCCGCACCCCCTACCTCTTCTCTGTAAGGCAGGGGCCTGGGCCATACTTTCAGGCTCCAGGTCCTTCTGAACGTCCTTACTGGCTGCCATGGACCGAGTGGTCGCACACGCCCACTCAGGCAGACCCAACATTTCCAAGTGAGATTTCCTCTCCACCGTAGCCCACGGGGAGTTTTCTAAATCGTTGCCCAACAGACAGTCTACCGGAATGGCTGGCCTCTCAGCTACTTGAAGAGTTCCTGAGACCCCCCCCCCCACTCAAAGGGAACCTGAGCCACCTCACACTGGCTCTCAGAGTTGTCTGCTGACACTACTGGGCAGAATGCATGGGGGACAACCTGCTCTTTGGACACCAACCAGGAGCTGACAGCAGTCACACTAGCTCCGGTGTCCCTCAGAGCCTCCACCCTATGGCCATTGATGGTCACCCACTGCCTGTACTTCTTAGTGTTATCAGGCAGCGTGGGGTTAGGGACCTTCTCAAAGTCTCCTAGCGAGACAAGGGTCCATTCCACGGGATCCCACCCACCTTGGGCACCCATCTCCTCCCCTCCCAGGGCTACACTAGCAAGCTGGCGGGGTGGTGCGCGGGGTGGGGCATTGAGTTCCCTCTGGGGACACTGGGGATCGTAATACCGGTGGCCCACTTGACCACATTTAAAACAAGTAAGGGCCCCCTATGAACAGGCCTACCTGTCGGGGGCACTGGCTTCTTCTCAGGGGGAGACTGGGACACCACTCCTTGGTTCCCTTGGGAATTACTTTGGGGCCCTCCCTGGAACTCCCTCGGTTTACCCCTGTCCCCCCCACTTCTCTGCTGGGGACCCTGCCCACCTTTGGCGAAGTCTCCCACGGGACCCTTGCGAACCCGGGTGCTCACCCAGCGGTCCGCCTCCTCAGCAAGCTTCCTAGGGTTAGTTAGCTTGCTATCAACAAGGTGCTGGCGTAGCTCTGGAAAACAGTTACTAGATAAATGCTCACATGCAAACAAATCATACAGTTGCTCAAAAGTTTCCACTTTGCTACCCTTTACCCAGCGAGCCATTGCTCTGCAAAAAAAAGACACATATTCGACCCAAGTGGTGCCCTCTAACTTCTTACAGGTTCTAAATCTCTGCCTGTACATTTCTGGGATCAAACCGTATCGCGTCATCAAGGCCTCTTTCATATGGGCATACACCATCCTGCTCTCTTCAGGCAGATCCAACAGGGTATCCCTCCCATCACTCACAAAGCGTCCCCACAACCCCGCTCCCCAATCCTTCTCAGGGACCCGGTGGGACACCATGGCTATCTCATATGCGGCAAACCATTGCCCAATATCCTCACTCTTATGGAAATCCTTGATGACATCCTTGAGTATATACACCCTACTCTCGGTAGGTACTAACGGTATGCTGCCACCAGAGGGGGAGATCTCTAAGCTCTTACCCTTGATCTCCAGCTCCCTCAATACTCTCTCATGCTCCAGTTTCATTTTCTCAAGTTCAAATGCCAACCTGTTATTCTCAATATCCAATTTTTTACTCTCTTGGTCCTTCTGACCTTCTAATTTGGCCATCTCCAAACTATGCCTCCTATCTCTCTCCCTGTTCTCCATCTCTTCTGGAGACAGACCCTTTGAGGACACACTAGTACCTGGATTGGAAAGTGCTTTACCTCCCACTAAATCCACTTCGTCATCCTGCTGCCCTCCAGCATTCTCTCCCTCATTCCTAGCGGACTCTCTCGCTTCTACCCAGGCCTTAAGGGCCTTCTGATACTCCTCCTTCCTAGAGAGACCCGCAACAGGGACTGTGATTCGCTTGCAAAAAGACTTTAGCTGTTTGGCAGTGTACGTTTGTAACCTCTCTTCCTCAAAGATGAGATCCTCCGAAGCATTGGACGTTGGCCTACCCGCTGTAGACATAACTGGCAATTACAATCGACAATAGAACAAAATCAAACCGTACGTGGTTGCGCCTAGGCCTACACTCACTAGTAGAGTACACTGGTTATTGTATGTGGATCACAAATGCAAGTCCTGATCCTCACCGCTGACCACCAATGTTAGAAATGGGGATCTCTAGTTGGCCGCGGCTGGCGCCGAGGTCCAAATAGGGATCCTTCTTCCTAAGTCAGAGTAAGGGGGCTACACCCTTTGATAACCCCTGCTCAACCCTGTGGTAACGTAGCACGAGCAGACAGGCCTATCTCAGAGGCAGTGTGTGAAGCATTTATGACCATACACAATAACACAGGAGAGACGCTACAAATGGACACCACAAGTAGTTATAGAAAAATAGTTATCTTTATATAGACTGAACACGAGGCTAAAAGCACTCAAAGAGCCACAATGCACACAATTACAGATTCACTTCAAAAGCAATAAAGGCACTTGAAACGGGGGTGGAACGGACTTAGTTCGGGGCCGGGGTCCACGCGACCCGGTGATGCACAATGTACCTGAGATGTAAAGGGGCACGGCACGCAGCCTCACAAGGAAGGCGCGGTGATGACAGGCGGACTCGCAGCAGCCACAGCTCCCGGCTGTAGCGGTCCGCGGCGTGCACTCACGATAATCCTGGGACGGGGCTTAAAGGCGGGCACACAGCGGCACCCGCAGGTGGTAACAAGATCCTGGAAGTGGTGACTAGTTCGGGCGCTCAGCGGCACAGCTCCTCAGCTGCAGCGGCCCATAATAGCGATAGCGATGATTCTCGGAGGACGGCAAATGCGGGCACTCAGCCGCACAGCTCCTCAGCTGCAGCGGCCCACAATAGCGATAGCGATGATTTTCGTAGGATGGCAAATGCGGGCACTCAGCGGCACAGCTCCTCAGCTGCAGCGGCCAACAATAGCGATAGCGATGATTTCCGTAGGATGGCAAATGCGGGCACTCCGCGGCACAGCTCCTCAGCTGCAGCGGCCCACAATAGCGATAGCGATGATTTCCGTAGGATGGCAAATGTGGGCACTCAGCGGCACAGCTCCTCAGCTGCAGCGGCCCGCGATATCGATGATTTCCATAGGATGGCAAATGCGGGCACTCAGCGGCACAGCTCCTCAGCTGCAGCGGCCCACAATAGCGATAACGATGATTTCCGTAGGATGACAAATGCGGGCACTCAGCGGCACAGCTTCTCAGCTGCAGCGGCCCACAATAGCGACAGCGATGATTTTCGTAGGATGGCAAATGCGGGCACTCAGCGGCACAGCTCCTCAGCTGCAGCGGCCCACAATAGCGATAGCGATGATTTTCGTAGGATGGCAAATGCGGGCACTCAGCGGCACAGCTCCTCAGCTGCAGCGGCCCACAATAGCGATAGCGATGATTTCCGTAGGTTGGCAAATGCGGGCACTCAGCGGCACAGCTCCTCAGCTGCAGCGGCCCACAATAGCGATAGCGACTTTCAGCCCGCGTTCCCCGCAGTAGAACCAGAGGCTCTGGAATTCTCAACAGAGGCCTCACCTGTGGGTAGAATCCCCTCAAATAGGAATCCAGACGGCTGATGGGTGAAGTCTAATGTCCCTGAGACTTCAGCAGGAGGCGAGCTCAAATCAGGCCCTTGGGTAGTTGCTTCAGCAAGATGGATGAAAGTTTCAAAGTCCTTTCCCTCTAGTTACACGGACAGAGGTTCGTCTTGGCATCCAGAAGTAACACACCCGTAGGGGGTTTTCGCGCACATCTTTATACCCCCTCGCTTTTGTTCTCTCAAAAGTCACGAGTCACTGAACCCAGTCAGAACCAGTTCGGGAGGTCCTTGGGGCACGTTGTTTACGAGGCGGCATCCTGCCCTTTAGGAGAGGGGGTCTGCCATCAGACGCACCGTGGGAGGGGGAGCCATCATTCACCTTGCCAGGCGCAGCCCTGCTCAGATCAAAGGGTCACACCTCCCCATACTCCAGCTGCAGATCTCTCTACTCGACCCAGGTCGGGTTCAACCTACCCTGTCCCTCCAAAACCAGACGGCCAATACACATAACAGCAGAGCACACTGGAAGACTTAGGCAAGAAAATACCCACTTTCCCAAAGTGGTATTTTCAGACACAGAATATAGAAATAACCCTCTCTAAAAGATGTACTTTAATATTCTGAGCTCAGGCATACTAAATTCGACTTTCCACTTTACAAGCTGCTTCTGTGGGTGGCGCAATCAGCGCTGCAGGTGCACCAGCAGCATTCTGTCTACCAGCCCTGGGCATGCACGGTGCACTATACTAGAGACTAACAGGTAAACCAAATGAGCCAATTATGGGAACATCAATTCATACAGTCAATTTACCATAGGGAGCAGTCACGCTGTGGCACGGAATGGCCGTGGCACAGCGCCCAGAGCATCTAACACCAGCAAACACAGAGGAGACAAAAAGCGAGAAATGGAGGGGAGACCCACGC